>JAJOZX010000592.1:905000-1007500 GCA_023014485.1 Bathynomus jamesi
TGTCTTCATCTGTTCATTCTGTGTTCGGCAGAAGAGAAGAATCCTGTTAGCATTTGAGAATTTACTAAAATTTTAGTACTGTTTATTATTGCGCTTTAACGCTACGGAATTGTGACGTCATTCGAGGTTTAAAAATGGCGGCACTCCGACTAACAACAAAACAGTAATGAAGATGAAAGATAATTTGTTGTCATCAATCACGTCGTAATTCGGCAGTTAATCACGTAATTAAAAAATCTATTAATACATTAACTAATCAATGTTGTTGGGCGTTTAAATTAGTTGTAATATGGCTGCTTACTATTGTAAGAAGTTATTAAAACAACCATTTCGGCGATCATAACAAAAATTATTACAACTTCCTTCGTTAGGAGCAGATTTCTTATTTATTGGATCTTCTCGGTTTCATCCACTGCTAATTAAAAAAAAAAAGGATCATCTGAAGATCAGGGCCCCCAGCCTTCGTTAGTTACCCTTATAAGGCTAACTAACGAAAATATCACTTAACTTAACAAATCGTTAGGTCAACTGTACGCCCTTGACGATTGGTTAGTTTAAGTCGTGATATTTTCGTTAGTTAGCCTTATAAGGCTAACTAAAGAAGGTTGGGGGCCTTGATCTTCAGGTGATTCAAAAAAAATATTTTTTTTAATGTAATTTTATGCGCAGAATTTAATTTTAGCCTTTCTTAAATGCAGAAATTAACCCAAACTAAGATATATAAACCTTAAGCTAACTGATATAGAAAGTAAATTATACCCAGCCACAGTATAGCCTAAATGAACGCAATATCTTTCACAAAAATCCCACAAGATCTTCTTTCGAAAGTATACAATACCCCTTTCATAAGCTGCTTGGGAAGGGCTCACTTCCGTTAAGCAGTTAAGATATCGGTTGACTTACAGTAAAGATGGATGAAGAATTTGCTTTAATAAAGTTGCATAATAGATTGCAGACGAAAGAAGATGCAGTACATTTTTTATAGGAGTGGAACATAATACCAAAAGAAAAGGACTGTCGGAGAAAAAATAAAATGGTCATAATAATCGTCATAATAATTGCGGATGGGGGTGCCAAAAACGGGGATGCAATAAAACAGTTTCGGTGCGTAGTGGAACATGGTTCGAAGACACCCATATTCGATTATCTAAGATCATTATGTTTATTTTACCATTAGTGAAACTGAAGTACTTTCGACCATAGGTAAAATTAATCTTAATAAAACTTCCGGTTCGGATAAGATCTACCGCAGGGTACTTAAAGAAATCTGATTTGAGCAATAGTCTCTCGGCCAGTCTGGAGAAGTTCTGTTCGATTGGAAACTTGCAAACATTACGCCAATATTTGAAAAAGGAGGGAACAAATCGCTTCCGGGAAATTATCGTCTCATAGTCTGACTTCAATAGTTGGTAAGCTTATGGAGAAGATCGTTCGGAACAAAATAGTTAATCACTTAGAAATTAATAAATTAATCAAAGATTCTCAACACGGCTTTCGACGTAACCGTTCTTGTCTTACTAATCTGCTCGATTTCTTTAATGATATTGTAAATATATCCCTTTAATGCCCAGTGTGTGAAATTTTCATCGTTAACTTTGGAAGCAATTTTAGACCTTATTTATAAGGTTATAAGGACGATTTTTCCATCAACTGATTCCGCCTACTTTTCGACTTAATTTGGATAAAGTGCCACATAGGAGATTATTAACTAAACTTTATTCTCACGGAATTGATGGTAATGTTCTCAAATGGATTAAAAATTGGCTGAGTGGACGTAAACAAAGAGTGGTCATTAATGGCAAAACGTCTAACTAGAAAAGTGTAACTATCGGCGTGCCTCAAGGATCACTTCTGGGACCAGTTCTTTTTATTATTTATATCAATGACATCGACATCGGAATTAACAGTATATTTTCAAAATTTGAGGATGATACCAAACCAGGGGAATGAACAAAATCAACCTCAGAACGTTTGCAGTTTCAAGAACATATCAATAAATTACTCGAATGGGAAGAAATTTGGCAAATTAACTTTAACCCTTTAAGGACTGAAGGTACAAATTGCTAACGTTTCAAATACAAGCATTCATAACTTAACCCTACAAAAAAATTCAGGGCTTAAAGGGTTAATACGGATTGTATACAAAGATTTGCCCGATAAATAAAATTTATTCAATAAAACCAAACATAATTAATCTTCAGTGGTAGAAAGATGTTCAAAGTAATCGCCTTTAGTTGCAATACATTTTTGCCATCTTCCTGGCAATTTCCTGATGCCATGTGCAAAGAATGTCCGTGGTTTAGCGGTAATCCAGGCATCTAGAACAGCGTGAATTTCTTCCGCAGATGAGAACTTCCTACCACGAATTGAAGATTTAAGTGGGGAGAAAAGGTAAAAATCAGACGGTGTGAGGTCTGGTGAATATGGGGGATGTGGCAATACTGTAAAACCGAGATCGCGCAGTTTCTGAACAGTTTTAGCAGCTGTATGAGGCTTCGCGTTATCATGGAGGTAGTGAAGATGGTGGTATCCCCCATTAACTAGTCGCTGACGTTTTTGCTGAATTGCTACCTTCAAGCGATCTAAATGCTGACAGTAAATATCAGCATTTATTGTTTGTCCACGTGGCAATACCTCCAAAAGGAGAACACCCTTGCAGTCCCAGTATACCGAGAGCAGATGTTTACGAATGGTCAACGTCCGTTGAACTTCCACATTTGGGATATCACCATCTCCTCTCCATCTCATATGGTGATAGCTGCCATCATTGTCCCAATAGATCCAAACTTCGTCCATTGTAATTAATTGTCCCAAGAAATCATTTGCAGCATATTTCTCCAACAACTCTAAACATATTCGTTCACGGTTTGCCTTTTGTTCAACAGTTAAATAATGTGGAATCCATCGATTAGATAAATAACGTTTCCCCATCTGAATAAGATGCTGCTGAATTGTTCTGTGACAAACTCCCAGTTCTAATGCAATACTCCTAGTCGTAGCATACTTCTCTGTATCCAGAAAGTTTTGTATACCTGTGTTCAAATCCAGTGATGGTCGACCACAACGTGGTTTATCATTGACATTGAAATTGTTTTCCTTGAATTGAGCCACCCACCGACGACATGTACGTTCATTTGTTGTTTCAGCACCAAGTGTCGAATTTATCTCTGCTGCTATGATTGCAGGTGACATTCCACGTTTCCAGAAGAAATAAATCAGCTTACGTACGTCTCTTCGTCCAAATTCCATGCTTAAAAATAAGCAATAAATGATAAATGCAGCGAGAAATGAATGAAGAGAAAATGATGATGGCTGACGGTTGGGTAGGCTAGGCGCTATGTAGCGCCGAGCCTACGCATAGCCTACGCATAGTGTTCGAAGCACGAGAATTATATATTAAATAAATCAACCGAATTTCAGTAGCCATAGACCTCATAATTACAAGAATATCAGCGTTTATTCATCGGACAAAACTTTGTATACAATCCGTACAGATAAACGTAAAACGTTGCATATCGGCAGAAACAGTGTTAAAGAAAAGTATTTTATGCGCGACAAGACACTAACAAGTGTTACGGAAGAGAAAGATTAAGGTATTATTGTTACCGACACTTTTAAACCAAGCAATGTATCAAAGCGGTCAGAAAAGCAAATGGAATCTTAGGATTTATTGGTAGATCATTTGAATTTAAGTGGAAAAAAAAAACCCGGTACTAACATTATATAATTCCTTAGTACGCCCCCACCTGGAGTACTGCGTTCAGTTCTGGTCCCCATATTTATGACAGGACATAGAATGGAGAGAGTGCAGCGACGGACTACTAAGGTGATTCCTGAACTTAGAAACAAATCCTACGATGCCCTTTTAGAAACGTTAAATGTATTCTCACTTGTGAAAAGATGTATTCTGAGAGATTTAATCCAGGTGTTTAAAATAATTAAAATAAAAAAGATTAAAGATAATATCGACGCCAAAAAATATTTAAAGTATTTTACCTTCACAATAAATTCGTGCATTTAATAATAATGATAAAAAAACAAGTTGTAATCGTCATCATAGTCATTATTATACGTACTGTATAGAATATCCTGAAGATGACTACTGTAACGGCCGAAAACTCGAATTAATATTCTTAAAAGTGTACATAAAAGGTTTATTTAAAAAATCATCCTTTGAATATCTGGATAATGGTAATAAACCTACTTTCAATGAAGGTTGAAAAAACTCCTAAATCTTATATTAAATAACACGCTAACACTGACTTCTTGGAATTCTGGTTCAATTTTAATAAATTTTAACATCTTTTTTTTCTGTATATAATGTGATAAATTAACTAACTTTAACAAACTTAAAAATAGCATGGAAGGCCTTGTAGAAAGGAGCTGTTTATTTATTTATTTATTTATTTATTTTTGTAACTTATTAATCATTATTATTACTGATATTTTAGTCTAATCTCCCGTTTTATCGAGCATTATACATTATATTAACCCTATACACCAAAAACTCGAACTGCTTGTACTGCTGTTCACCATGACGCAAAAGTAGAACTGCTTGTACTGCTGTTCACCATGACGCAATAGTAGAACTGCTTGTACTGCTGTTCACCATGACGCAAAAGTAGAACTGCTTGTACTGCTGTTCACCATGACGCAAAAGTAGAACTGCTTGTACTGCTGTTCACCATGACGCAAAAGTAGAACTGCTTGTACTGCTGTTCACCATGACGCAAAAGTAGAACTGCTTGTACTGCTGTTCACCATGACGCAAAAGTAGAACTGCTTGTACTGCTGTTCACCATGACGCAAAAGTAGAACTGCTTGTACTGCTATTCACCATGACGCAAAAGTAGAGTGCACAACTACTATACTATTTCATTTTGCCTAAGTTTTTATACATTTCCTCATTCTTTTTTGAAAAGACGATTCTTTCCGATGAAGTTATAATTTTTAAACCTTAATACGAAATCATGGGTCAGATATGAATTGCGTGTTGGGTCTGTGGGACCCGCGAATTCCTCCTATTCAGGATTAAGTCTATAAGGAATCCCAATCATTAACTTTTGTTTTAGCGCACAGTGGCAAAATTTAAATGTCGCATAAAAAATTTACGCACCGCAATAATTTGAATGTCGTCTCTCACGAATGAACGTGGTTTGGTCATTTGAACGTTCGTTTAAGAAAGAAAAAAAAGGAAACAAATTCGTAGAAAGATATAAAAAAGATAAAAATTCTCCTAAAACCTGCAAAATGTGATGGTCTATGGCTTCAGGAAACGTATAATATTAAACTATCCATCACATTACTTGACATTTTATTAAAAAAATTTTAATCAAAACCAAGTCTTTACCCTGAATTGTCCATTCTTTAAATCAGCATATTAGAATATTAATGTGGTTTTTATTTCTTTAACTGTATGTAGTTTTGAAAATTAAATGTTTCAATTAGTGGCGTTTAGTTTAATCCCAAAAGCTTTTATTCTTCGAAAATTGATTGAAACGTTACCATGGAAACGGAGATATTTAAGACTGTTTAATACTGTTTCTTGCAAAGAGACGAGACTGCAAACAATACCATCAACCTATATTACAAATAGGTAGGTGTTGGAAGACTGTGATTAGCTGGAATTATTTCAGTCCAAAAGGTGCATTTATTCTCTCAAACAAGACTGGGTGGGAAGTATCATTTTGGGCTATTTTGAAATGCATACTGGAACTTAAATTTTTTTTTTTCTTCGGAATTGAGACAATTTGGGCTATTTAGAAACTTTGAAACGCGAATTTTATATTTTTGTGACATATAATTGAAGTAAATATAACAGGCGCTAATATATAGCATCGAACAATATATATATATATATATATATATATATAGGGTGATCCGTTTGGGTATGGATAAAATAAAATTGATGTGAAATGAAAACAGTAACATTGTATAGTTTAATATTTGGCAAACAATGTCCACAAAGATGGTAGATTGTGACAAACCTAATTAGTCTTCAACATGACCCCCCCCCTTCCGGACACGACAGAGATCATAACGAGAGACTAATTCTTACGACCACCTGCATGTGGTTTAGTGATAGACCCCGTTTCTTCAAATGTGCGGTACCACTGCACTACGGAGTCATATTTAGGAACTTTTCGAACACTATACACACGGCGAAACTCACGTTGTACCGCTGCCTCACACTCTAAAACTTAGCAAACCAAATGACACACTTCGCACGTTATTGTGCATTCGCCGCCATCTTCGAAACTGGCATATATCTCATAAGTCTGACAGCAGATGGCGCTCGTACGTCTGGCAGCGTATGGCATAGCCTATTACAAACTCCCACATTTTATGACCACACGTGCAACAGATGAGCACTGTATCACTTCTCGGTAGATTCTCACAGCGTTTTTATTTTATCCATACCCAAACGGATCACCCTGTGTGTATATATTCTGAGAATGTCATTAGACGAAGGCGCTTGAGCACTATTTATTGTTTTAATTTTTCCTTCGTGGTTATTTTCGTTATAAATATTATTCACGTGTTACTTTCGTGAAATAATTTTCATATATATATGCAAAATCCCAACTAGGATTCGAACCTAGGACCTCTGACTCGGAGTAGCGGGCGTTGACCACTAGACCACGACAGAATAAAAGTTAACAGGGGTGAGGAAGTTTACAGTAAAAATACTTCTGGCCATAAAAACGTTAGTGTTTCCCTCGGATGGCGAAATATGCACCAGGTTGTGTTAACGTTTATCCTACCGTAGCCTAATGATCAGCGGCCCCAACACCGACTCTAAGATCGTGGGTGCGAATCCTGATGGGGATATTTTCAGCGCCGGATTAAGCTAACAGGGGGCCCGACGTCAAACAGCATTCTGGGATCCTTTAATATCATAAAATATTGAATTGAATTTGTTTTTCAATACTAATTTAAAAATATGCCTTTCTGAACCCAGCTATGGTCCCATTAAGTATGAAAACAATATTTTTCAATAGAAATGTGTATATCAGAGACAATAATTGATGTTGGAAACAGATTTTGACACAAATTTGATACTTTTGTGGAACCAAAACAGGAAAAGAAGCAATTAAAAAGTATAATTTTCGTTTTCGGGATTTTTGAATCAAATTTGTCTATGATGTCACTGAACTGGAGAGACTTTATGATATCATGCTAAGCTGACAGAGAAGCAAGTGCATTCAGTCGATCTTGGCTCATACTTGAGCGTAGTTGATTTTTGATCAAGGCAAGCTTTGAAAAAGAACGTGGAACGTGGCAAAAGAACGTTTGCCTTCGTAAACTGTCACGGGCAAAGAAAGAAAAATTTGGAAAGCAGTTGCGACATTTAGAAAGTGGACTCCACTCTTTCGTGTGATTTGATGTACTGCAGCAGCTTGTGTTGTGTAATATCAATGTCGATATGAGTTAGAAAGTGCGAAAATTGCAGAAATTCATCTACACAGTCAGGTTCCAGATCATTTGGATATTTCTTGATCAGTTTGTCAACATCACCTTTCAGTTTATGAGTGTCATTTGTAGCCAACGAT
This sequence comes from Bathynomus jamesi, assembly GCA_023014485.1. Classification (NCBI taxonomy): domain Eukaryota; kingdom Metazoa; phylum Arthropoda; class Malacostraca; order Isopoda; family Cirolanidae; genus Bathynomus; species Bathynomus jamesi. The sequence goes on from JAJOZX010000592.1 coordinate 912,554, forward strand.
GACAGAAAAAGAAACTGGTTTGAAATCTGATAATATGCAGCCCTGCAATGAATGCAGAGATGTGAGCACCTGGTCCATGATCACGAGGAAAGCGTGAACTCTGAATGTTTTAGAAGGGCTCAGATCTACCTCCTCACAAGTCGTGTCATCAGCATGTTGTTTGCGTCGTTTTTCCCTCTTCTAACTCTCTGAATATGTCTTAGATACATTAGACATGAGAATTTTTGCCTCAGATTCTATTTCATCATTGTCCCTCGTTTGGTTGATGAGATTCTCCAACGAAGAAAACACTGCAAATGTACTTTGAATGTCTATATTCGTGCTTTGACGTCACCTGTTGCTTTGTTGAAATCTCTTCAAAATATTGTCCCATAGAATGCGTATGACTGCAGTTTCCAGACGACATAGTTTGTTTGCAAGGCTGTCAGCTGTGTGTTTGGTCTTACCCTTCTCATCTTCATCTTCTGACATGTCAGCGAGCATGTCGTAATACTGCTCGTAATTCAAATACCGTGCTCGCACCGACTCTGTGTGATAGTGTCATCGGGTAGTTGACAAGGATTTCAGTGTTAAGGTGCGGCCATTTTCTTTTTCTGTAAGACAGGTAGTCAGAGAATTCCATCGCTTTGTTGAGCCAACTGCAAATGCACATATCTCCTGCAGCGTGCCAAAGAAATTTATAGCTTCCAGACACCAACCAACACTTGCACACCAACTAAGTTCAACAAATGAGCAGGCACAGGGCATGTAGCCTGCAAAATGGTTGATCTTCAATATGCGATCCTGTAAACTTGCATATCTGCCCGACATATTAGCGGCATTGTCATAACTATGGCTTCTACAGTCATCAATACTGAGATTGGGTTCAGCTAGTGTCCAGCACATACCTTTGCACGTTTTTTCCCCGAATGGTTAAGAATATTTGGAGTGGAATCCACAGAAATTGAAAAGTAATTAACTGTTTGCAGGTCACCACACAGTATTCACAACTTGCTGACCCATGAGCTGGATCAACTCATCATAAACTGTAGAAGACAAGTAGCTTGTCTTTCCACGACCAGAATTTCCGTGTGGAATATGGCGAACCTATAATTTCGTTGTTCCTTCTCAATGCCAAGCCACTCTATGCCAAAAACTGTACCACTTTAACAACACGGCGGTGAAGTACTGAACGCCAGTAATTCTTTTCAACGTCTTGCTGCATTTTTAGTTCGACGTCAATGCAGTGAACAGGACTTGTTCTAAACACAATGCCACTTGAGCTTTGTGATATTTTTCACTGCTTTCGTACTGTTTCAGAACTTTCCAATCACTAAAACTGTTTCTAGTAAAAGCAAAGTGCTGGAGAAGAGAAGCTTGCAACAAAAGTACACGTTTCCTTTCGAGGGCGAGTATAGTAAATAATCCCAGTGGTACAGCTCGCTGTTTGCTCTTCTTCCATAAAATAATGTTTTAGAAAAATACTTGTTTCGATCATTTTGTTCTCTGCACGAATTTTTCAGACCATCTTCATTCTGGCAACAGGCGGGACCCTTTTTGATCACAAGGTCAACCGCGCTTTGTTTTTATGTTAAAGTTTTCAGCCACAGTCCAGGATCTTCAGACACAATGTAGGGTTCCTTTCTCTCTGCTTCTTTCTTTCTTTCTTCGATCGGCATTTTCTTCTCCTGGTGGTTCTTCTACTGTCTCTAACTCAAGATATTGATGTTGCTTTCGCTTTTGTTGTCCTTCAATCTCTTTCCGAAGAAAAAATTTGTCAATTTTTGGTACCATTTTTTTTATTCCTCTCTTTCTTGTCACAGTTTCTGCTTTCTAGCTCCACTCATATGGCGACTGTGCCAGGACATAACTTCCTCTGTCGGGTCGCTTATCAGTGATAAAAAAACTAAGTCTAAAAACTAAAATTACGATTTGTATAATATAACTCGAGAAGTACTCTGCAATTCAGCTTTGAATTTATAATACTCAGTAACACTTCCTCTCGTCCTTCGTGGATCAATAGGACAAAAAACAACAGCAACAACAACAACAACAACAAACCAGGCGCGTAAACCATTTGTTCTAAAACTTATCTTTTTCGGCATTTTTTTTTATGTCTCAATTAGGAGGCAGACGTAGGATAACGTTTTATTATTCACGCGGTTGAGTTCCCCAATACAACTTTTTGGCTTTCTATTCCAACGCTTTTATTTCTGGTTCCCTCGCCAAGAAAAATTAATAAGAAATATAGGGAGAGAGAGCAAGTGACCTCCTTTTGCCCCTTGCAGATCAACATATATATATATATATATATATATATATATATATATATATATATATATATATATATATATACACACAGGAAGGATGATTATGAAACTAATTTAAAGAAATATATTTATTCAGAGGATATTTATAATATTTGTGGAGAATAATATTTAAAAATTTGTTTAAAAATGAGTTCTATCGAAAATAATATCAAGAAGTAATCCTTCCTTAAAATAAAATAGATATATTATTTATTTAGGAAAATGTTTGTAGAAAATTATTATCTAGAACGATATATGGACTATTTTAGGGGGCTCTCCATTGTCTCGGGTCCCTGCGCCATGGCGTACTTATCGCAAGGCGTAATCCGGCCGTGGATATTTAGTATATATATATATATAGCTTACAGCTGCATGAGACTTACAGTTGCACCAGATCCCACTGAAAGACATACATATTTCCCTATGCATATAATACAAGCCTAAATTAAGGCATTTATAATAATTATAATAATTATAATAATTATAATAATTTATATAATTATAATAATTTATAATAATTAAAGAAGAAGGTTAGAAACTAGCACAGCGATCAGGCCAGACGAACGAAGCCCATTGCGCTAACTCATGAATTATTATTATTATTATTACCAGCAGCATCAGGAGTCGAACCCACGACCGTAGCGTCTTCGCTTTATAGGGAAGAAATGTTTAATATTAATAAAATGAGTTACTTACAAGTAGAAAATGAAATATTGCGTTAATCGTAATAAAATAAATAAAGTAAATACGTGGAGAAGTTATCTTTTTTTACTCGGGAAGGAGGGGCCAAGATTTGAAGTTACTGATAATTAGCTGCTTGGTCGGGATTATATACTTCAGTGTTCCTGAGGATGTCATTAGACGAAAGCGCTTGAGCACCATTTTGTGTTTCCTTTCCTTCGTGGTTTTATTCATCATATATATATATATATATTATATATATATATATATACGTCGTAGCCAATGTCGTAACACCGCTTCCCGTTGATCAGCGAAATTAAACGACATTGGGTCTGGGTAGTAGTTGGATGGGAGACCGTCCGCTGCGTCCAGACTATGTAGCGACCCGTGGTTCCCATCCCACGTAAAGCTGTAGGTCCCCTCCGTCATATGACCTTAGATATTGCGAAGGAGGTTAAACAAAACCAATAATTATTACCAGCACAGTTTCTTCCGAAAACAATTATAACCTTCAGAAGAGCCATCCGCAGTGCTTGTAGGAGTAAAAAAAAATTTGTGGAGGATTAAAACCAATCATTTATAAAAATAATAATAATAATAATTTTACTTAACATTATTGGGTTTTTTCCTACTAAAGAAATATAAGAAATATAGAACAATATACAAGATGTATGTTATAATTTATGTACATTACGTAACGCTTAAATTTATGTCTCTCTTATCATTTCTTATTTCCTGACCTCAACGTAGATTATGTAAGTGACTCTATATGAGTGCGAGGTGGTGATAGTCCGCGTAAATCTTCTTTAAAATATTTAAAGATTCTAATTTAAGTATTAAAGATGCAACTTTAAAGAATCGCAGAATCAAATCGGAATCCACAATTAATTAATCGTAACTAATTTACGACAGACAGTACGGTTTCGACTCTCATTGCCGCCACAATTGACGTTGGGCTCTACCATCTACCCCACGATTGACGGGGTTCAGCTGACTTTCGGAGTTCACGCCCAGTTCCCACCATGTTGGGAAATAGGGGTCCGAATGTTACCAAATATTGAAAGCCGCAAAATATATGAATGAAATAATATTTTCCGAATAATACTAACAGCCAGTGATCCGACAAATGTCTCTTGATTCATGGCTTAAAAAATAGATAATAAATAATAATAATAATAATAATAATAATTCCACAAACGATTAACGTTTTTCAACTGCTGAATCTAATTTTCGCAATATGAAAATGCGTTTCAGTTGAAAAAAAAAATGAATCAAATCTGAAAAATTGAACCATTTCTGCGATTGACAACATATAATTTAGTTGTAATGAAAATATTTCAAAAATGATTTCTAACAATTTTATTTCATAAAAACATGATTCCTAAATTTATTATTATTATTATTATTAATATTATTATTATTATTATTATTATTATTAAATGTTCACATTTATGTTTACTTTTTTTGGTTTTAAGTTATATACAAATAATTCATAAAAGCTTAAAAATTTCGCTGGTTAACGTGAAAAAAGTATCAAATTTTGTACTGGATTAAAATTAAAACTACAGGGTGATTCAAAAGTCAGGTTACATAGGGCTTTTTTGTTTCTTTGCAGGTAAATGAGTTATGAGATGTTATCGAAGGAGGAGCGCATTGATGTGATATTCCTAGCTGGCTGCGCGAGTGCATTGCCGTTAACGGTGGCCATATCGAACATGTGATGTGACTATTCCCCTGTATCATTACATAATACAGTATATCCCTATGTAACCTGACTTTTGAATCACCCTGTAGAGGTTGTAGCATGAAAAACTTTAAAAAAAACAACAACAATGAAGGAAACTACGATTCTTTATTAATAAAAGGGTTTTTACTTCATTTTCATTGTTTTCACTTTCGCTGATTTGAAAAGAAGAACTTGAGGAAGTAATCTGTATTCGCGTCTTCTCCTGACTTGACTGATGATTACCAGACAAACGTACATCAAATACAAACGTTCAAATGTTATTAGCAAATATATGCATAAATTCTTAGTTTTAGTTTATAAATTTATAACTAATAATTAAGAAATTTAAGTTTCTATGGAGACCCGTTGCGTTTGTTGATAGTTCTTAGGTTGGCCAAGATGCCTTATTACATCATAACGGGTTGGATAAAAGGTGTTAAAACCTCATTATAATGAAATATAGAGAATTCGGATGAGTAACATAATAAAAGAATAGAAAATCCTAAATATTGGAATGGGGATGACACTTACGAAGGGTAAATTTCTCCATTTCCTCCCGCTATTAATAAAATGACAGTGGCAGTAACTAATTAAAATTAAAGGTCTCTTGAAACGTTAATAAGCAATATTTGAGGGTGTTGACCTCGTTTCGCCGCTGGATCCATTTAGAGAACTATTAAGTCACGTATGAGGACGAGGAATGACTGTCATACATATTATTTTAGGAGAATTCACAATATACTCCAAATTTAATGAATTATTTGATGTCTTGTTTTCTAACTGTAATTAATACAATAACAGTTTAATCTATCCGCGTACGATCAGTGTTCTGAAGGACAGAACGTAGGTACATTTTAATTATGCCAAAACGATAGATAAAATATTTATATTATATTATTTATATTATTATTTGTATTATATTTATATTATATTATAAGAAGAAGAGAGAGGTACACCATTATTTATACTTAGAAAATAATGGAGGAACTAGCCCCCTAATCTTACTATGAATCCTCTAACCACCTCAAACAAAAGTGGAAAGTAGAAAAGGAAGAATGTGTCGTGTTCCCAAATTGAAGGCTAGACACGAGACAGGGAACATCCTCAACCCTGAAGGAAAATAGTTTTGTTGCGAGAGAACTAAGACTTTTTAACCAGCTACTCAAGGAACTAAGGAACACGAGTAGTGTTGCGGTGGATATCTTTAAAAGAAGATTAGACGCCTGGCTGAGAACAATCCCAGATGAACCGGGCGTACCTGGTTATGTGAGGTGGAGAGCAAAAGAAACCAACTCTCTACTTCGCGCTGAACATTTGAAAGATTATCGTTATTCTACACTCGCTCCATCCCCCTTGTATCATGGATCAATGACGAGTGGGAAATGACGAGTGGGTAAGTATAGAAAGTTTTTATTTTTTCATGGAAGGAGCCGGTGTTTAAACACCCAGTCATAAAAAAGCGAAGGAATGGCATAACGCTATTTTTCAACCAATTATAAATTTCTTTATGCTTTTAGAATTTTCAACATTTTTTTCAAAGAATGTTATTCGTTAAACATTTCTTTTTTCCGCGATTATACAAACGTACTTTGAAATAGACAAACATACAGTTAATATCCATATTTTTGCTTTATTTAGCACTTATGTTATTATCAATTTAACATAAATTCCTGCTTTGAATACTTAAATTTAACATAAGTTTCTGCTTTGAATATTTAAAGTGATAATCTGTACGAGTTTAACGAGACCAATTACAATAAATGGCTAATCCGATTAGACGCTATTCAGAGACGAATGCACGCAACAGTTAACTTGAATTTTAATTTTAATTTTAATTTTAATTTTAATTTAATTTTTTTATTTCTTTTACGTGAAAGAAAACTATAAAAAGTAATTATTAATATTAATGTAATGAATGAATTGGTAAACAACAAAACACGAGGGAAAAAAAAAACCTTCTCTCGGAAACTTCTTTTGCATAATAATTATGTTAAATGATGTAAAAAGGCAATACGCATCGATAAGGATGTTCCCCGATATCGTAGGTCCTCGAAAATTTTATAGGCAAAGAAAAACAAACTCTCCCACATACCCACGAGAGACAATAAACTCTCCCACATACCCACGAGAGTCATAAAAACAGGCGTTAGAAAAATCTGTGTGGACTGATTCCGTAAATTTTAACTCTTTCACTACGGGCATAGCTTTGAAGCGAATTATATGAATTTGAATTATTGAATTCGAATTATAATACATATATCCCCTCCCTTCTCCCATTTTCATCCCCAGAAGGTGGAAAGAGAGGGATATACCCTTGGTTTATAAACTATACCCGGAGTTCAGAAAAGATTAGGAGTTGGTTTATTTACCACACCCGGATCCGATTGCAAATTGGCCGTATAGTTTATATGCCACACCCGGATCCGATTGCAAATTGGCCGTATAGTTTATATGTCACACCCGGAGCGAAAGGGCTAAGAAACATACAGATCAAGTTTGAAAATTTTTCCTGAACCACTTGTTATTTTCGGATCAGAACTTATATTGATGTCCTAAAATAAGTTCGCATTTGCCACATTGTTGAAAATGACTCGATCCAAATCCATCTTCAGACTAACATACACGTTTATGAAGCCTCGTGAGAAATTTAGGAAAACATTATTAATATAATCAATTATTACATTTTTAAGAAAGTATGTTTTGCTCTTATCAGTTCGATCTTAAGGGAAGAACTTCTCGAAGTATAATATCTGTTTCATTTAATCTATTAACCGTCACTCTTTCACTTTCATACGCAACGACAGACGATATAACTCGTCGATAACGCTTAAGAGGCTAAAATTAAAAATAAAAATAAAATAATAAACTCAAATGGAATGTTTTGTGCTCATCTAAACCTTTTACTCTATTTAACACCGTTCCGCTGAGAATGTTATCTAATAGTAGAGTAAGACCTATCATTGGATAGGATTGTCAGTAAAGTAGTTCCAACTGGACTTTTAAATAATGGAACGTACGTCGTAATAAACAAATTTCAGTCCAGCACATAATCAGTTTCAGTAGTATAGGGTGCACCATGAGTTTAGTGACCATGACACTCAAATATGAATGGTTTTTATAGGTGCCACAACTGAACCAATTTATAAGAGGAGATTACGCATCAGTCCTCATATTCAAACTACAAGAAATAACAAAAACATTCGCTGTTATAATTTGTTGAGTGTCGAGTATTATCTTTAGATTTTTCAAGCGTTTCATGTTGGAAAGCTGTCATGCCTCCCAACGGCATATTCAGATAAGAATATTGTAATTAAACTACAAAAATTAAACGTTAATCACAAACATTGTGTAAACCAGTATGGATATAGTATAAAGGGTGTCCCATAAATCAGGCATCATAGGAGAAATTCATATTTTTCTATTTCTACAAACCATAATTCATATTGTTCTCTTTCTACAGGCCATAATATCTGTGAGCAAGGAAGAACGAATACAGATAATTCTACTCATAGGAATTTAACAGACTGCATCCAGACCGCGAGCCAATAACAGAGAGTTGTGTTAGCAGACTTGTTGCAAAGTTTAAGGAAACAGGATCCATAGAAAATAAACCACGCAGTGGACCTTCAAGGAGGTCCACTGACGGTGATACAGCGACTGCTATCCTGGCTCATTTTAACAGAAGTCCCAATAAGTCTCTTCGGCGATTGTCCGCCGAAACAGGAGTGTCGAAAAGTAGCATCCATCGCATTCTTCAGGCTCACAAATGGCATCCATATAAACTTCAGATCCTACAGAAATTAAGCGACGATGATGATCCCGACCGGCGGATGGAATTTTGTGAATGGGCTACGAAACAATACATATTGAGCACGTTCTGTAAACAAAAGCTTTTGTTTTGCCTTTTTTTACTATTTTTCCCCATGATGCCGGACTTATGGGACACCCTGTATATCTTATGTAATGTGTTCTTTCTAAATAAAGATTATTATTATTATTATTATTATTATTATTAAGATTTCTGTATTTAATTAGAACTTTAAATTTTAAAGACTGAAAAATACAACAATGAAATCGTTGATTGAAATTAGGGCAAATAAACTTCTAGCAAAAACTTCTAGCAACATAATCTCTACCTGAACAAATATTAGGTGATTATTTAATAAACTTTAGTTTTAATGACAAATTTACTTTTCGTTTTAATCAGTTTTCAGAACGAATGAAACCCACAATATAAACAAAGCATATCCTAAATATATATATGAGGGGTCCCGCGTCTTAAGGTACCGAAGCGCCAAAATTATAATTCGCCAGAAACCGCCTCCAAAGTTCAGCAATATTCTCGCAATAGTATCTCTGTTATTAATTGAGCTAGAACACTCATTTTTGGCTAAATTAGAGTTCTAAGTATGCTAATGAAGATGTTGATGAGTTTTTGCAATAGATTTTCATATTTTATATTTTATATATATATTTTTTTTAATTTTTTGATTTTCTTATTATGCCGAACTTTGGGTGAACTTTTGGCTGGCGATAGAGGTGAAAAAAGTAGTTCGCTTCATAAGGTTTTCAACCATACTTCTAGTGTCGTAAGGTCATTATAACCCAAACCAGGCGATATAGGAAGGGTGAAAATAGTGATATCCAACAAAAACACGTTTTCGCCTGTGGTGGCGCTTAGGTATCTTAAGACGCGCGACCTCTCATATGTATTTATAATAATAATACAAAGAAATACAGTAAAGAGGGAAACTACGAACCAAGAGCGACGCAGGTTCGAGTCCCACTAGTTCCTAATTCCCAATTTTATTACCTTTTCCACGTCCATCTTATTTAAGTGCAGTTATTGTACCTAAAACGCGTTTTTATGTACTTACTTTTGCCATATCAAGTTCATTGCATTTAGAAACTTTCTTGCAAGCTATCGCAACTTGGGGAAATTTACGAGAATCAATCGCGGAGAAATTACTCGTATTAGATACGAGACTTCCCTCTTCTTTAGTTCATCTCAGCCAGCGTCCATAACTCAGTGGATAAAACCATTTCGTTCTAAGCGAAATAAACTGCGGGGATTCGAATCCCGACAATGGAGGTAATAATAATAATAATAATACAGGAGTTAAAGCAATGTACAAAACAATAATTCTGATATTACATTACGTTACTACATAATACTTTCGCTACATTTCTGTTCTACATTTTTTATAATTTGTGGGTAACTAAATTATTTTGTTTGCTACATTATTCTTTATATAACTGAACCACAAATTGTAGCATATATATATATATATATATATATATATATATATATATAATTTCAGTTTAGGTCTTGCTACATTTCTATTGTACATTTTTTATAATTTGTGGGTAACTAAATTATTTTGTTTGCTACATTATTCTTTATATAAGTGAACCACAAATTGTAGCATATATGATATATATATATAAAATTTCAGGGTGCTGGTTGAGTGTGCGGTCTACCTACGATTGGTTAGGTTTAATCATGATATTTTCGTTAAAACTAACGAAAATATCATGACTAAACCTAACCAATCGTCAAGGGCGATTGACAATGGGATGTAAACAAACAATTAGTAAACAAGATAAGAAGCTATAATTAAAAGGTAGACCGCCGAATCGTAGGTAGACCGCACACTTAACCAGCACCAATTTCAGTTTAGGTCTTGTTCCTTGTGGGCACCTCAATTTAATCCTTTCACCTAAGTATGTACGTCCACAGTAGTGAAAGGGTTAATGATAAATACGCGCAAGAGAACCAAAGCTGTTATATTTCAATAATTTACTTCAAACGTTTCGGAATTTCTTTTATCATCAATGCAAGTTAATGCTAAATATTTTTATTTTATGTACATAAAAAAAAAAAATGGAGGGATCATATGTAGAATTCAGACCCCTACCAAGGTTGGGGTCCGAATTCTACATTAGCGGAAGGTTGGGGTCTGTATTCTCCATTTGGCTTGTTTAAGCTACTCTTTAACTATTTGAGTTTCTACATTTGCCTTAACATCCGAGGCCATTGGATTGGATCAAATGTAGAATTCGGACCCCAGCCTTCTTTAGTTAGCTTTATAAGGCTAGCTAACGAAAATATCATGACCTAACCTAACCAATCGTCAAGGGCGTACAGTTAGCCTAACGATTGGTTAGGTTAGGTTGTGATATTTTCGTTAGTTAGCCTTATAAAGCTAACTAAAGAAGGCTGGGGTCCGAATTCTACATTTGATATAAGATTTTACAATTGTGTGATTTTAATGGTTTTTATTTGTGATAATAATAATAAAATTTTCTATGAACCTTTAAATTGTTTATTGATGTCCTTATACGATTCGTTTGGGGTCTGGCTTCTATAATCTATACATTAGGGGAAAGTTGGGGTCTGGATTCTACATTAGGGGAAAGTTGGGGTCTGGATTCTACATTAGGGGAAAGTTGGGGTCTGTATTCTCCATTAGGGTTACCTGGGGTCCGAATTCTACATATGATCCAAATGGAGATATAGTTCAAATTAACCTAAATTTGCATCAACTTTACAAAATAAAAAAAAACTATTCCATTTGGGGAGTTATAATTACGGGCGAAGGTCCATTTTTTAATCGAAAAGTTGAATGCGGAATGAATACTTTTTAATAAACATTGAAACCAGAAATTTTTTCTTGTAAATAGTGAACAAGAAATAGATGGAGACTTTTGGAACACTATGTACAGAATAGAAGAGACATATTAACCTAAAGTAAGGACCCCATCACAAAAAAAAAAAATCACTATTAATTTTTTATTTTTATCAAGATATAAATAACTTAAATATACTTAGATGAAATAACCAACAACAGATATGAGATAAACGTTAGGGTATAACGCTTAGGTTAAAGATTTTAGATCACCTTAAGATCAGGGCCCCCAGCCTTCTTTAGTTAGCTTTGTAAGGCTAACTAACGAAAATATCACGACCTAACCTAACCAATCGTCAAGGGCGTACAGTTGACTTAACGATTAGTAAAGTTAGGTCGTAATATTTTTGTTAGTTAGCTTTATAAAGCTAACTAAAGAAGGCTGGAGGCCCTGATCTTCAGGTGATCCAGGATTTTTAGTCAGTATAATCATATTTTACATTTACTGCCAGGATTCATTCTACTTTTGCATGATCATATAAACCATAGAAGTTTGGAGACACATGAGCCAATTATTATCATTTAAATTTATTGAAGAAAAAATAGCATTATTATCGTCATCTTAAGCGCTTAAAGTTATTTATAGCGACATTATACAGCTTGAGTATAATGTTGCTTATGCATTCATAAAGCATTTTATAGAAGTAGACAGAAACGGTGTTAATAAAGGAAGATATATCAAACAACTAAGTAAACCCTTCGAGAAATTTAAGGCATGACGACATTATTATTATTTTAAAACCCTAACTTCATATCAAGGAGATAAAGCTCTCTCACACGAATCGATGTGTGAAATAATTCAGGAATAAATTTAAAAGCGAGTACTCCCAACATATAATTTCGTAGTCAGTCAAAAACTGAAATTTTAGATGGTTGATATATATATATATATATATATATACAAAGAATTTCCATGCTGGGAATATACGAGTGTATATATATACATATATATACGTATATTCCCATGCCTGGGAATATATATATACTCGTATATATTCCCCAGCATGTACACTGTACAGTGGCACTCATAAGTATTCGTACAGAGAAATATTTCAGTTATATTCGTCTTATGACCTTAGATGTTGCGAACGAGGTTAAACAACACTTTCATTATATTCATAAATGATGTTATTTCTCAGTATAATGATGTTATCTCTCAGTATAGTACCTGATACCAAATTACAAATAACTATACCATCTAGGGCAGTTATGCACAAACCCTGGCCCGCCGGCCAAATGTGTCCCCCACGGGTCTTTTCAGTGGCCCCACGCAGTGGCGGTCCTAGCTTACATGACGCCCTGGGCGAACCTCACCTTCAGCGCCCCCCCCCCTGTTCGCCAACACACACACATTCGAATCCCCCCAAAATAAAGGACAGACATAACTCTTTCACAAAATAACTTTTTATTGGACTAATTGTTGGAACTTCAGAACCAAAACAAAGACTCAAATTTCTGAATTTTACAAATCCTTCATCACGTAAATAGAATAACTCACTTAAGAGAATGTAATTATGATACTATGAACAGGAAAAATACAAATTAAATTGCACAACTGCCATAAATAAACTAGAGAATCAAATTTCTAAATTGTACAAATGCTCTATCACATAAATAGAATAAGACACTTAAGAGAGGGTAATTATTATGCTACACTTTGAACAAGAAACAAAATAAATTGCACCACAGCACAACTGCCATCTAAAGCCTGACTCTTCTTACCTTCCTTGATGCAAAGTCATGAATTAAATCATCATATGAAATCTGCTCAGCAATTGTATGATTTATACTGATGATGGCCAGACCGGTAAGGCGTTCCTGTGACATAGTTGACCTCAGGTAGGATTTGATGAACTTCAGCTTTGAAAAGCTCCTCTCTGCTTCAGCAACAGTGACTGGAAGAGTAAGACCAATTCTGAGAGCAGTCCACAAATTTGGATATATTTCAGAGAGCTCCCTTTCATGGATAAATGTCAGCAGTTCAAGCAAGGATATGGTCTTTGATGGCAAGTCAGGCAAGTTCTTCAGCTCCTGTGCAAGCTCTCTGCCATCCAAGTCAGATTGTCCCTTAAAGTGTAGTGTAGTACTAAGGTTCACACATTGTTCTGTCAGCTCCTCAAATGTGAGATTTTGGAAATGTGTCAGCACTCCAAACTTCTCTCCTACAATTTCCAACGTGGAAAATCTTTCCTGAATGGCTGATGTTGCAGCATCAACCACTGCATTGAAAAATGTCACCTCCAGCTTCTTCAAAGCATCAATCAAGGGCTCATCAGATGCTTCATAGGAGAAGTGCCGCTTTGTGGACCTCAGCCGTTTTTGTTTTAACACAGCCTCCACATTCATTTGTTCACAGATATCTGTGGCTGCCATTTGTGCAGCCACAAAACTGTTGCCCTGTAATTGCGGAGACCTCTCTCTGTTTTTTTTAGGAGATTTACTGCAACATCAACGTGCATGCTAGGAGACTGCATCTGCTTGCTCACATGCTGAATTGGCACAACAGGTCATGCCACACCACTGAACAAATGGCGAAGCGGTATGACCCAACCTCCTCTGACAGAGATTGAGCCTCGACCTTTATTACAGAGTCTTTGGTGTGGTCCCTCACCTCGATCAGTGCATCTCTCCTGCAGCTGCCTGATATCTCAGGGGCTCCACACTCTTGATCTTGCTTTCCCGAATCACAACTGACAACTGTTCAGTGTGGCTGATATCTGGAGTGCAATCTAGAATTATTGAAAAAAACTTTGATTGTTTGATGTCGCTCACCATTGCTGAAATGGTCTTGCTGCTCGACAAATCAATGAGTTCGTTTTGTATGTGGTGGCCGAGGTAGCTGGTGTGACTGGAGGTCCCTTTTGGACACGGTTAATGTGCTCTTGCATTATAGGATCAAATTGTGCCATCAGTTCAACTTCTTTCAGAAAATTGCCATTTGATGGTGAGAACAATTTTTCTGTATGTCCCTTAGTGCCAAATTCCTAACTGCCAGAGAATGCACAATAGCAGTGAGACGTGTCAGCACCGCTCTCCATCTCAACTTCTCAGCCTCCAGAAGTGCCATCTCCTGCTTGTCAATGGTCTCCCCTTTCTCATCCTCACTGCCAGTTCTTTCCAGATTTTCATAGAATTTAGGTTTTCTGAACTGTTGTCATGTGATGTGAGCAATGAGCTTGCATGCTTCCAGTCCGAGAGTCCCAAACTTGTTAAATTTATTTTTCCTCTTGGAAAATAATGTACAACAGAAACAGAAAAGGCTGTTGTTTTTTAAGGAATAGACCAACCAACTTCTGGTTATATTTTCCCCACTAACCAATGACTTCCTGAAGTATTGATGGTGGAAACTTCTTCCGTCACTGTCGTTTCTAGGGAATACAAAGTCAGATGGTACTTGACTTGGTCCCCTGGAAACCAGTTGTGTCCGAATTCTCTCAGTCAGAACTGAAGGCCAGTTAGCAGGGTCGGTGGACAGAGACTCATCCTCAGGAGGCGATTCTGCTCCAGGCATTTCTAATAGAAAGAACAAGAGCATTACTCATTAGTATACACACCTAAGTTAGATAACACATTATTCACAGCACTTTGTTATGGTGGTGGTGTTATGGAATTACGGTGGTGAAACACCACACATACCCAGTAACCCAGACCCAGTGATAATAACATTATAATTTATAACTGTTTGCAAAATGCTTTGCAGGGATGCACACACATACACATACACACACACGCACACACTCACAGACATATGTGCACACAAACTCACCTGAAGAGTCCTGCCGGGGAGAAGTAGAAGCAAATGGGTCTTCATCCTCAGAATCAGACTGCATTTGTGGACATATTTGAGGCTGAGGAGGTAGATGGCTCCTCAGCCTCAATAATGGCAGAAGTAGACGGCTTCTCATCCTGGCTAGTGGCAGAGGGTGTTCCAAAATATTTCAAAAGTGCCCCTGCAAATAGTAAAATAGAACATAACAGACCAATGCATGAATAGGCTAGTACAATTAATTTAACATGTTATTAAGCACAATTTATTAAACTTTTAGAATAGGAAACAAATGAATAATACAACCTCCTTGGTTAATGGCTAATTATATACATAATAGTACACTTCAAATGACTCAGAAAGCTATATCACAAAATAGCAGTGCAATATAGCAGTGAAGAGTAGATGACATAGCTCTATACCTTTATCTTTTGCTCGTTTCTCCTCTTCTTCTTTCCTCTTTTTTCTAAACTGAGCACCTGATAGCTTTGACCTCTTCTTATCCATTTGCGGTTATTTGACAGACCTTAGTGGCTTAGTGTGAAGATTCGTTCTGTAATAAATAATATACATTTCACTATTTAACCAAACCCAGAAAAATAACATTACATATGTTAAAGTATGGGCCTTATTCCCAATAATATTAATCTGGAAGCATTTTGCATTGTTTAGGTCTTTTATGGGAAATGGTTTATGGAAAATGCAATAGATGGTTTTTTATTAATAAAAATATATTTATTGATCTTTTATATTTATTTTATTTTATTTTTTATTTTTATTTATTTCTTTATTTATTTATTCTTATTTTTATTTTTATTTTTTTTGCAGGCGCTCATGCCGCCCCTCCACAAATGCCGCCCTGTGCGGCTGCCCATATTGCCATATGAGGAACCGCCACTGCCCACGGGTCTTTTCAATTCAATGAAAAAGTTAGAATATAAAAGTGACCCAATTTATGACTTAGATAGAAAGTAAGTAGGCTAATACATTTAGTTATTTTCTTCGCTTGGCCCTCACATCAAAAAAGTTTGTGCACCACTGATCTAGGATAAAAAACTGATGTAGATGTTTCATAAACTAGAATGAGGTTACCTGCAACACCGTTCCTATCACAAAATCTATCTAATGTATTTTCACTATAAACTATCACGAAATTTCTCTTACTAAAGTCTTCAATAACCAACGATTTTAACTTGAATTCTGACTTATTATTATAATATAATTATAATATAAAATTAAAGTTTCAATGTGAATCGAAATAATCAGTTTTATACAAACAAATTCTAAAAACTGAATCCCCCCCCCCCTGGTGGTATATGTCTTAAATGCACTGGAAAATCGTCGTGCATCTGCCAACTTAGGTCCAAATTTTAGATTTTTTGGTTTCGTTCTTTCAAGAATCAGTCATTTCGATATTTAAAGACGAGGAAGGTGTATCTTCCTCTCTTGCTTGGAAACTACACTATTTCCTTATTTATTAATAAGTATCGAACATTTATTAGATAAATTCGACACAGACTGACGTGCACCCAAATTGACTTGACCAAATTCAATTTACAAGGCGTTCGTTCTTCGTCCCTCCTTGCTGGCTTAAAAAAAAATCATCTCTCATCGACCACATATGGACGGATAGAGCCCACTAAAACGTGATACATGAATACTTCTTGCGAACATGTAATTGGTCACCTCCCAAATTATATCACAATGAAAACAAAGACTGACAACCCCAAACTACACAAATATTAAAGTCAGAAACACAAAGCATAATCAGCTAAATAAATGTAAAACAAAATTACGCGCCGCAAGCTTCATCTTTATGGATTACCTACATATTTTATTAATATAATTTATATAAATACCAAATTTCAAATACTTCAGTAAACACTGTGGGTCGCTTTTAATGAATCTTGCTCCATCATTAACGAAAATATTCCTCCTTTTTGAGTAAACAACTCGTGGTTGATCTCCGGCTTAAAAGCATCCATTGAACAAAACATGAAAAAGACAAAAAGTGTGAAGGAAGGCTTATTTCCTAAAGAAGACTACACTCACTATTGAAACGAATTTAACTCATTAACTTTCAAAACAAAAGCTAATTCCTATCAATGTACATTCGGAGAATATAAGGGCGCCCTCAAACAATACTGGAAGCTCATTAACAAAGCTAATTAATAATAGGAAAAGAAAATCACCTACACCCGAAAAACTAACTAATAAATAGTTATTATCATTGATGAAACCATTATAGACACAGCAAATACTTAAGACACTTTTCAACAAATTTTTCACTGGAGTGCGAGCTAAACTTGTGTCTAATATCTCATATTCCCACCCCCGTCGCGGTCCTTCGATACGTACCTACTGCTTTCTTTAGCACACTCTGTTATTAAATCGTATGTTGTCGTAGGTGACAAAAAGTCACAATACATTTGAAACATATAAAATGTACACTAGACACAATACCAAACAGAATAACGAAGATCCTCTCTAGGTTAGCCTGAGAGAGAGAGAGAGAGAGAGAGAGAGAGGGAAAATCTGCCAAGAAATTTTATAAAACAGTTCTGAGAACTGGAAATATGTGGGGCTGTTCTCTTATAATTTACATCTGAATTCCATCTGAAAAGACTTTTAATTGCTCGCCTGTCCTTTAACCAGTGATTGCTCTTATTAAAGCAAAATAATATATTGAGTGATTTTTAAAACATAAAACACTTTAAAAGATTTGTATATTTTATAAACTGAAATAAAAGCATGAAATTTTTACAATTTACGAAACGAATCAGCGCCCGAATCTTATCCGTGGACCTGCATCAACAGACAGATTTGTCAGCCCTGAACGTGCTGCTCCTTCACGAAAGATCAGAAATAACTTGAAGCAAAGTTCAAGAAAACCTCTCCACAAATTCTTATCGAAATCGACCATGGGCCGCGCCCTGGAATAGAACACAACCCCTTCAAAACAAGTCTACCGTGCAGCACAAACCCTCCCTCCCCCAACTCCATTCCATGTCCGAAACGGAAGATGATACACACTACGAAAAAAGAGAGAAAAAGGGAACAGAAGATGTATAATTCTCACTAAAGCTAATTGAGGCTGCTGCAACGAAAGACAAATTTCCCTCTGTTCCAACAAAAATCTGTTCCAACAAGAATCTGTTCCAACAAGAATATGAAAGAGGAAAAAGAGCGCTGAGATGTGTCACCCTCCCATCAAAGGGATACAGGGGATAAGGCTATCCCACACCACCCTGGAATATGACTGTACGTATGAATGTGTGTGTGTATATTATTTAACACTGTATAAGCAAAATCCAATAAGGTAATCAACTGACGTAAGAAATCCGAGAGCACTAGGAAACAAAGCAAAAACAAAACCACAAAACAAACTTCTGTTGAATATGTTTCAATGTGAAAAATTGTCGGCGGAATATGTCATATAAATCATCAAACGAAATGACTCACAAAAGCCCGAATGCTTGTATGAATGTACTTATTTAGCAT
Organism: Bathynomus jamesi; assembly: GCA_023014485.1. Taxonomy (NCBI): domain Eukaryota; kingdom Metazoa; phylum Arthropoda; class Malacostraca; order Isopoda; family Cirolanidae; genus Bathynomus; species Bathynomus jamesi. The sequence goes on from JAJOZX010000592.1 coordinate 931,205, forward strand.
TTTCCATCATGTCCATAAATTTCATACTAAAAAAAAGGCCTGTGCATCCGTCGTTAATCCCGAGTAAGAATTATTCATCAGTCACAAATTATTCAGATACATAATAATAATAATAATAATAATAATAATAATAATAATAACAATGATATCGGTCCTTCAAAATTTAAGAGGCTGTTATAAATCGGGCAAAAACCACACTTTTCGCCGATTCCAAGTTTTTGTTGGAGAAAAAGTGATTTCATTTGATCATTTCACTGCCCTCAGTTGGACGAAAGACAGATCAACCAGCAACCAAACAAAAGTTAGATTTTAGAGGGATCTAGATTTAAATCTAACCAATAATATAAAAATGTTTATCAAAAACCTGTGCGTCCTTGGTGAGCCTGATGCCCTTTAAAATCTCCTTTATTCACACTTCCTCACTTTCTACCACCTCTTCCACAACTCCAACTATTTCAGCCCTTTCAACGTCCACCTTCTTCACCCATTTACGCTGAAGGCCTGGTTATGAGGTACAGACTTTGCCATGCTGCGAGGTGTCAGCGGTTCTGCCGTCGACGTCTGTTACTTTTTCAGGGGGGTTTAGCATTTGTGATTTTACTTATATATATATATATATATATATATATATATATATATATATATATATATATATGTGTGTGTGTGTGTGTGTGTGTGTTTTGCTATTAAGTGCGATAACTACACTTAGATAGCGTCCACAAACTTTAAAAAGGTGAGGGAGTTGAATAGAGCAGCGTCAAACAGGGGCAGATATTGGCATCGCTTGAAGGTTATTTTTACTCTTTGATTGGGTTCAGAATCCCAACTGACCTTTGAACGGCCAAGCTCTGAAGGGCTACCTTAACTTATAGCCTAAATTAAGCTAGACTAAAACAGATTTTATGGACTTGGAGGTCCTGTTCGGTCCTTCTTCAGGGTTGTCGACTAGACGCGGAGCTACTTTAGGCCTAAGTTAGCATAAATAAAAAAAAGGCACTATTTATGGTCTTCTTTCTAAACCTTGCATAAACAACACAACCTGCACCATTACACGATGCAACAACCTGTCTCTAAACTACCAAACTGAATTGCAAGAGAGCTCTCCAAAAGACCACGCCCTATCAGTGCCACATCAACAAAAGAGTAGAAGCGACGCTGTCGGTGCCCGAAAATGATGCCACAAGAGCCCTAACAGTTGGCTATGAAATAAATGACAATTTTTCACTAACCTTACAATTATAGAGAAGTAATGATTTCCTACAAACTGATATTAAATTCGAGATCTTCCTTTGAGTATTTCATATTCTATAAGAATTTAAAGTTTCCTATTACGAGTGATGTATGTGACATTTCGCCACATTCTGATATCTCGCTCAGTTTAGCAAATTATTACAGGGGCACGATAAAAAATCTGGGAAACGCCGGTAGAAGACGTGACAGCATATTTTTTCCACAAAAAACACCACTTTTCACAGATAGAATTGGCCCTGTGACAACAAAGCTATTTTCCTTCAACCTTCAGGGTTGAGGGTGTTCCCTAGTATCCAGCCTTCAGTATGGAAACACGATACATTCTTCCGTTCCTACTTCCCACTGTTGCGGAAGTGGTGGTAGGGTTCAAAGTGAGATTAGGGACTAGTTTCTCCATTGTTTTGCCATGTGTAAATAATGGCGTACCTCTCTCTTCTTCTTCTTTCCAGCGAATACAAATTTAATTCACCTTTCATATTTTAACACTTTTCAGGTATGCTACAACTTTAAACTCTCGAAACAACTCCTATGCTCACACGGCAACATTGTAGCGATTAATTATTCATTAAAATGTGAGTGATCTGAAAACGTAGTGAAATATGCCGTACACCACTCGAGAGACGAAACTTCAAATTTTAAAATAAAACATAACCGGTTGCTACATTCTAAATATTAAAGAAATTACGATTTTTTTTAAAAATTTAGACGCGCGTAACTCTTGGACCACCCTGTTCGCCTCTCGTGTAAATGATCTTGTTTCTACTTTGTGGTTTCAGCAGCGGTAATAGAGCAAACAGGCGCTGATAGGCGTGTTAATATCGGGAGTTGTTTCTCTTTTCATGTGGATCCACGGCGCTCATAATTGGATAGGAGGAATAGGCCTAATCCTCGTTAAACGTGATGTTTGCTCTCTCTCTCCGTCGAGAAATTAGGCAAACGACGAAGGAGCGAAAATTGAGAAAGAAAAAATATTATGCTCCGTTAACAAATAATGAAGCGGATAATTTATTTTCGCTACAGTAAAAATTCTTTCTTTATTATTTTTTGCTTTAAAGAATCTTGCAATTAATATTCAATATAGTGTTAAAATATTTACAATAGCACTTAAGTATGAGTAATTAATTAAGTAAATTAAAAAATTATACTGAATAAATTCTATCTTTTTTTTTCACGTGTTGGGTTGCGATTAGTGGATGTAATTTTTGCTTAGTTAACCCTCAGCTACTATCGTTGGATCAATTCTGAACCTTGAGTACATTTCTTTATTTTATCATGGGAAATAATGATAGTAGTTAAGAGTTAATACTATATTTTTCAGAAAGAACACTCCCCGTAGGAGTGTGTTTTTCTGAGGTTGTTCAAACTCCTTCGTAATAGCAAAGGTCATATTATTGAGGGGACGTACAGCTTTACGTGAGATTCGAACAGCAGAGGACGGTAATCCATACAACTATAACCTAGACCCAATGGCGCTTAACTTCGCTAATCCAAGGGAAGCGGTGTTGCGACATGCCCACGACGTAGTCCAGTACTCTTCGAAAGATAATTATTAATAACATTTTCGACGACAATTCAAAAAACAGAATTAACAGAAAATTTGTCGAAATGCGTGGATAAAAATCATTTTAATTTTATTTTCGCGAGAAATTGACAAAACTTCAAATAGAGTTTTTTGTAAATAAAAGTTATATACTGTAGGTATAGTTAAGTTAAATTAGGCTATATTCGGTAAGGTTAAGTTAAGCTAAGTTAGATAAAATTTGGTTTATGTTTGATTAAGATTCCTTTATGTTTCGTCGTCTTTGTGTTTGAAGAAGCGAACAGTTTCGTCGAAAAATTTTGCTTTTTGGAAACATTTGTCGACGTCTCGAGAATTTGGTCCGTCAGTCAAAATGTCTCTTTCAGAAGGTCGGATATCCTCCGAGAAATTTTAGGATAAAATTTCATTAAAAATAAGAGAGGACATTTTTTTAATGTTTTAAATGTATAAAAATAATGCAATTTTTAATCTTTAAAACTAAACTATACAGGGTGTAACAAAAGTCCGTTCTCATAGGGAAATAAGATATAACATAATTGAAAGGAAAAAATAGTTTTAACTATACATTACAAACAATACAATCAACTTACCAATTAATCCAGTACATGTTCAAATTGCATAAGGAAAGCTTATATATAAGGCTACCCTTTCCTCACCCTATATGGGCATCCCACAAAGATGGGTATATGTATATTGGAAGGTGAGACTGGGAGATGAAGAAAAGGTTCAAGAAGTTACGGGTGGGCAGAATGACGGAAAGGTTCGACCAGGGAAAGGCCAAATGAGGCTCATAGACATTGTTATAAACCTCCCTTGAGATAATTTAGTGCGTGCTTGCACCATTAACAAATAAAAAGGTACAAATCGAAGCCTTTCAGTAAACCCCCTCACCAGCATTAGACTCTACACCCATTACCCCATCGGCCACTCGACCAATCCACCACATAATATATATATATATATATATATTTGGAGAAGATTGTACACAATAATACATATATATATATATATATATATATAATTATATATAGATTTGGAGGAGATTGTAGACACCAATCGACCAGAGAAGAACTCCGGGGGGACGTTACTGAAATCTCTAACTGCATGCCTCCTCCCTCCTTTAAGGAGAGCACGCAGTACCCGACTTTCGACACCTTCTCATTTCCTTCCTGTTCAACTCTCTAACGCAAGAGTTAATCGATATTTTCAATTTTTCATCCACTCAACCCGTGAACTCTGAAACAATCTTCCTCAATTCACTTTTTCCCTTGGCTTTGACCTTCAGTCTTTCAAACGCAGAGTGTCCAGGCATATCGAAAATCCTGGACCTTGATTTTGGCTATCTTCTTCCTCTTTGAGGTTGGGGCGTTTTTGCGGACATTCGCCCCGGGTCCCTCCTTCCTGCATAATAAATAAATAAATATATATATATATATATATATATATATATATATATACACACACACACACCGTATACAGGGTGATTCATAAATGTGTTTCATAAATAGCAGGGTGTATTCTTGAGACAAAAGTAAAGAAAAAAGCTCATATAAACATAGGTCAAGAAACCCCGTAGGTTTCGAGCTAAAGGACGCGACAGAAAAATGAAACTCCTAAAGATTTTTTACATTTTATGTAAATACACAGTGTGATACATTTGCTTCATTAAAGTAAATGTTCGAAATTCTTTCCTACTTCTTGAATGCATACTTCAGCACGTCGTACCAGTGATTGTCTGACACACTCAAAAATTCCTAGAGTATTGTGGATCGTTTCGCAATTGTCTCGACCTCGTTACCACAATTCATCACGTGCTAGGATTTAAATCTGGTGACCGAGGTGGCCACGGAATAGGACCACCGCGCCCTATCCACTTGTTAGGATACACAACATCGAGATATTCCCTCTGTCGCGTGCTATCGCTCGAAACCTACGGGTTTCTCAACCCATGTTTATATGGTCTTTTTCCTTTACTTTTGTCTCAAGAATACACCCTGCGATTTATGAAACACATTTATGAATCACCCTGTATACTGTATATAGTATATACATATATAATTGTATGGGCAAAATTTACTCCTTAATTCTATTGGTGGCACATGTATTGCAGATTTTTTTATCTACAGTATATGTAACTATAATTTCAAGTGTATAAATAAATTTGTCCTCTTGCCCCTCGCTCAGTATATGCTTTTTCGGATACTTATGGGATATACCTACATCCATGGTACAAAAAGGGAGAGAAACGAAGGAGTGACGAGTTAAGAGGTAAGCGGCCAGCATTTTCTTTTAATTTAAATCCTGTTTTTTGACGTATGACTTTGTCGGAGGCTGGAAATTTTTCTCTTCTGACCAGCAAGAAGGTGCCGGCGTTTCATCGCTGGCATCTGTTATAACATTTTTTAGGAGCCTGATGGACTGCATGTACGGTTAGTAGACCCCGGGGTTCAGATCCCCGAACTTACAACGAAAGACTTTTTCAGAAGTGCGCCTGCATGGTTAAGCCCAGGCATCTTTTCTCCCCGCTCCTATTTCATTTCCTCTCTGTCTTTTCTTTGTCCTCCTGTTTCTACTTCCTCGTTTCTCTTCGTTGTATTGCATTCTTTGGGTGTCACCAACCGTTTCTCCAATAAGCATTTCTCCGAGGTAGATTCTCGATCCAAATCATTTGTTTCCCTTATTTGTGGTAACTGGAAATACCGGTCGATTCGAGTGTTGCAGCGCTCTGAATATACCGGAATGAAATGCCCAAATATTTAAAAATAGTTTTCTCCGTTTTAGGTTTTACTGATACTCAAAAACCAGTTAATTGTAGTCAAAAAAGAAAATTACCCTCGGCATTATAAAAACAACTGAAGCTGAAGTGAGATTATATTGCTACAGTTTAATTTTTCTTGTAAAAAAATAAGATAAATAAATTTACTTCTCCAGATTTTTATGATTTTTTAAGCCTTTGAAAATTTCTCAAATGCCAGAAAAAGTTTTTATCCGAGTAACGAAACTGTATATGTTACGGCCTTTAGGCGAAATCGGCCTTTTTGGGAAAAGGGTTAAGCCGTGATATTTTCGTTAAAAAACGAAAATATCATGACTTAACCTAACCAATCGTCAAGGGCGGACAGTTGACCTAACTGGGCATTAAATTAACCTAAATCAACTGTTCGCCCTTGACGATTGGTTAAGTCATGATATTTTCGTTGTTGAACGAAAATATCACGACTTACCCTTTTTGCAAAAAGGCCGATTTCGCAAAAAGGCCGTAATATATTATACTCGTATAATTTATACATTTTTCTTGCTGTTGCCCTAATTTCATAAAGTGTCGTTAAGACGTTCGTCCTAAGAGCTTTAACAGTAGAATATGGAGTGAAATTTATTTAGTTTGGATTTTTCCGATATAACTTCGCCAGAGGTAAAGGATAAAGGAAGGCAAACTTTTAATTTTACTCAAATTCTTGGAAAATTCAATAGCAAGTCAGATGAAAACTTATCATCATCGCTTTACCCAAATGTAAAGAAATGAAAAACATGAAGGATTTTTTAAAAATAGATTTAGTACTACGTACACTACAAATAAAACAAACTAGTATATTAAACTGTAGGAAAGTCTCGAAAACCCCTGGCCTTGATTTTGGCTCTCTTCTTCCCCTATTGGGAGGATGGGGGGGGGGCACTTTTGCGGGCATTCACCCTTAACGCCCCCCCTCCTTCCTGCATAAAAAAATAATAATAAATAAACAGTAAAATTGGGAACACCCCCATTTTGAGATGAAACTGAAGTGGTTATAAACATTGCATTTACATTTTCAGAAAGAGATATGTAAACCCATATTTATTTTCATGGAATATAGTTTTAACTGGCAAAAGAGGGTTCTGTCAAGTGGGACCGCGGTTACGTTTAAACATTTCTCATAGCTTTCAACGTTGCCAGCATCTGTAGTAGCTCAGTGGTTAACACCATTTCCCTATAAGCAAAATGAAAGCGGTTCGGGGGTTCGAATCCCGATGATGTTGTTAATAATAAGCGAGGAGTTAGCGCGATGGGACGCATTAGTTGGCATGACCACAGTACCAGTTTGTGGCCCTACTCACTCATTATTATTACTCGTCAAAGTTAACTATTATTAACAATAGAAACATCCTCCATTTTAATCTTTTAACTTCTCAGTATATATATATTTTTTCTTTTTTTAACGCAGGAAGGTGGGGCCAAGGGCGACCTACCCCACAGAGGAAGAAGAGAGCCAAGATCAAGGTCCATTTTCTTTAATTTTGAAAATATTATGTAGGTTGGAAGATACGTAGTGAAGAATAGGGAGAGAAGTGCGTGTTTGAGAGTATGCTAGACAACTCAGAGGGTAAATGAGACACAGAAAAAGATCAGCTAAGGAGGACAGTGACACGAGAAACGGGAGTACCAGCACTCCCTGTCTCCCGTCTAACATCCCCTTAGAGTACCTCCCTGGTCGAATAGTGCCTACAATATCCTCCCCGGAAGGAGACCGGGAGCGGCCTTATATTATGCCTTTCCTGAATGAAGTGGGGTTGACCCCGGTGAGCATATACCGATCCAAACAATACCCAAACTGGATTCAACCAGACTAAGAAGACTAGAACTTTTATTTTACCAACGAAACGCAACCAGAGAATGATCAAAATCTGTTCGATACCTCAATACCTTGAACTAAAATACATACAAAAACCGCGAAAATAATTAAAAAAGTATAAACAATAAAGGCATTATTACTATCGAAAGAAGCTATGAAATAAAACAGATTAAAACCATAGAAAATATCTCACTCAGCTCCCAAAAATCGAGAACTATTTATTTACGAGACAAACATTGAAAGAGCAAGTAAGAATTATATGCTGTATATATATATACACACACACCTACTTATCGTGAGTAGGGCGAAACTTCCATTTGCACAGTGGATAGCTCAGAATTAATAGTTTTTAAAATAGTTTTAAAACCTGAGATTTTAAAGGAAAGATTTGAATTAATTTATCATATAAATGTTGAGAAAGACTCGCAATGCAAAAGTAAAATGGCATATAAAGAAGGTTAGAGGTCACATATATATGTATAATGTATATGTAATATAGGTAGGGTATAAGTAGAATATAAACCTAATGAATAAAATAAATTAGTCTCCCAACTTACTTTTTCTCATTTTCTTTATCAAGAGAAAATGGGAGATTATTATTATTTTAGAGTGGATTTTTATTATTGTTAATTTTCTTCTAAATTTATATTAAATAGTAGAAAAAAAGGCGAATGCCATTTATATATATATATATATATATATATATAGGGAAGCCCCATCTGATGTTGTTTTGTAATAATCCACCCAAGAACTGTTCCGAGCCAGGCTGAGAAATGGGGAGCCTGGTACAGTGACGAGCCTTGGCTCTTTTCCGTTTAACGAGCTGTGAAAAAATTTCAAAAACATCTTTTTGGGGGTTGGAAAATAATATACTAATATAGGTTAGGCTATAGGTTAGGATAGGTTAGGTTACGTCACAGTTAGTTAAGCATATATTATCATACAATTTTCTCAAATTAATTTTATCCCAATAAATTGTAAAGGTTAAAAGTAGAATAACTTATCAGGTTATATGTTACTTTATTTTCTGCTATTGTATTATATTTTCGATAATTATCACATTTGTTCTGCTAGCTATAATAATAAAGCAGTTTCTGTCCTTCTGTCTGGCCGACGTTTTTCTCGGAAACCGTTCTACGTAGGGCATTCATCCTTACACCGTTGAGAAAGTCTCTGTTCTGGGAGGACCCTAAGGATATTTATTCTTTCGTTCGCACACGCGTGTGCGCATGCGCAACTTTTAAACGAAGCGAGATAGAGAAAAAGTTCACAGAAGAAAAAAAAAATTCCTTTTAGTCTCTTTAGGTGGATAGGGTGTAGGGGTGGTGTGGGTCATGTGGGGAAACTCCAACTCGTCATTTTTTGCGAGGAGGGTGTGAGGGTGGTGTGTAAGGTGTGGGGAGGGCATGTGGGAAACTTCAACCCATCATTTTCTGGCGAGTCTCGCCAGCTGAAATTTGAGGGTGCATGAACTACATACAAAAATGCACTTGGCTTCCCGAGTATATGTTTGATTGTTAAATCATGAGGCAACTCTTTTAGTTTCGTGTGAAAAACTCGTGCAACAATATCTGACCTATGTTCTGGTCTTTGATAAGCTTCAATGCTTTCAGCGATTTCAGTCCATCTTGGATTGCGAGTAAACGTAATAAATAGATCCGACTTCCCAAATTTTCTTACAATTGCCAAAATGTCTTGATAATTCTGCTGCATTGCTTTCGGTATGTCTTGGTAAAGCTACTAATTTGACCGCAGATGTTTTGTATTTATATTCGTAAGCTTGTTTTTACAAATGAACATCTTTACGTAGCTTTTTCTCTAGTGAGAAGTTTTGATTCTGTTGAAGTCGTTAGTGAAAGAATGACTAGAAATGATGTATTTAAAGAAGTAATGTTGCAATAAAGATACTAATTTGATAGCAAATGTTTTGCTGGCCTCTGCTTCTATTTTTGATAATTAATTATCGCTTTTTTAACCAAACATCGGCATACATTTTCTAATTAAAATAGTAAGTTTTATCAAATAGTAGTTGAAATAGTAAGTTTCTCCACCCTAAAATGTATTTTTCTTAACAAATTTATTATTTTCCAACCCCATAAAGTGTTTTTTATAGTATTTTTTTTCCTCAGCCCGATCAATGGTAAAGATCCCGAGCCCGCTGCCCGTAATGTATTTTGTTCGACCCAGTTCCCCGTTTGAAGGGGACTTATGTTTCCCGGTTGATGGCGTTACCGTCATCTCAGCGCCTTCTGGTGGACAAAAGACGTAAAACAAAACAACCAACCAATCTATTTTAACTGACTACAAACAGTTTAGGCTAACAACTGCAATGGGTATCGAGTTGTTCTCTTTTAAGAACGTAAATCATCAATAATAAATACCTTTTTTATTTTTTTTAATATTGTATTAAAAATACATGTTTCGCGAAATGGATAAATATTGTGATACATGTATCGTGTATTCTCGTATAAGATATTCTTCTTTTAAAAGAATATTTAATACATTAAGAACGAAATAAATACATTTGTCTACAATTTTTTGTAATATTATTATGTCATTTGCTTGAATGAAGGTTGTGGCAATAATGTTTTTATCATAAAATAAGGTTATAAAATAAGCAATTTCTGTTTCATTCTTGTACTTTTTCAGTTCAGAGGTCAGATGGAATGCGATAGAAGAAGGTTGTTTGGGGGGGGGGGGCTTCCTTTTTTCTTTTTTGGAAGAGGGTGGGAACTGTTTTCAATCAAGAGATATTGTTTCCTCTCAACAAAAGAGGATTTCCGCTCCAAATATAATTAAGTGTCTGTTATCCCTGAGGAGAAGGCTCTTTCCTCTTCAGAGGGGTTATAGGGTCATAGCTGAAAAGGCCTTGGGATAAGGGAAGTTGTTTTACCTGCAGGTATTTCCCAACTCCAGTAGTGGAGAGAGAGAGAGAGAGAGAGAGAGAGAGAGAGAGAGAGAGAGTTTTCTCTTAATAAATTAAATTATTTAGAGATACTTAATCTATAGAGGGAAAGGTTCTTGTCTTTCGAATTCACCTCAAAATAATGAGTGGAAATCATTTTAACCAAATCTCATCATATTCCATTCATATGCACCCAAGTGAATTCTATGAATACAGTCGAAAATAATTACATAGAAGGTACAGATATACACATTTATAGATAAATACATACATACATAACTTACGTATGTATATACAAATTATACATAGCATACGGAGAGACTTAAAGAGTAGAGGCTTGCAAAACCATTCGAAATCCTGAAACCGCAACTCTGAAAGTGGTTTTGGTTTCCATACTGCTGCAACCTTCCGTATAGATACAAATACACTCCGGATATGTTTCATAGCTGTAAGATATCATATGAGAAATCTTAATGGTTTTGAGTAAACCTGGTTCTTATATTAATTCACCCGTACGCAGTATTTAGTCTTTTTGTTGACCTGATTCTTGCTCGGGGCACATCGTCTTGTGATGATACGTATTGTGTGAAGTTTCATCAATCTGTTTTGAGCGTTTCAAAAATTATACCACGACCACGAAAGTGTGACAAACAGACGGACGGACGGGCAGACGAACGGACGGACAAGTGCAATCCAGTATAGCCCCCCCCCCCCAATTTACTTGGTCGGGAACATAATAATATTTATTAAAATTATTGTTTCACATTTCGGCCAGTAAACACCAAAACCAACTGTGATTTCGCATTCAACGTTCGTGGTAAAACATAGCAACTGGATGGATGCTGAATGGTTTGCGACCATGGTCGTAACTATGGTCGTCGACTTTACTATAAAAAATGTGTACTGTTTTGGGGTTCTTTAATCTTCTTTATAGCACAAAGGCCGTGTGACGGAAGATACCTATATACAGCTATACGTGCAATCCGAATCACCTGTAGATCGCTACATCATCTAAACTCATCCAACTTCTGATAAAACCCAATGTCGTTTAACGCCAATGATCTGAGAGGAAGCAGTGTCGCGACCTGGCTACGACTTAGCCCTAAAAACCCTGTACCTATTGTGGCGCGGGATTACCTACCGCACGACATTTATAGGGATGATCACTAAGGACTCAGGAAAATCTTAATGGTTCCAATAAGTCGATTGTTGCAGGGAGCGTTGAGGCCGTAATTTACAAATAGAGTTAACTCATCGATCAACCGAATCACCTTTTCTCACCCTTCGTTATGCGTATAGTTCAGAATGCAACAAAATGGTGCGTATTTTTTTATATTTACTTAAATTAAAGTCATTGTAGTGATAAACACAACAACAATTTAATCGCAATCAAATGGAACAGTTTTCACAGTTAAAAAACATAAAGGAACAGTTTTGTGATATGAAGTGGACTTTATTTAATCATTCTTTCTTTTGTGGTACACGAAGAACAGTTATAGGATATTCTTATAAAAGTACAGAGAATGCGAAAGAACAAATACGTTCAATAAAAGTGTCGGCATTAATTCACAATCATTACTTGATAAATTTCACAATAAATTACTATAGGAGCACAGTATCTTTGCGGGCAAGGGAGTGTCACTCGAGTTTCACAGAGTTTTATGGGGAGTTGCTTAAGGGGTGGCCTTGGCAGAGGACTAACGAATTAGCAAGAACAGGGTCACCTGTGCCCGGGTGGTCTTGTTCGAAGGGCACAGAATCGTAAGAACGGATCACGGACGCCCGAAGGGGCGATCTTGGCTCGAGGGCCGCAGAAATGACAAGAACCTCGGAAAAGCCTTTGCTCGAGGCTAGATAACTTTGGGAGGCGGGGATTTCAGAGTTCAGGAACAACCTATTTGGGAGGTTCTTTCCGTTATATGCCTATTTCATAACAGTCCGCCGAATAGGGTGGAGCGATATAACAAATCTGAAATTTTAATTGGAAAGAACGTGCGTGGAAATTAACCAAGTAAGGTCGTGACTTAAGGCCGACAAAAAGGACCTTTGCCCTAGAAATTGACTTTTGAAAAGGACCAGATGTGGAGTTTATGGTCGGACAAGAATCTTGAGAAACAAATAAACAAGGAAATCGTCCACAAAAATTAACGAGGGATAAAAAGACTGGATTGAACGAAGTGACAATTGATATTAAAAAAATATGCGTTTCTTTTGAACTGTAAAGTTGACGCTTCAAGTTAGGGAGGGAAAGAGTTATGGGATATGGGATCACTGCATTCAGTCACACGATACTGAAAATTGGCAAGCGTTCAAAGATGTAAATTTTTTTTTTTTTTAAATAGGCTGTATGAAGGAGGAAAAATATATTCATTATGACGAACTCGTTAGGTACATGGAATTCTATAACCATTATAACATATTCACAGATCGCCTTCGTAACGGACACCGAAAATGTGTCGATACGCATGAAACCAGTTATGACGTATAACAGTGACCGATACAGTATTATGATTTTAATCACTGGAGATGCAAATACAAATGAAAGAATACCAATCGCACGATATAACAGCTAATTTAGCTATAGCTGAATGGTAAAAACAAATGCACACAAGTTTAACGGACAGTTGTAAAAATTAACTTCTTTTTTTTAATAATAATATTATAGATTAAGAAACCGTAAAATGCATATAAAGACTGATTTGCTGAATTTAGGTTTCTCCTCCAGTTGATTTAGTCATAAATTCAACCAATTATAGAAATCAAAATACAATTAAGAGAGGTTCCCTAACATGCATATATACTACTAATTCATTCGTCGGTAATTATAAACTGGGCGGAGCTAAGCTAATTAGAGCGATCAAACAAAGTTAGTGTAATAACATTTTCGCATGCGTATATATATATATATATATATATATATATGTACGTACGTACGTATGTATGTATGTATGTATAGGGTCTATTGATTTTGTTCGCATGAATCACTTCTCCTTGACCGAGATACAATAAATAATGATAATAATAATAATAATAATAATAATAAAAATAATGATGATAAATTAAAAAGTTCAGAAAGTGGCATAGTGGTTAGGCCAGACGAGGTGCACAAAGTTACGGATATGGTAGTAATACGATAGAAATGGAATTTATCAGAATTAATGTGAGAGGTGGGCTTCCATGTGCAAACACAGAAGGTGTTTTGGCTTTTACGAGATTTAGAAATTTGAATACACACACACACACACATGTATGGATATGGAATTAAGATTTTTTAAATTAAGAATAAACTAAACAGTATTTGAGAATAATATGAAAATTTAACAGAAAAGGTGAACTATAAAGTGAGGTAGTCAGAATAAACTGTAAAGTGAGGTAATGATAATAAAGTTACAAAATATTCAATGCGGTTAAGAAGTAAATAAATAATAAATAGTAAAGTAAATATTAAAAAATAATAATAATTTGGGTTGTTTGACCTCGTTTGTAACATCTATAATGATCATACGACGGAGGGGACCTATACCTTTATACGTGGTGTCCGAACCACTGTCCCACCGAGGAAGACCCAGTGAGGCACCTAAATCGCTTAAATCTGAAGTCCTGGCTAAGATTCGAACTTAGAACCTTCAAATTAACAGCTCTGGTACTCTACCACAAGGTTACCCTGGCGATTAAGGAAATGTGTAAAAACTGGTACTCTACCACAAGGTTACCCTGGCGATTAAGGAAATGTGTAAAAACTGGTACTCTACCACAAGGTTACCCTGGCGATTAAGGAAATGTATAAAAAATAAAGACAGAAAGTAACATACATCGATGAAGATATGCGAAAACCTGCTTAGTATTAAAACCCCAATTTTAACAAAGAAAAACTGACGATTTCTAACGTTTAAAACCTATAATTTTTACGATGGGAAAGAAACAGAAGTGGATTCTAAGTTTTTTGTACAGTTAAGGACCAACGGGTAAGAGAGAGAGAGAGAGAGAGAGAGAGAGAGAGAGAGAGAGAGAGAAACACGAATAAATAAATTTGGGGGAAATGGCGCTTCTAAGGTCTTGGAATATCGCCGTCGACGTTTTATATATCTATGAAACATTTTCTATATTGGGAAACGTTAAGGAGTTATATTAAATACCGAATGAATAATGATTGTCGGCTGGAAACATACTCGAACTATTATAGGTTAACCGAACCTATACCCATTGGATCGACAAGACAATGGTGAACAGATGGTAAGGCATCAATCAGTACGCAAGCGGGTGGATGCGTTTGATACATTGTGGGTGCGTGAGAGTGCGACGGTTGCGCGTGGGTGGGGTGTCTGGGGATTCCACGTGTTGCTCTAAGGATCTCTGCGGGGATACAGCATTCTACAAAGCCTACGCCACCCTCAAATATAGCTCATAAAGGTTCATGAAGTCTCCATTAATCCACTCTGCCCTTAGTGTAGGTCAGGTTAACCCAGTTCTTAACCTTTTTAGGCTGCGATCCAAATTCTGGTCTCGGGCTAGCTCAGCGACCAATGCCTTCGAACAGTTTACTCGTAATAGATAACAAAATAAATAATAATGATAAAATGATTAGGGATAACATAAATAAATGATAAATGACAATTTCATGACCCAAGTTTGGGTCGCGACCCAGAGGTTAAGAATCCCTGGGTTAACCTAACCTTCCCCTTACCAGTCTCAAATACATCTCATCAACGGATGTAACGATCTCGTGACGTCATCATACTAAAATTTTCCGTTAATGTGACTCATAAACGTAGTGAGGATCTCAAGGGGAAAATTCTCATATCGAACCATTTCTGTCTCCTTAAGTGTCACTACACAAATCTCTTTTATCAAGACGGAAATAAATGAAGTGTTAAAATCGTATTTAGCACATAATATTTTTTGTACACGTATATCGAAAAGAACTTAACTGGTTAACGTAACAGTATTTGACTGTTGTGTTAACAGTAACAGTAAAAATTAATTTTATTGATACAGTTAGAATGACAGTAATAAACCTGTATGTTAATGAAGCCTGTTTTGAAGAAATAAAATGTTAAATAGTAAAAATACAGTTTTTACCTGCTATTTTAACACTATAGAAATAAATTAAAAAAAAATACAGTCATTGTTAAAACCACTGTTAAACCTCTGCATTATGGAGGGGAATGTTAAATAGTTTATTTAACATTCCCCTCCATAATGCAGAGGTTTAACGTGGAATCCGAACCACGCCCCACCAGCAGCCCAGCGTCTTAACTACTAGGCTACCCAGGGTACCCATTTATCTACCAACCAATTTTTTTTTATTGTGTGGAAGGATGAACAGTTGGGTTTTGCTGCGCTCCGCCTGCCGTCACCGGGCGTTGATCACGGGGCCGATGGATTCGTAATCAGCGACACTAACCACTACACCACCAAGGCGAGTATATATATATACAGTATATATATATATGTGTGTGTGTGTGTGTGTGTGTGTGTGTGTGTGTGTGTGTGTGTATACGACGTAAAATAATAAAAAAATACTACTCAAATAATTAAAAATTAATTAAAAAAAAATTCTGGAAGTTTAAAAATTTTATTTTTTAGCATTTTATTTCTTAAGGAAGAAAAGTTGTCATTAACAGCAGTCAAAAAAAACTAAAAATATTGAATATGCGATCGCTTAAAATTAATATTCGCCAATTCTTTCCAGTTAGTTTTTGAAAACTCGTCAATATTTTTCAATCTCACTGGATTTAGCCAAACTGTATAACGTGTTATAGTGAAGTATTAAATTTCTTTTCGATATATTTATTGAAAGATTTAAAACTGGAACACTCTCTCCAAACAAGAATACTTTTCCTAAACGTTCATAAACATTTGTAAAAAGTGAACAGCCATTGTTGGAGGTATTCTGGAGGCATTGTCTGTCTATGTAAGACTTCGTGTTCTTGTTTCTGTATATAATGCATGTTCTATTGCTACCTCTGCATGGTTACTCTCAACGAGTTTGTGGTACTCCCCCCCCCCCCGCCTCGTATCAAATATGATAATATTTTTAGTTCCAACAAGTTCTGATTTATTATTCGTAGAGAGAACGTTCAAGAATAAACGCGAGTCAGTTTAAAGTGGATCAGAATGGCGCACTAATACCATCAAACCTTCGAAATAGACATCAAAAGCCCCCTCTCCCAAAAAAGTTTCACTCGCTAGTACCGAAACAAAAAAAACTATTTTAAGGAATTTTTTAAAAATATTTCAGTGAAGTTTGAACACAAACGGTAAACTTAAAAAAGTCCAATAAGTTCCTTGTTCTGAAGTAGTTAATATACTTTTAGTTTATTCAGATCGCAGCGACTTTTCTCCTCCCGAGATGGTCAAACGGTAAAGATACAAAGGAAAACTTAGTCTATAAACAGAGAGAAAGCATTTCTTTTATGCAATTTATGCTGACTTTATCCTGGATGCGTAATCCCACCGTATCCATCGTTCCCTTATTCAGCTTTTAAAATGGCAGCCGTGTTCCAAAATGCTTTTCCTCTCCGAATACAAATGGATTCTGATATTAATCCCTTTATCTCCCTGCGAGACTCCGTTGCGTCGTAGAGACATCACAGACCAAAACAATTCGGTAACGACAACACTGTCTCTCACACAAAACACACACACACACACACACACACATATATATATATATATATATATATATATATATATATAAAACCTTGGTTTTGCTTCCCTCCGAATTGCTCATTCTGACGAAGGTCAAGCTTGTCACTCCACCTCAGTTTAACGTGGAATCAGAACCACGCCCCATCAACAGCCAGGCGTCTTAACCACTAGTCTACCCAGGGTACCCATTTATCTACCAACCAATTTTATTGTGTGGAATTATGAACAACTGGATTTCGTTTCACCTCGCCCGCCGTCACCGGATCTCGATCCCGGGGCCGATGGATTCGTAGTCAGCGACGCTAACCACTACACAATATAATATAATCATAGATATAATCACAGTAATAAAAAGGAAGGTCCTAAAATTCTATTAAAAACTAAAGATAACCAAAAAGAACATTCTAAAATATACATTTACGTATTTCGTAATTAATTTTAACCCTCATCATGAACGATTTTGGGGGTCAAAATCATTGAAACAAATCGTATTAATCGTTAAAAAGTTCTTAAATATCAAATACAATGTTTCACTTATGCGATTTTTTCATTACTGACTTTTTATAACACCATTTTTGTAAGATTTTAAGCTTGAGGTCATATAGATCTCATTGTTTCGACAACGTAAATAAATTGAAGGTTCCTGACGAGGGTTAATGACAGACAGTTCGCGGAACTTATAAAAATGGATTATACCTGGTTAAAATATCTCTTTTTTTTAATAAATGTCTATTAATTTTGTTCTAATTCCTTCTGACTGTTTTGTTTATGTTGTACAAACGTGTGTGTATATATATATATATATATATATATATATATTCTACTTCTTGTCATTTCCTTTCATTCCTTGAAGAAATGTATTGGTCGAAAGGCCTTGGAAATTCTTTAATTTTCATTTATCTGTTTGCATCATATATATATATATATATATATGCAAAGAACCACAGGGAAAAGGAAAAGGAAACACGAAATCCGAGCGTTTTCGTGATATATTCACATCTTCAGGGACAAGAAAGAAATAGACCGAATTTACCAAGTAAATGAGTTAAATACACAAGCGAAAAAATTCCCCAATTGGCAACTCAATTTAAGAGCAACAATAAAACAATCTAAAGATTTTTTTCCCCAATAGTTAACTTAATCTAAAGGCTACTAAATTATTGAATACATAAAAAAAAACTATATAAAGGAAATTAGACAATTAACATGTACACAAAAAATGATAACAGTTATTAGAAATATTTAATTGCCTGTTTTAATGAAATACTATTTCTAATAACTATTCTAATAACTATTATCTAATAACTATTATTATTTTTTGTGTACATGTTAATTGTCTAATTTCGTTTATATAGTTTCTTTTTATGTATTCAATAATTTAGTAGCCTTTAGATTAAGTTATCTATTGGGGAAAAAATCTTTAGATTGTTTTATTGTTGCTTTTAAATTGAGTTGCCTATTGAGGAATTTTTTCGCTTGTGTATTTAACTCATTTACTTGGTAAATTCGGTCTATTCAACCATTTATAGCTGTTTCCTTGATATAAGTAAGGCATATGATAGGGTGAACCACAATATTTTATTTGCAAAACTAGAAGACAGGAAGGTTCCCATGTACATATTAAATTTATTGAAATTTTGGTATTCCCACCAATCTTTCACTGTTAGGTGGGGCAATGTACTATCCGAGTGTTTTGGCTCCTCTTGTGGGGTGAGACAAGGCTCCTTGCTCTCCCCTATGCTGTTTAATGTGTATATTGACGGATTAATTGCTTCACTTAATGAGGCAACAGTAGGATGTTGTATAGATAACACAAGGATAAATAACTTAGTTTATGCCGATGATATGGTGTTAATAAGTCCCTCTGTTAAAGGTCTGGATCGGCTACTAAAAGTCTGCGAAGTGTATTCGCAGAAACATGATATTCTTTTTAATGTGACAAAAACTAAGGTTATGCAATTTCATCCTAAAAGCTGTAATCAGCCAGCTGATATAAGGTTTAAAATGAATGGTGAAGTAATTGAGGAAGTACAAGAGTTTAAGTATTTGGGTCAAACTATTACCAGCTCCTTGAGTGATGACTCGGATATAAGAAAACAATCTCGAAGCCTGTGTGCTAAAGCGAATATGACCATAAGGAACTTTCGTTTCTGTACAAGTGAAGCTAAAGACACACTCTTTCGTACTTTCTGCAGTAATATATACGGTCAGCAACTCTGGGTGAATTATAAAAAAGGTTCTGGCAGAACCCTAAATTTGCTGTACAACAGGTCGTTTAGACTCTTACATAAATTACCCCCGAGATGCTCAGCTTCGCAAATGTTTGCAACCCGCAATGTTCCGAGCTTCCCGGAGGTAACAAGACGTGCTCAACACAGTCTAATGCAAAGAATTAAAAAATCAACCAACCCGATCATCCAAGCTATCCATGAGTCCTGCCATTTATCCTCTAAGCTATGGACTTTTTGGTACGAAAACGTCTGTCTGTAGCTCCACTTAACTTCGACAGTGCAGTATTATTTCTAATCAATTGTATATATTTTTATCCTTAGTGTATGAACTGTCATTGTATTAATAATATTTGTCATATGGACTATAGTCTGCCAATAAACCTTTTCATTTTCATTTTCATTTTCATATCACGAAAGCGCTCGGATTTCGTGTTTCCTTTTCCTTTTCCCCGTGGTTCTTTGTTTATTAAAAAGATCACGTGTTATTCTGTGATTTTATTGCATATATATATATATATATATATATATATATATACTGTGTGTGTGTATATATTGGTGCCCCTTAATAGGCATAACAGATCGGCTAAAGAGGAAGTGTATATACAATTTCGGAATTAACATTAATAACAGAATTAAATACCAACTACAGTGCCAGAGTGTATATACTGTATGAAGTTCTAATTTCATGTGTCACCGAGTGCCAGTTGTCTTTGCTTTGTTTGGGCGTTACAGTCGCATCATTTGAGTTCATTTCCATAACCCTTTGTCTCTATCTCTGTCCATCTCTCTATCTCTGTCTATCTCTCTATCTCTATCTCTCTCTCTCTCTCTCTCTCTCTCTATTTTAGCATGCAAATCCATATGAAAAGAGGCAGATAGATACGAGACATATGACAAGCCGACACGCCGAAAATCTCGCACGATCATCTTTGCCTTCATCCATTCATTCGGGCTCAGAGAATACGCTTTCCTATTACCAGTTCTTACCAGAATAATTAATGCCATCAACCATTTATCATCCCAATTACTTGGTTTTGAGCTCGCCACGCGTTATTCTCTTGTTTGTGTTGCTGGTTGAGCTTCAACCCAGATTAGGAGAAGAGAGGCATAAACCGCATTCAGATGGATTTAGTTTTGTTTTCACGAAATAAAGGTATAAATCAGAATTTCTTACCTCTCTCTCTCTCTCTCTGTCTCTCTTTCTCTCTCTCTCTCTCTCTCTCTCTCCCTGTTTGCATACGTCAAAACGGCCCTGTTTTGGCATGGCGTACATTATGAGAAAGTGCACCCCATTTCGGGAGAATGCGAGTGTTGAAAGATGATTGATGGAAAGAATATCAAAATTTCTCAGCATTTTTTGGCAAACTATTTTCCGGCTTATTTAATATTCATTAAAATTACTTTAAAGGAAAAGAAGGGGAGAGAGAGAGAGAGAGAGAGAGAGAGAGAGAGAGAGAGAGAGAGCTAAACAACAACAAAATAATAACAACATTAATAACACTGAGAAAAAGTATTCCATTAAAAGTTTCTTCAAAGAATTTGATTGGAGTCTTCTGTGAGACAAAGAAAAAGTTGTGATTGTATTCATTGTATTGCAATTGTATTCATTGTGTTCACTCCAATTATTCGAACGAGTTGAACACACAAATTAAACATTTTTAATTAAAAGGATTCTTTTTTTAAGAAAAGTGATTATAAATTGTGTTCTAAATTAATTACATCAATCACTCTTGGCAAAATACAATACACAAATCTGGTACATTAAAATGATGTAATTATGAAATAATGCAGTTAGTATGTAATTTTCTCTCTCTCTCTCTCTCTCTCTCTCTCTCTCTCTCTCACGGTGTAGATTAAATTAAGCAGTTTAGCATTCACGCTATCTTTCACTTCCGCTGTCTTTTAATACGTAACTGAGTACACGGGATAAGTGTGTACGCACGGTGTGAATGAACTCTGAAGCTATTCTCTTCATTATATTTTTTCCTACTTCTATAAATCTTCTTTCATCACTATTTTCTGCCAGAAGTGGTTGGCGGAGGAAGGAGAGAGCCTTGTCTGTTCTATACTTCACTATTACAACACCTTTATAAGTATTGGTATGGTATAAGTTTTAGCATTCCTTTTTTCATTGCTAATTCTAACTTTTCTACAACCTTCTTGGGCTAAGTCGAGAGTGGATCTTAGGGTCTCTGTTAGCCTGTAACTCTGTAACTCTGTAACTCTATCTCTCTCATTCAGCTCACGACTACGCTTGTCAGAAATCCATCATTCATATATCAGAAAATAATTTTTATTTGCATCTCTACATATCGTTCATAAATGTATAAAATGTATATCCACTTACACACACACACACACACACACCCATATATATATATATATATATATATATATATATATAAGGATCAGGTATACTATCATCATACACACAAAATATTTAAAATCTCATTAAAAATATAATAAAAACTAAAATTTAAAACATTAAAAACGTAAATCCAAAACTTTAAATAAAAAATATAAAAATTGAAGTGGGAGAAATGCTTTGCAATGGAAAATTCATTTACTTCAATTCCCTACTACAACATCTAAATATGGGAAATAACAAATGCTACGTTTGGTAAAATGTTGTTCATCAGTTTGTCTGTGTAAAAGAAGCCCATTTTTTATATTGAAATAATCCACATTTGTTTGAGAAATATGTTTCTACTTTCTGTCTTTCGTCCGAGTTGATTTTGAAAAAATAACTATACAGGTTTCAAAATTAATACGGTCGCAGTGTAGGTATACATACAGTATCGGGCTTCCGGCACTTTCAGTCTGCGCGGAAATCTGATTGTGTTTAGCGGACGCTCGGTTGCTCAGTGATTCTCGACTTTATTCTCCAAAAGCAGATATTGCTTCCCGTCTTCTTACGTCACTGTTGATATACATATACAGGGGTTAGACAAAATAATATGAACACCCGCCGATTTCATCGGTTATCTTTACGGACTGCTCAGACACAAAGTAAACGGTCAAATGACTGGCAAACCTATTTAAATGCGTAACAGAGAGTGTATACGTCATGTTATAACCCTCACGTTGTTTTTACAGATCTGAGTGAATTATGAATTAGCAGTTATGAAAGACCTGTCAGACTTCCAAAGAGGGCAAATTGTCGGAGCGCGGATGGCTGGTGCATCGGTGACGAAAACCGCTCAGATGTTCAATGTATCCAGAGGAACTGTCTCTATGGTCATGTCTGCATACCAAAACCATGGAAAGACAAGCACCGACAAATGCAATAGTGGACGCAAGAAGAAGCTGTGTGATCGAGACCGCCGGGTGCTAAAGCGCATTGTGACAAAGAACCATAAGACCACAGCTCCAAAAGTGACTGCAGAGCTTAACCAGCATCTTGCAAGCCCGGTATCGACCAGAACTGTACGTCGCGAGCTCCATGGAGCTGGATACCATGGGAGGGCTGCAATTGCCAAACCCTTCCTTTCGCACATCAACATTGAGCGGCGCAGAAAATGGTGTAATGACCATAAGAATTGGTCAATGGACCGGTGGAAGAATGTAGTCTACTCCGACGAATCCTCCTTTACGCTATTTCCATGTTCCGGTCGAGTTTACGTCTGGAGACAGCCTAAAGATGCTTATGACCCGACTGCCTGACCCCAACCGTTAAGCATGGAGGCGGATCTGTGATGGTTTGGGCAGCAATATCGTGGAATACTCTTGGCCCAGCTGTAGTACTGCATGGTAGGGTTAACCAGGTCCATCCCATGGTCCAAACGCTGTTTCCAATGGCGGCGCCGTCTTCCAGGATGATAATGCACCAATCCACACCGCTGGGGTCGTTAAAAACTGGTTTGAAGAGCATATTAGTGAAGTAGAACGCTTGGATTGGCCTCCACAATCCCCGGATCTTAACATTATCGAGCATCTGTGGTGTCAGTTGGAGCAGCAGGTCAGAAGCCGATTCCCACCGCCGGCGTCTTTGGAGGAACTGGAGCAGGGTTTGCTCGAAGAATGGCTCAGGATTCCTCTAGCCACTGTCCAAAAGCTGTATGAATCAATTCCCCGACGCATTGCAGCTGTTATTGCCGCTAAAGGAGGACCAACTCCATATTAAGAATAAAAACCGCCATTTATCAAGGTGTTCATATTATTTTGTCCAACCCCTGTATATCGTCGCTCATATCTTGAAAGGTCCTAGCTCGAAAATTTGGAAAAAAAACAACCGTTTTTTATCGAAAGACTGGTTCGTTTTCGTGTTCTGTACCTTGTCTCAAAAGGGCCTAGTTCTCCTCCTATCAGAAAGCATTTTTAGTATTGAGACAAATTTGAAAAAATATATAAATATATAGAGCAACAAAACAGTTTTCGTGTTTCCTAAACAACTGACTTTCAAGATATAAGCGACGATATATATTCTGCAGATCATACTGTATACATACAGTATACGTAAGTACATAATTTGTATTAGTCTGACCAAAGATTGAATAGGCCTAACGTATTTAAGTAATTATGTAGCCTGCGTCTTACTATAAATTTAAAAGCTTATTCATTACAGGTTACATAATATTTTAATAAATAATTAAGCCTAGTTAAAAGCCCTAGACTATGAATTTGTTTCCAGAGTTTAGCCAGGCCTACCTTAACATTATATATACACACACGAGTGTGTATATATATGTATGTATATACCACCAGTACTGATAAAACTAATTCATTTAGCGCACTTCAAATTCACTGTAATGAAGGTCTAGAGTAGGGATCACAGTAGAAACCAGAAAATGGGTCACTTATCTACAAAATCTTGGCCTATATATGGGGTGATCCATAAGTCTGTTACCACTGTAATGGTGAAATATTTTCTGTTTCAGATTGTTGATTTGTGAAAATATAGGGTATATGCAACAAAACGTTGTAATGTCAATGATTTCAAAGAAAGAATTTCCACTGTTAATTTCCAATGTGTAATTGTGTAAAAATAACTTCAAATAAAAAACCATCACGGGTTACTCTGGTTTGTAGTTATTTTTTATTCACGATTACAGTGGTAACAGACTTATGAATCACCCGATATAACTCATTAAAATGTTTATTATATATTACTCTTCGTTTTATGTTACGACCAAATTTTTGGTCCACTCTTCCACAATTAGATGCCCAGATATTAAAAAGACCTTCGTTCTTAGAAAAATTTTAAAAACTTGACCTGTTTGTAGAAATTTCTACATTGTTACAGTTTCGCAGCAGCACACTTCAAAGGTATTTTGCATTGATTTACAATAAACGAACTTTAATTGACTTTGAATGCTTTGAATACGACTTCATTAATTTTAATTTACAGTTGAATCATTACGTCATCAGCGTTCAGTATCTTTGATCGGTTGCAAAAATAATTCCCATCCGAGCTGCATGATTATAATATTGAAATTTTTAAGAATATCAATTAACTAAGAAATTATAAATTAAATGCATAATTTTACAAAAATAAATTTTAGATTTTGATATTGCATAATAAAAGTTGTCTGATTCGCCCTAATTTTTAAACGTATATACCTATTTCACTACTTAATGGGGGTTGCAAATCGCAGGCATTGTCACAAAAATAATCCGCGAGATGGACTGTGATAAGGTGGTTGTTCTAATTAATACAGTATGATTAGAAAGAGCACACAACCTTCATTTGCCGTCCTAACGTCACCTTTAAGGTGATCTGATGATGTATTAAGTGTGTTTAACCCCCTTCAAAATAGCAAAGGTCATATGGCGAGGAGTCTATATATTTGTGAGGGGTACGAACCACGGGTCGCTACATCATCTGAACGTTGATGACGGTCTCCCATCCAACTTCTATCCGGACCCAATGTCGTTTAACTTCGCTGATCTACAGAAAGAGAGGTTACCCTTAGGTTAATTTTAACTACGCTTAAAATCATGTTTCCACAATATATCTCTTTTCGCAATGTGTACATTCTGTTATACAGGGTGTCTCAAAAGTCACTATCTATTTCGGTGACATTAGATGTTTTTTTAAAAAATGCTATGCTGGCATAAAGATATGTACTTCTGGTGCAAATTTGTGTATTTAAAAAAAGTTAATTGGTTTATTTCGAATTTTGTGTAATTTATAAATTTATCTTGACATGCTTGAACAATTCCTCGAACACAATTCTTACAGATGGCATTCTTGACACAGTAATTTTTCAGCAGGATGGAGCACCGTGCCATTATGCAATAATTGTACGTGATTATCTTGACAGACGCTTCCCCGGTCGCTGGATTGGTCGTGGAGGAACACAACCATGGGCAGCACGTTCACCCGATTTAACACCATTAGATTTTTTCGCCTGGGGCTTCATTAAGTCTAAGGTGTACACTGGTAGAAGAATTAGTGATGTAGCCGAACTTCGAAATCGTATTACCGATGCAGTTCAGAAAATAACACCTCAAATGCTGGAAAGTGTGTTCCGGGAAACAACTTATCGCTTTGAGCTCTGTAGAGACACTGATGGTCACCAATCACCATGTGGAGACAGATAAATAAATAGCACTAATTCTTTGTGGCACTTACTTTGAAATAAATATATTTTTCATGTCTTAAACCAGTTTTTCGTAATTCCCATTATTTTTCAAAATAGATAGTGACTTTTGAGACACCCTGTACAATAAAACATTTATAAATGAAGCTTTGGTAAAGACGGAAAGGAATTTTTATGAGGTTAGTCCAGAAAAAAAGGTGAGATAGAATAGTAGTAACCTGTTAAAAAGTAGCCTTTTTTTTTCTACAACTCACAACCAAAAATTATTAATTTCAAAGGAACTTCATCGATACAAATACTCAAACCATCAAAACTATAACAAAGAATAAAATTAAGACCTACTATCAGGGCCGACGAGAGCTGCCACGGGTCCCGGGGAAGGATTGGTATATGGCCCCACCCCCCTGTTTACTCAGTATTTTATTATGAATGTTTTTTGTGTACATAACAAGCAAACTGATTATATGTCCAAGTCACTATTCAAAACATACAGTACGAATAAACAACTCAGAAGAAAATGACCATTTTATTTTTCGAATCAATTATATTAATTCTATCACCATACAATTTAAAAATGCAGTACCAGTCCATGTAGGCAAGATAATTGTTTACTGTAAAATTTCCATAATTAGAAGTGTACTTTCTTTGCCTTCTCTCTAGCAAAGTGGTAAATGATTCTGATGAAATTTAAAGTACTGTACGGGCTAACTGGCTTTGAATTACAATGGTTCCCAGATCTGTCAGTCGGTCTTTGGCATTGGTGGACCGCAAATAATATTTTATCTGTTTCAGTTTGACTACGATAATCTCTATAAAATGTATGCTCATTAATTATATTTCCTCTCTTTTATTTAATCAATTGCTTTTTTAATATTTTTAGATTTTATCCCCTCCCCCCCCCCCCCTCTCTTTCCGGGCCCCCTAGAGGTCCAGTCATGAAAGGTACATTTTCTGGTGAGGTTAAATTTTAGGTTCGCTTATGTTAGCTTTTAGGTCGTATTAATTAAGTTAACTTGGTTAAGTTAGGCTTTAAGTTAGACTCACATTTAGATTTTAGATCAGATTATGTTAGCCTAACCTTAAAACATTAATGTGAATTCAATTTCTAAATACTGCATATCATAAGCTTTTTATAGGCCCTAAAACTTTGAGGAAAATGGAAAAACTGCATCTTCCTCCTGAACCACTTCATGGTTCTTCCAACATCTGTATTAAATCTGGAGACATTTAAAATTTTATTTAATTTGTCTGTAATTTTCCTAAACAGAAGAGTATAAGCAGAAATTTCAGTGTTCTAAATCAGTCGTTAGCTTACCAGTTTTAACTTCAAATTTGGAAAACTAGCGGATGAGAAAATGGGCGGATTTACGTAGTTAGATACCTAAGGAAGATATCCCAGAGAGGATCTCACCCCCCACCCCCTACTGGGCGCGTCCCTCGGATGACGGATGAAGGAACCCTGAGATGTTCTTCGGACATTCTTAGGCTACTCCGAATACCCAATAAGGAGTTGCGGACCAAAGACTCTGCATAGACAGGCCTTGCAAGCCGTGTACAAAATAGAACACTGCACGAGATATCCAATCGAGCTTCGGAACAGGACGGACTAAAGAGATGACAACCCGGAATTCTTATGAACTAAGAATCGGAACGCTTAACATAAGAACTTTTAAAGACAAGGAAGATGGGATACTGAACTCAATGAAGACTCGGAAAATAAACATTCTTGGACTCTCAGAAACTAAACTCCGCAATAAAGAAGAAGGAAAAGAACTTGGCGATGAGTACATTCTGATACACTGTGGAATTAATGAAGGTAGAGCAAGACATGGCGTTGATATAAATGGTGGACCAAAGACATCTAAAGAAGTAAAACGCGTAAAATTAATAAATAAAAGAATTGTCAGAATATGTATTCAAACAAAGAAGATGAAAATGCATAGTATACAAGTCTATGACCCCCAAACCAGTCTTGGGCAAGAAGTTAAGCAAAGATTTTTTGAGGAGCTTGAAGAAGAATTAGAAAACATACCACAGTATGAGGCAGCTCTTATTACACAGCTCAACAAAAAAAAAAATTTGTTTCGTTGCCAAGGAAATTCGTACGAATTTAGGGTATTTCGGGGTTGCTGAATTCCAAAATGAAAGTAGTTTTTCCGATTTGGCTCTAGTTCTTGAGATAATGAATACCCTCAATTAATAGGAAACGTAACCATAACGCGTGCATATGGGAAACTACCGGAACATTCTAGATGGTGAGACCGAATAAAATGCCATTATGTATTTCATGTGTTTACTTTTGTATGATTTGAGACAATTTCAATGCGATTTGTAAGTAGGCTCCGCCTGAACATTAAATTTTTTGCATTTTTACGTGTTTCAATGGGGTACCAATTATCTCATAAATTAGAGCCAATCTAGCAAAACCGATGTCATATTCGGAATCAGCACCACAAAGTTACCCCAAAATCACTCTAATATGATTGGCAATAAAATGAGTGTTGACCAGTGTTATCGATAGTTTGAATAATAGAGTTGGAATGATAGAACAAACGCAGAAAATATTATTGGATCTTTTGGCGAAAATACCAAAAAACGAGGAAGGTGAATATCTTATAGATTTTGGCATCAGAAACCATTTTTCAATAATGAATGGATTCTTTATGGATAAGGACTCACACAAGTTCACAAGGTATAGGTGGAACAAGAACTCGGGACAGTTTGACCAAGCTTTTATCATTGATTACATAATGTCGTTTGATAAAAATATAATAAATAATGTTAAAGTTATACCAGGGAAGTCAATAGATTCAGACCATCGTCTTTTGATCACATCATTGATCTAAATATAAAAATATCTAAGCAGACATTAATTGAAAAATCATTTAAAATAAAAACTTAGAAATTGATGGACGATGAAATAGAAAGTAAATTTTGAGAAAACTGTGACACTATACAATCCAGCAACAAAGAAAAATATAGAAGACATATGGAATGAACTAAAAACTAAAATCCGGAATGTCGTAGAAGACGTTCTGAATGTGAAACGTGGAATAAGGAAACGACACACCATGGCGGACAAAGAACAGTTAAAAGAAAGAGTAAAAGAGGAGACTAAAACACTAAGGAAATGGCTGAAATTTGAAACTCCAGAAACAAGATGACGATATGTGTTGGCCAGGGCCGGATTAAAGCTGTGAGGGGCCTAAGGCTAATAAGAAGGAAGAGCCTATATATGTACTATATATTATATATAATTCATAAACTCTTCAAACAGATAAAAACGTATATTTATCCAAATTTAACAACTAACAAAAATCAAAGCTATGTACATTAAAAAAAAAAAACCAGCCAAAACAGCATACAATTCAAATAGAGAATGATTTCTTCCTTCCTGCCTTTAAACTGTGATATCAAACAAAACATCCCCCTTTCTTCGATATGTTGAATGATCATTACACTAGGCCAAAATTCCTAACGTCTGAAAAACAATTTCGGAAACAGATTAACTCTTTGAAGCCAATCATATAAAAATGGATGAAAATTATACATACATATCGAATACACCATCAGATATAATGAAATAAAAAATCTCTTGAATAAAAATAAACTCTTATTTTCCATCTCTGAAGATATAAAGTAATTATACAGTTATAACCAACCTTGTAACAAAGATTTAGGGTTTATGATATAAAAATTAGGGCCTAAATTCGAAGACCTAAAATATATGAGGGCCTAAGGCTACAGCCTTATTAGCCTAATGGTTAATCCGGCCCTGGTGCTGGCGAGGAATGAAATTAATGAATTGAAGAAAAATCTGAAAGAACAAACGTGGAAAGACTTGAAGGAGGGGGGGAGAATTAAAGATCTTGACATAAATATAAAATGGACAAAATACTTCTAAAATCTACTTAACAACTATAATGGCAGAATAGAAGAAGAGGAAAGGGAACCACCTGTGGTCAGTGAAGGTGGAAACATAACTATGCATGAACTAGATTACTAGAATATAGCATCAAATCGATGGCAAATAACATAACAAAGCCCACGGAATTGATGGATTGCAGATGGAGTTATATAAGTATGGGGGTGAAAATGTTAGAAACCAGATTCTTGCTCTTCTAAACAAAACATGGAATAAAGGCATGATAGCCGAGGAATAGGGAAAACAGTTTATATGGCCTATATTTGAAAAAAGGTGACAGTACGAGATGTGAAAGCTACAAAGGAATAGCTCTTATGGCCCATCTATGTAAAATATACGAACGCATATTAGAAAGTAGGGCAAGAATAGCTGTTGAACCTTTGCTTGGGGAATGGCAACACGATTTTTAACAGGATAGGAATACCACAAACGTTATATTTTCCTTGAGACAAATAATGGAAAAAGGCTTGGAGTCTGACATTCCCATATATATATATATATATATATATATATATAATGTTATAATGTTTCAGACCAACAAAGACCCTAGGATCCACTCAT
Source organism: Bathynomus jamesi (assembly GCA_023014485.1). Lineage (NCBI taxonomy): Eukaryota > Metazoa > Arthropoda > Malacostraca > Isopoda > Cirolanidae > Bathynomus > Bathynomus jamesi. The sequence continues at coordinate 961,418 of JAJOZX010000592.1, forward strand.
GGCTGGTCTACCTAACTGTATGTCCTCCGTGGTGGTGGAGGGGACCTACAATTTTACGTGGGTTCCGAACCACAAGAACATAAGAAACTTATTTAAAAACTGCGGGTAAATTGGCAACGACCAATTTTTACGAAACTAAATAATTATCAATTTAAAAATAATTAATTATCGGTTTAAAACTAAAGATAGAATCTCTCGGTCCAGAGGATCAAGTCATAATAGACTACTATCCACAAATATGTTACATTCTATATCTATTTATAACGGACATGCAAATATATCAGATCCAAAGAATCCAGTCAATTTCATTACGGTATCCATCAAGTCACGGTCCATATCGATTGCGGACCAAGTCAAAATTTACAACCATATATATTATCAATTTAAAAATAATTAATTATCGATTTAAAACTAAAGATAGAATCTCTCGATCCAGAGGATCAAGTCATAATAGACTACTATCTACAAATATGTTACACTCTATATCTATTATATAACGGACATGCAAATATATCAGATCCAAAGAATCCAGTCAATTTCATTATGGTATCCATTAAGTCACGGTTCATATCGATTGCGGACCAAGTCAAATTTACAACCATATACATTACAATATATACACTTACGAGGAAAAGTGTAGGTGTGGCTGTAAAGACTGTACAGTAATGTAGAAATGTGTGTGCACCCATTATGGGTCTCCCATTTAAAGGTGTTTGTGGGGCAAGTGAAGATCATGAGTTTTTCAATACCTCACAGTACTATGGGGGGCACCGCTCGGCAGAGGAATCTCTTTAAATGGGGGTGTGTAAGGACAGAGAGTATCCCCTAACCCAAGACGCTGCCTCCCTATATCCCACAACACTTGTGTTGAGCTGTGGGATCTATCCCCACAAAGCCTTAATTTTACTACCTTAAACTATACCCTTTCTATCAACATGCGCGTCCAATCGATTCTTAAACATGTTTATAGACGTGCTACTAATTACTTCTACCGGCAAACTATTCCAGCTCTTTACTATTCTATGCGTAAAAAAGTTTTTCGCAACTGCTGTCTCGAAACTTCTACTTGTCAACTTACACCCGTTATTTCTAGTCCTATTATATGAGATATTTCGAAAAAGCTATCTCTATCTACGTTATCAAACCCATTCATAATTTTGAAAACTGGATTAGATCACCCCTTAACCTCCTAGTCTCGAGTGTAGTCAATTTTAACTCTTTAAGCCTATCCTCGTACGACTTTGACCTAAGAGACGGAATCATCTTAGTTGCTCGTCTTTGAACTCTTTCGATTTTGTCTATATCTTTGCGCATATGCGGATTCCAAAATTGGACCGCGTACTCCAAATGGGGTCTAACTAATGATTTATAAAGAGGAACTATAATATCGCGCGATTTGTACTCAAAATTTCGAGCTATAAAACCTAACACTTTGTTCGCCTTATTGACCGCCGCTGTACTTTGTTTCGCTACTTTAAATCACCAGTGACTATAACTCCTAAATCTTTTTCCTGCTCTACGATTGTTAAATCTTTCCCTGACATACTATACGCAAAATTACCGTTACGCGAACCTATATGCATAATTTTGCACTTATCCACGTTAAATCTCATTTGCCATGTGACTGACCAATCAACGATTTTATTCAGATCTTCCTGAATTTTACCTCTATCTTCGTCATTAATCGCCCTACCACCCAGCTTCGTGTCATCCGCAAACTTTGAAACTGTACTGACTAGGCCGACATCTAAATCGTTAATATATATAAGAAAAAGCAAGGGGCCCAATACAGAACCCTGAGGAACGCCACTCGCTACATTAGCCCAACACGACTCCGCTCCATCAACGACCACCCTCTGTTTCCTACCTCGCAACCATTCTTCTAGCCAATTTATTACTACACCCCTGATTCCATGAGCCTTAGTTTTTTCAATCAGTCTTTTGTGCGGCACGGTGTCAAACGCTTTTTGAAAATCTAAATACACTACATCAACCGCCCGATGTCTATCGTAAACGTTAACCACGCTTTGGAAAAATTCTAGAAGATTAGTTAAGCAAGATTTGTTTCGCCTAAAACCGTGCTGCGTATTTCGGACCAGATTATGCACTTCTAAGTGTTCGACTATACGATCCCTAATTATTGATTCCAGTAGCTTACCTACAACAGACGTTAAACTGATAGGCCTATATATATATATATATATATATATATATTATATATATATATATATATATATATATATATATATATATATATATAATAATGTTATAATGTTTCAGACCAACAAAGACCCTAGGATCCACTCATGGCTGGTCTACCTAACTGTGTTCGTAATCGTGTATTGTGTATGTCCTCCGTGGTGGCGGAGGGGACCTACAATTTTACGTGGGTTCCGAACCACAAGAACATAAGAAACTTATTTAAAAACTGCCGGTAAATTGGCAACGACCAATTTTTACGAAACTAAATAATTATCAATTTAAAAATAATTAATTATCGGTTTAAAACTAAAGATAGAATCTCTCGGTCCAGAGGAGCAAGTCATAATAGACTACTATCCACAAATAGTGGATAGTATATATATATATATATACTATCCACAAATAGTGGATAGTGTATATATAATATATATATATATATATATATATAGGGCGTCCCAAAAAAATGTATACACACTTTAACAGCTGATAGCCCCAATTGATGTTTCTTTCTTTCCAAGTTAAACCCATTAGAATTAATAATGGCAGTCAGACTAAGCTTTGAACAAAGGAAATTCATTCTAAAATGCTACTGGAAGTGTGAAAACGCAGTTGAAGTGCAAAGACAGTTTAGGAGGGAGTTTCAAACAGATCCACCAACGCGACTTACCATCACTCGAATTAGAGATAAGTTTGAAGCCGATGGAACTGTTCAGAATGTCCACAAGAAGCGTTCCGGAAGACCACGGACATCGACAAGCCCACAAAGCAAGAAAAAGTACTGGAAACGTATCACCAAAGTCCAAGAAAATCTGTGCGGCAAGCGAGTCGTGAGGTAGGAATTTCAGAATCGTCTGTCCAACGCATTTTGAAGCGCTGTCAATGGAAAAGTTACATTCCAAGATTAGTCCATGCTATTAATGAAGATGATCCGGACCGAAGAGTGGAGTATTGCGAGTGGTACTTGGCACGATGTGGATGTGGATTGGACGAAGGGGTTTCGTAGAATACCCTCCGCGTTCACCAGACCTCACACCACTAGACTTTTTTTTATGGGGATACTTAAAAGACAAAGTCTACGCTATAAAACCTGCAACAGTCGCTGAATTAAGAGCAGCCATTGAACGAGAATGCACACAAATACCAAACGAAATGTTTCGTGATGTTTGCGATTCCATTGCTTCGCGTTATCAGCAGTGCCTGGACCAGAACGGACGTCAGTTTGAAAACAGGCGTTGACAAAACAATTAAATAATGTCTGTAGATTCTATTACATTTTGAAAATGAAATGTATTTTAATAAACACTGCCTTTATAAGTATTTAAAGTGTGTATACATTTTTTTGGGACGCCCTGTATATATATATATATATATATATATATATATGTTAAACACAGACCGTGCATGGAACAAGGAACTCTTCTGGGAAAATTAATCCACTATAGTCCGAATAAGTAATGGTAAATGACAAATACCATAGTTTTTTTCCTTTTTCATGATTTTAGCCCGACGTGGGCAACGGGTCTCTCGCAAAGAGATCCCATAAATATAGCTTCCCTCACCAGCTATCTGCAAGGCAGACAGGATCCAGCTTTGGGACGTGGATCTAGGGTTTAAAGCAAGCCTAGATCCCTACACTCAGAACCTCTATATAAGTAAAAGACTCGTTGCATTCACGTCGTGTTGAATAAATCAAAGAAAAAGGGGGTAACTATTGTATTTTTAGCCAAAAAAAACCAAAACTTAAACCTCAACCGGGACATTGAGCGTCCACTTTTCAAGGCACGAAACACGTCCGTTTAGTATACACAAACTCAGAATGGTCATTTACCATTACTTATTCGGACTATAGTGGATTTAATTTTCCCAGAAGAGTTCCTTGTTCCATGCACGGTCTGTGTTTAACATATAATGTTCTCAGGGAACCATTCTGAGTTTGTGTATACTAAACGGACGTGTTTCGTGCCTTGAAAAGTGGACGCTCAATGTCCCGGTTGAGGTTTAAGTTTTGGTTTTTTTTTGGCTAAAAATACAATAGTTACCCCCTTTTTCTTTGATTTATTCAACACGACGTGAATGCAACGAGTCTTTTACTTATATAGAGGTTCTGAGTGTAGGGATCTAGGCTTTTTAAACCCTAGATCCACGTCCCAAAGCTGGATCCTGTCTGCCTTGCAGATAGCTGGTGAGGGAAGCTATATTTATGGGATCTCTTTGCGAGAGACCCGTTGCCCACGTCGGGCTAAAATCATGAAAAAGGAAAAAAAACTATGGTATTTGTCATTTACCATTACTTATTCGGACTATAGTGGATTTAATTTTCCCAGAAGAGTTCCTTGTTCCATGCACGGTCTGTGTTTAACATATAATGTTCTCAGGGAACCATTCTGAGTTTGTGTATATATATATATATGTTACACACAGACTGTGCATGGAACAAGGAACTCTTTTGGGAAAGTTAAATCGAATATAGTCCGAATAAATAATGGTAAATGACAAACTATAGTTTTTTTCTTTTTCATGATGTTAGCCCGACGTGGGCAACGGGTTACTCGCAAAGAGGCCCCAATATATAGCTTCCCTCACCAACTATCTGCTAAGCAGATAGGATCCAGTTTTTGGACAGGATCTAGGGTTTATATATATATATATATATATATATTATATATGCTTCATAGATCTCTGTAGAGCATTTGACTCTCTGCCAAGGAAAATGTTGTATTTTTTGAAGGAGTATGAGGTCGATGATAAACTACTAAGAGCTATTAAAAATACGTATAGGCCATGTCAGGACAAAGTTAAAACAAACTATGAACATGAAAATTGGTTTAATGTGTATAGCGGAGTGAAACAGGAAAGTGTCTTGTCACCATTGTTGTTCATTACGTATATGGATAAAGTATTCAGAGAAGTTATGTGGAACCTTAGTGTATGCAGACGACATATGCCATATTGAATTAGCACAAAATAGTGTCCAGCTAGCAATGGATAAATGAAAAGAAGCTTTTAAAAGAGCAGGACTACAAATAAATGAAGAAAGACAGTGGTGATGATGGTCAGTAGGGTCGAAGAAGAAATGAATGTTAAAATTGGAGATAGAAAGTTAAATTAAGTAGAGGAATTTAAATACCTAGGAAGTACAGTAGTCAGTAAAGGAGGAATCACTAAAGACATAATTGAAAGAATAAACACATATAGCAATGCAAGTTGGAGTGCTTTACCCATTACTTAAAGACAAACATGTTACAACAGAAGTTAAATGTCTAATACTAAACACAATTCTGGTGCCAATATTAACATACGGCGCAGAGACTTGAGTACTGACCACTAAGGATGCATCTAGGATAATAACAGCTGAAATGAAAGTCGTTAGATTAATTCAAGGAAAACCAAAAGAGAAGGAATAAGAAATGTAGACTTACATAAAAATCTAGAATTAAATTCACCGCTGTATGCTGAAATGGCTTAACCAGGAGAAAATGAGTGAGGAGAGAATACCAAAGCTAACCTTTAAATGGAGACCAGACAGAAGGACACCAACAGGAAGGCCAAGGTAAAGGTGGAGGGATGGAGTACAAGAAATAGTAACCAAATATAGAATAGGAAGAATTGACAGACTAGAGGAGGGGGGGGGGGGAGGAATGTTTGAAGATAGGAGCGAATGGTGACGGAAATGCTCGAGGCTGACATGCGCAAGCCTACCTGGGGCTGAAGTAAGAAGTAAATAAGATACCTGAGTGAGCTACTTGACGATAATTCCACGTCAGAAACATTCAATCTCAAATTCACTTTCTCCCATACTACCTTCAGCAAAACAGAAAACTAATCGTACTACCAGCCTCAAATATTTTCAAGGCAGACCTATACATTACCATATTTTACAGAAATTCATAATTGAACTCCCTTATGTATATAATGAACAAAGGATGTAAGGCAAAAGTGTATCATTAATGATATATATTTTAAAATCTTTATTCAGTTTAACGAGCAGTAGCTCGCGTATCACTTCGAAAAACTTTTCTGAAGTTCAAGATGTTTTTTGATGTTACTTCCATACATTCATACTATTAGCATCCAATTGAGGAAAAAAACATCTTATTATACAGTACAGAATTCCACCAAACTTTAACATCCAATTAAAGTATTTTGCTTTTATGTTAACATTTTGACTTTAAATATTATTGGCTTTCAATTTTGGAAAAAACATATTATTATTATTATTATTATTATTATTATTATTATTATTTATTTCCATACAGCTGCCAGACTCATTTGCATACTGCTCTTGAAATTGGATGCATGTTATACTAATCTAGATGGTATGCTATTTGGCATCCTGTTTCAGCAGCTTCTACATAACATTTGAAATAGCTTTATTATAATGAAGCTATTTCAAATGTTATATTAATTTAACTAGGATGCTATTACAGTTCAATCTAATTATCACATTCTCTGTCCACCTCTTCTACTTTCTTGTTCTGTTCCTCGCTTTTTCGTGATATATGGAATCGACTACTCCCTCTGTAACATATTACCTTATTATAATGTTAAAAATCTCCTGTGCTAGTTGGAAAAAGTAACTGGTGCTACTATATAGCGTGTGATCTACAAAGATATTTACACTATAGCGTGCGGTCTACAACATATTTACAAATTCAATTACATTAAAACAAAAAAATTTAAAGGACAAATAAAACAAACAATTCATTCTAAGGGATATAATGCCCGGTTAGGTTAATTGAGTGCCCGGTTAGGTCAACTGTATGCCCTTGACGATTGGTTAGGTTAAATTGTGATATTTTCGTTAAAACTAACGAAAATATCAACTTAACCTAACCAATTGTCAAGGGCATACAGTTGACCTAACCTGGCATTCATTTAACCTAACCGGGCATTATATCCCATAGAGAATGTTTGTTTTATTTGTCCTTTGTTTTTTGCTTTAATGTAAATGAACTAATATTTGTCTTCATGATCCCCCTTTTATAGTCCGCCTTGACCTCACATTCGTCCCCAAAGATAAAGTCAAGTCATTTCAGGTCAGGTCAGGTCAGCACAAATTCAAGTCAGGTAAGGTCACTTCAGCGCAAATTCCTTTGTAGACTAAAGATATCTTTGTAGACCGCACGCTATCTATAGTAACACCAAGTAACTCATCCATTAATGAGTATCGTTGTATAAATATAGTATACGGTATTTAGATAACGATAGGCATTAATAGATGAGTCACTGTTTCTAACCAGAACTACACAATTATTTATATAAGCCAAAATGAGCGTACAAAAGAACCGTAACTTTGCTAATGACGTAAGAAAAAGGTAAAAAGATATCTTGTCAATATTGCCGGATCAGATCTCGGGGCCAAGGGCTAATACGTTTTGAGAGGGTCCCGCTATAAACGAAAACGAAAAAGTTAGATTCAGATATATTGAATAGTAAATATCAAAGTAGCAAGTAGATGTATTCATTTGCTTATACGACTCAAAATATGTCTTTTCCTACACTTTTTGGCAACAAAATAATTATTAATTTCGTAAAACTCTAGCCCTTTAAAAGTTCACTCTGTATGAAACAAGGAAAGAGCTATTAAGTCTATTCTGTGTCATACATGATCTTTTCTCATTTTTAATTAATTTGAATTTTCATAAAGACCTTCCACGAGATGCATTAGCTACACTGAGACTGAGATATATTCTCATTATATCTCCCATATTTGGAAAAGTGTAAACAAATTCCTACCAACCAACGCGATTTCAATACATCATAAAAACAATAATTTTTATTATTTTCAGATAACACAGAATGTTGGTCATTCAACAGTACTGTACTTTCAGGAATGAACAATAATGTTCGAATGCCATGAAAAAGCAGTTTTTGAAGTCTCCTTCTTATTGTTGTTGTATTGATATAGCTAGCTGCTGTCATGATTTTCCTCCACCCATATTTCTCTGTCTTTGCAGCAACTTATTCCATAATACCACTATAAAAATAATTTCATACTACAACAATTTTTTTCAGGAGACTCATTGCCTCATCACGTATCAGCCGTTTGTTTTTCATCGCCTGACAAAGATTTTATAATTGCTCGGATCTGGTCAGAACCTACTGATAGATCCTTTGTTGCAGACGCGTGTGCAGACCATCAAGTATCTGATAATCATTTAAGAACTAATGGTTTGTTTCCATTTTGCAGACATTAAAACATAATAGGATATCTATAAGTTGACCCAGAAAAAGTTAAAAAGCTGTTTCGCAATACGAAAGAAGAAGACAGCTTTCACCACACAGAATTCCACCCGCATAGTGACCATCTGAATTTAAAGGATAAAGGGCACGTGGGATACAAATGGCTAAAAGATTTATTACACAAATTTTAGTTCGCATTCTTTTATAGCCACCGGACATGTCATAAGCATTATCATATGCCTGTCCACGTGCTTTCTTAATGTCAATTTTTTCCAGGAAGTATCAAATACAGGAGTTTGCTTGAGATTTGCCAGAATGATTTTCAAGTGGAAAAAGAAATATTTGTCACTTCACGCTCCTCCTTTGAAATAAACCTTACAGTAACACTACGTTGGGCAACATGACATATTCGTCTACACTGACAGAAAAGTATTTAGTTTTCTGAAGATCACTAACAACTAAGGATAAAGGATTAAAAGCTCTTCAGCAATTATAATGATAAATTTTTCACAAGTTTGGGGACGGCATTCCCTAAGTGTCCACTGTCCAGTTCAAGACGAGGGGATAGTGGGTGCTTGAGTGGAAACTTACTTGGAACGAAAAAAAAAAAACGGTCGAGGGGAAAAAAAGAGAATGAATTTATAAACGTTGACGAGGGTAAAAGAGGGTAAAGTAAAAACTGCTCGTTGTTATCACTACAATGATCTAAAAAAAAGGTCTGTTGTCAATACATTTAATCTAAAAAGGTCATTAAAGTTGACGTTATAGCTTCAAAAGGTCACACACACACACTAAGATTGACAGGTGATGAACGGACTGCGTGAAGTTCGATTTCCAGAAGAAAGAAGAGGTCGGGGAGGGAAGAAAGAGTTCGTACAGCGAGTGAGTGTTGTGTTAACTAGTGGTGCACCGATTAATCGGTATCGGCAACTTTCATGCCGATTAATCGGCATTTTACCGATTAACCGGCCATGCAAGGTATTTTCCTAATATCGGCATGCCAGGTGCCGATACCGATTAATCGGTGCACCACTAGTGTTAACCTCACCAAACTTCATTTATTTATTATTTCTCTTAGTATTTATTTAGCATTATTTAACTTCCTAATGCTTTTATTTATTTATTATATTTATTTATTAATTTATTTATCTCTTTTTCCTCATTTATTATTATTATTAATAATTATTAATTATTTCTTTGCCGTCCTTTACTTATTATTATCATTATTATTGTTTCAGTTATCGTGATTTACTATTTCTCTTTCTTTCACAGACGGAGAGAGACCAAGTTGAAAAGCGCTCCTTGTTATCAGGAGATGATCTAAACAGATCATTAAAAATGACAAGTAATGAATGGACTGCATTGAAGGAAGGAATGTTATATATATATATATATATATATATATATATATATATATATATATATATACAGGGTGGGCCGTAAGTTTCCATACATAGGAAAAATAAACATTTTTTTATGGACAACCATTTTTATTTATATAATATGCTCTACATGGTTGCCATTGTTTTGAAAACACATTTCAATACGTGTTCCCGACTGTTGATGAACACGCATTAGCACAGTTGACGTTATGCTTGTAATGGCGTTGGTGATACGTTCCTTTAGATGATTTATGTCTCGTATCTTTTCCTGATACACCATGGCCTTCAAGTGCCCCCAAAGATAGAAATCAAGGGGGGTGAGATCTGGGGATCTGGGAGGCCACTCCACAGGACCACGCCGACCAATCCAAGCATCCGGAAACTACTGCTGATCCAAATACCGACGCACGTGAAGACCATAATGAGGTGGAGCTCCATCTTGCTGGAAGTAAACTGGGAAGTTACCTTCCTCGTTTAGCAGGGATGGGAAAATCTCTTCTTGCGACATGTTAAGATACCTTTCGGCATTAAGATTTCCACTGACAAAAATTGGTCCAATAATTCTGTCACCCCATATCCCCACACCATCACTTTACCGGCACCTTGCATCTTCGTCGGACTCAGCCAGTTAGGGTTAGCATTACTCCAATAACGTATGTTTTGCCGATTAACCTCTCCATTGACGTAAAAATTTGCTTCATCAGTAACATAAAAACAAACGTTTAATTTTTCCTATGTATGGAAACTTACGGCCCATCCTGTATATATATATATATATATATATATATATATATATATATATATATATATATATATATGAGGAGGGGACGCAGGGTGTAGGGCATGGACAATGGATAGAAAGATGGGAAAGCATACATTTGTGCCTTAGCCAATTATGCGAAGTAAATCTTTATTATTATTATTATTATTATTATTATTATTATTATTATTTGTACTCCATTTATTATCTTTATCTCTTTCCCACTAAAGAGGTTGTATATTATAAAAGAGAAAGGTCTTTAAAACCCTTTCATACCTGATTTTCGTTTCTTTTCATGCCACAAAAAACCACTTATGTGATATCTTCAGAAAAACTAAAACCTCATAAAATTTGATGGTCTCATTTGTGACCACACGGCTTGAAAGGGTTAACGGATCAGAACACGTTCTAGCGTCTTGCTCTGCTGTACTTTTTGTGTTTCAACATTCTTCTGTTATAAGCTCTGCCTACCCTTCATATATTGTAATTGGGCTTAAAACTTAGGAATTTTATTAAGAAAAAGTTCTGACGGATCACAACACGTTCTGAAGTTCATTTGTACAGTATCTTTCATATTTTAACAATGCTCATAAGCACCACCAACATTAATTAGTCCACCGAGCAATCAGAGGGTTTTAATTTATAGCTCGATTGAATCACATTTCCCCAAGAGTGCACATTCAGCCGTTGAAGTAACGGTATATACATATCTTGTGCTTGTGACTTTTGAAATAACTGATTGAAGTTTGTTTTTCATAAAAAAGGTAAAATATATATATATACACACACACACTGTGTGTGTGTGTGTGTGTGTTTTAGATGTTGTACGAATTTGGTTTATGAAGTTTATAAACAGCTATTAACTGTACTCTTCATTCTTCAATACGTGTGAGAGCAATGAATGAGTTTGATATCAAGTGCAGGACTTTCTTAAAATGTTTTTCTGTAAAAAAGGATGTTGTGGAATTTAAGGTCGGTCGAAAAAACCTAAATGTTGATTTGAATTCGGCAAGGCGTGCGATGGTTGCCTTTTGATATCAGTAATGTTGTGTCAAAATATCACTATAATCAGACTTCTTTTTTTCTTCTGCCAGGAGTGACTAATTTTTGTCATAAATTGTAATTCACCCTTCATTTGGTAAAAATTTAATTTTCTTGTATTAAATTTGTATTCTAATAATTGTTCACTTTTTATACAGGCAACATATCCTTAGAATCCGATATTAACATTCAGTGGTGATGAGTCATCGCGACTGTGGGTGCAAGCGTTCCCTCACTGAGTCTCACCACAGTATAGGTATATATACAGTGTTGAGCTTCCGGCATTTTCAGCATGCGCTGGAATCTGACTGAGTCAGCGAGCAGCTGATGGCCCTTAGTGACTCTTGACTCTGACTCCCCAAAGCAGAGTCACTTGTCCCCCTTTTCTTTTTACGTCTGTAGTGTATTGGTTTTTTTTTTAATAAAGATAATCATATCTAATAAGAATTTAATAATGTTTTGTTTAATAAAGAAGAAAATAATGCTAAATAAGAAATTTAATTATGGTTTGTATGTAAATAAGAAATTGATAATGTTTTGTTTGAAATTAAAAACATAAAAATACAAATTGGCAACATCTGAAATGTGCCCAAGCTGGAGGCTGAGTAAAATACCTAATTTTGGCAATTCAGTCTCGGGCGGTGGTTTGCCCTGATAAGGTGTTTTTCGTATTAGTATGTTATGGTTTATTTAAAATATTAATTGTGTCTCTCTCCGCGATTAAATGTTAACGCTAATTCCACCCTCGCATTACCCCGTTCGTCTAAAATATTTCGAAATAATAAAAAGTCAGTAAATAGTAAATAAAAGTGTGTAATTTATCCTCGGTCCTCCTTTGCTTTGTCCGAAAATTTAATGGCGGCTCACCGGCCATGGCTACCCGTCTGCCCGCGTCCGTAATAAGACAAAGAGAAAACAAGAGTAAAGATTGAGAATAGAAGAAAGAGCAAATAGTTAAAAGGGCAAAATAAGGAGGAAAGAGTTTTGTTCACTACACGTCATTGCTGATGTCATTACTGAAATGGAAGTTTCTACATTATTAAAGAGTACCTTTGCACACTTTAAAGGCATTTTGCATTTATTTACAATATACAACTTTAATATTGTATGCTTTGAATATGAGACGCCATTAATTTTTTGTTTACAGTTGAGTCATTACGTCATCAACCCCCACCATCCTTGATTGGCTGCAAAAATATCCTCCGTCCGAGTTGCATGTTTATAATATTGTAATTTTTAAGAATATTAATTAATTAAGAAATTATAAATTAAATACGTAATTTTATAAAAATAAATTTTATACGTTGAAATTACTTAATAAAATTTGCCTAATTCACTCTCATTTTAAAAGTGTATACATCTATTTGGCTACTCATCGGGGATTTGAAGCGAAGGCATTTTTACAAGAGTAATCCCCTAGGGCCTAGAATTATATATATCGACTGTGGTCTCACACAGTCAGTTTGTCACGAGAGTCTGCGAGAAAAAGTTATGGCGCATTAGTGTCCAAGTGACGCCTTACTCATTCAAGTAACGTACATACATTTTCATTTTCAAAACCTTCTATACAGTTTTTTCAACCATGGATGAAGGCAATATGAAGTGTAATAATTCGAGGCCAAAAGCTAGAAAATATAATTTCTATGTTCTATTTTTGGAGAACCAAGTGAAATGTGCCAGAGAAGTATGCCGACTTATGAATCAATAATGAAGTGTTGCTTGTTACAGTTTGAAGTCAAATATGTTGTCGGTTGAAAGTCCGGAACGTGTTGTCAATGAAGTTGAAAAAGTGTCGCACAGAGCAAGCATTCCTATCATTTCTCACAAACAAATCGTAGAAAATATCAGAAACTATCATTCAAAATACCAAAAGATCTTGAAACCCTGCAAACAGTGCAAAAACAAGGACACCTACAAGGCTCAATTTGTGAAGCTTTAACTTTAGCGAAGTGGCGAACACATTATTTGACATCGCTGCATGAAAGTGTGGGGTAGATGCTGTATGCCATTGTCCTCAAACGATGGGAAAACACTTCTTAATGATCAACGCTCTGACAGAAAAGTGGTTATCGCAGGTGTTGATATAAATAAAACTAAACAGCTTCAGGAGAGAATAAAACGCAAGGAACAGAGGGATGAAAGGATATGTAAAGTTGCAAGAACAACAGCTGACTCGGGGGATGTCTTGCAATAGGATATGTCCGAGGGAAGCTCAGGAGAAATGGAGGAGCCGATTCAATTTCTGTTAATACAGTAATTGAAAATGTGTCGCAAACTGATCCTGCAATTGCTCTACCATCTATTTCCAGCTCTAGTTGCATTAATAACGCTTGCATAAGAGTTAGTCTCCCAACACTAGCAAAAGAAGCTGATAGGCACAATGTTTCAGGCCGGAGCACTACTACACTGGCGTCAGCTGTTTTACGGAATCTGGGTATTATTACTAAAGGCGTTTACAAAGGAATGATTATTGATGAAAATAAAATAAGACGAGAGAGGGAGAAACACAGAAACAAAACATCAATTGAATGTGAAGCAGACACCACGCAAGGCTTGTATTGTGATGCTAGGAAAGATAAACCTAGAGTAAATGTGAAAAAGGGCAATAAGTATTATGCAGATAGTATTAGTGAAGAACATATCTCCCTTGTCAAAGAGCTAAATCCAGTATACCTGCTTGGCCCCCTATCAGAGTTCCCAGCTTCATGAATTTTATAACTCATCACTTATCAATTTTTTTCTCATTTTTGTGTGTGTGTGTGTGTCTGTGTGAGTTATTAAACTTAAAACAAATCAAGGTCTCAAATTGCCTCTCTCATCCTACTTATGGTATCATAGCTAACAATACAACACTTAAGATGATTTCCAAACTTAGTAATTATTTCATTACAAAAACAAATCAACTTAGCAAAAAATACAAAACAGTTTTTTAATAACAATATTTAGTAAAATCAGAAGCTACATATGCATATTCAACTTATTCATTTGTGGTACCCTTTTGTGTCAGTCTATGAACTATGACCACAAAATGGTGAACATCTCCTGACTTAGCTTCTTCATTTATACCATGGAATAAACTTCAACAGCCAGACTAGTTAGAACCAAAACTTTTCATAGTCCTACCCTAAAACATACTCATTCTTATGCAGGCCAGTCTCCTCAAAATTCTTATTTCATTGGTGAACCCATGTTCTGGAGGGCTCATCTAATATTTTCAACTCACATCTACGAATACAGTAGTAACACAGTAAGAGAGGCCCCACATACTATATTCTCTAAATGTATCTTTTTGATAAAACCACTGAAAAATTAAACTTTACAAAAAAGGGTAGAAAAGTAGCTCTGAATCTTTTGAGATAGCAAAGCTTTACCAAACAGATGGAGTCATCCAACTCATACCTGTGAATATTTTGGTTCAGTCTATAATATTTTCTCTACTTCTCGAACCTACACAGTCACTATCATGCAATCTTTTAAAATATGTACTATTATTCATTCTCTCTATATGACCGCACCAGTGTAACATACGGTACTATCCTCCATTCTCTTCACCATATGATTTTCATTCAACACCTTTCCCAAATGTTCTCAGTTCTTATACAGTCAAAGCATTGTACACTAATTATGCTCTTAAATTATTTACTCTGATGTTCCCCATTCCCTCATCTTATACCCTTTCCCTCTTATCACCCCCAATCCCCTTTGGAAGATTAAAACTTTACCTTTCCCCCCCCTCTCCTTCCTCACATTAAGATAGGTTAGGTTACGTTAGGTCACTGTCGCTTTAGGCCTGTTCAAAAATCAACTTTTTCTTATTTTCATAGGTTTCTGTACATTTGCCCATGCTTTTTGACCAGAAAAAGCCGAAAATCACAACTATTTTGACCTAGGATGTTGGGAAGCATTGCCGCATGGAGCTTTAAATTTTCTGCCTTGAAATCGGCCAAAGCGCCAATTCCGGGGTCCCTTGAATTATGTTTGCACTTTAACTTTTGATCTAAACAAGATAGAGCAACAAATTAGGTATCAAATGAAAGAGCATAAAATTAATAAATAATAATAATAATAATAATAATAATAATAATAATAAATAAATAATAATTAATAATAATAATAATAATAATAATAATAATTATCTATCATTTTTCAGGAAACAACAGAAACTCAATCAGAATCTAGAAAACCATCTACAAGTTACAACTTCACAATGGCATTAAGCAAGGAGCTGAGGGAGCTCCGTGGGCGCACAGTTGATATCTCAGAACCTCCACGTACTGTCCACAGGCAGGTGTCAACTGGGCCATCTACCAGATCTCTCACTGAAACTTCCCTGGTTGGATACCCTTCAGCTTTTATCAGTGGTTCCCAGCTTCCACCAACAGACAGGCGTTCCAGTATTTCCTTAATCTTCAGAATTTACCGGAAAATGCAGGGAGGCCCATGGTTCAAGACCTTGCATATGAAACAGTTGAATCTATCATCCCATTCTGGCAGATGGCTGGGATCAAGACAATGACCAAGTACAACGCAATGAAGCTCTTCATGAAACTACATGAGAAACATCGTGCTCTGGTGAAAAGCAAAGGAAGAGCAAGTAACCCTGGAGGAAAAAGAGGAGCATTTGTGCTGGAATTAGACAGCCTGTTCGATATAGGAGCTCCAGATGCAATCCAGGAAATACAGAACAACAGACTGTTATCCAGAGAGAAGAAAGATGAGGATATCAGGTTCTACGAAGACCAAAAGACTGAGAGGAAAGGTCATATGTCTGGTCATGACAAGATGTTTGAGACAAGATCCCTGCAGCAAGCAGCGAGGAATGAAAGACTGCAGCATAGACAAGAACAAGGTAAAACTAATTACTTTGAACGTTACAAAAAGTTTTAAGTTTTACTCCATTGCGATATTTAGCATGTACTTAACAATTACTGTCTTAACATGTACTATTTTACAGCTGCAGCAGAACAAGAAGCAGTTGTTCATGTGGATGACATTACCTCGGGTGACTCAACTGACAACGACGCTAACACAGAGGACATGGATTACCATCAGCCTCGTCCTGGATGTTCTCACCATCAAGACACTGTGACTAGTGTGACTTTGATGTTTCCAAGGAAGGTCATGGAATGTGATGTCATCTGCAATACAGCTGATCGTCTTGGTTTATCAGACAATCAAGTTACTGCCATGGTTTCTGCCACCTTGAAAGCTGGAGGGGCTGATCTGGATAACTTCGTCATCTCAACCTCAACAACACGTCGCAACAGAATGCTGTCCAGGTATAATATCAGCCAGAGTCACATGTCCAAGTTTTGTGAAAACCCCCCACAGTACGCTACCTTACACTGGGATGGAAAGTTGCTCAAAGATGTCTTGGGCAGTGAACCTGGAAGTACCTCAGAGACTTTAGCTGTGCTAGTGTCTGGTCCACCTTCATACACTGAAGGAAAGTTATTGGGAGTACCTGTCATCGACAATTCTTCTGGCACAGCTCAGGCTGAGGCTTCAATGGATTTACTGGAGACATGGGAACTTACGGATAATGTTACTGCCCTTGTTTTTGACACTACATCCAGTAACAGTGGAGTTCACAGAGGAGCTGCCAAACTGCTAGAGAAAATGCTGAACAAAAAGGTGTTTTATCTGGCCTGTCGACATCACATCCTGGAAATCCTAGTAGGAGCAGTTTGGGAGAAGCTGTTTGGGAAGGTGAAGGGGCCAGATAATCCCTGGTTTGAGCATCTGAAGGATGTTTGGACGGACTTGTCCAAGGAAAACCCAAAGATGCTGGCTATCAACAGCAAATGGCTGAAGGAAAAGAAGAAGAACAGTGAAGAAATACTCCAAGACATTCTAACAGCAGAAAGGCTTCCAAGAGACGACTACAGGGAAATGGCTGAACTGACAGTCATTGTTCTTGGAGGAACGCCTCCTCGAGGTATTCACTGGAGTCGACCAGGCGCCATTCATCAGGCCAGATGGATGGCCAGAAACCTGTACTCCATGAAAATGCTGATGTTTGCAGATCAACTTGAGTACGACGAAGACACTGTATCAAAGCTGGAAAGACTCAACACCTTCCTTGCGCTGTTCTACACTCCTGTATGGATGATGTCAATGTCTGCTGCAGATGCTTCCGTGAATGATCTAAGTCTAATCCAGGACATGTTGAAGTACAAGAAAACTGACCCAGAGCTTGCTGATGCAGTACTTAATAAGATGGAAAACCACAAATGGTACCTGACGCAGGAAGTCGTGCCATTTGCCCTGTTCAGCAGTAGATTGAGTGACACATTGAAGCACGACATTGCTGCCCAGTTACATGCCACTGAGAAGCCAGACAGCTTCAGAACAGGAAAGCCTCTATTCCAGAGAGTCACAGCTAAGACCACCCTGGTTGATCTCATTGGCCCAGAATCACATTTCCTGCTGGACACACTGAACATTGGATCCGAGTGGCTTCTGGAACCTGTCACGTCTTGACCACAGAATGAGGACTACAGAAAAGCGTTGGACTATGTTAAGAATCTGAAAGCGGTGAATGACATTGCTGAACGTGGTGTCAAGATGATGAGCGACTTTGCAAATGTCATAACAACAGATGCCAAGCAAAGGGACTATCTCCTTCAAGCTGTGGAGTTCAACAGACGCCGCTTTGACAGCTTCAAGAAACAAACTCTCAACAACTGACTGTGTAAATGTCATTATGAAATTAATCATCATGTAATGCTTTCACTTCTTGATCGATTAGACTTGTGACAAAATGTTAATCTCAAATTTGTGTCATGAATAAGGCGCCTTGTCTGCCTTGAGTGTGAGAAAACGAATTTTGTGATATTTCTGAAATCTTTGTATGTACCAATGTGCATTTCTTGTTCCAAGACTATCATAATTGTATAAGTTAGAAAGAGGATTAAAAACACTTTAATTTGGTGCCTATTTTGTTGCTCTATCTTGTTTAGATAAAAAGTTATAGTGCAAAACATGATTCAAGGGACCCCGGAACTGGTGCTTTTGGCCGATTTCAAGGCAGAAAACTTAAAGCTCCATGCGGCAATGCTTCCCAACAACCTAGGTCAAAATGGTTGTGATTTTCGGCCTTTTCAGGTCAAAAAGCATGGGAAAAAGTACAGAAACCTATGAAAATAAGAAAAAGTTGATTTTTGAACAGGGCTACTGTCGCTTATCTTATCACCCCCAAACCCTTACCGGCCTACCTCCTTTGAGAGATTAAAATTTCCCCCTTTTCCACTCTTTTCCGCACAGTCGTCTGCACTATGCCGGGTGGCAAAATGGTGTCTATTGGGACTGTATCTGGAAAATGTGCTGGTTTCAAACGATCCAGAGAGACAGTTTCGTGCTTACCATTGGGTTTCTGCACCAAGAAGAATTTCTCTTGTTGCTCGAGGACACGCAGAAGTCCTTGGTCAGCAGCCTCAAGTGGTCGTTAAACACGATCAACTCGAATCCAAATGTAAGTAGAATTACGAAGATTAGCGGGTGGAGGTAGATATATCGTTTGAGTGGAGTGAAGTTTGCCTTTTGATAAGTGGGGAAAATCAATTTCGGTCATTCGTTTGGCGAGTTCACTGATGAAATTTTGGTCAGTGCGAGACGTAGCTGAACTTCTGTCGACGAGAGGCTTTGGGCACGAGAGAAGTCCACCAATGACAACAGTAAATGGAGAGTATCCAGATTAATTTAGAAGGCTCCGTACGCCTAAGAGAACAATGGAGAGAACAACCAGCCATTTCTGACGACGAGCGATGATGGTAGTCTTGAGACTGCAATGGTAACGCTCGATCACTCACATTTGATTGCGGGTATATACTATATATTATATACTCAGGTGTATATAATATATATACTTTTCTTTTCTAAACACAAGAGCACTAATTTTTGTCAATGTGGACATAATTCCACTGAAAGATTAAAAATAGATTGCAAATTAAATAATTACTGCAGTTTCACATCACAAAATACATTCTCATTAATTTCGTTAATTGTCATTAATGTTTTTAAATAACTTTGACGTTCTGAATATGTATACTAATTTATGGAACATAATTTGATAATACCCTGTGTGTATATTATATATATATATATATATATATATACAGCGCGTCCCAAAAAAATGTATACACACTTTAAATACTTATAAAGGCAGTGTTTATTAAAATACATTTCATTTTCAAAATGTAATAGAATCTACAGACATTATTTAATTGTTTTGTCAACGCCTGTTTTCAAACTGACGTCCGTTCTGGTCCAGGCACTGCTGATAACGCGAAGCAATGGAATCGCAAACATCACGAAACATTTCGTTTTGTATTTGTGTGCATTCTCGTTCAATGGCTGCTCTCAATTCAGCGACTGTTGCAGGTTTTATAGCGTAGACTTTGTCTTTTAAGTATCCCCATAAAAAAAAGTCTAGTGGTGTGAGGTCTGGTGAACGCGGAGGGTATTCTACGAAACCCCTTCGTCCAATCCACATCCACATCGTGCCAAGTACCACTCGCAATACTCCACTCTTCGGTCCGGATCATCTTCATTAATAGCATGGACTAATCTTGGAATGTAACTTTTCCATTGACAGCGCTTCAAAATGCGTTGGACAGACGATTCTGAAATTCCTACCTCACGACTCGCTTGCCGCACAGATTTTCTTGGACTTTGGTGATACGTTTCCAGTACTCTTTCTTGCTTTGTGGGGCTTGTCGATGTCCGTGGTCTTCCGGAACGCTTCTTGTGGACATTCTGAACAGTTCCATCGGCTTCAAACTTATCTCTAATTCGAGTGATGGTAAGTCGCGTTGGTGGATCTGTTTGAAACGCCCTCCTAAACTGTCTTTGCACTTCAACTGCGTTTTCACACTTCCAGTAGCATTTTAGAATGAATTTCCTTTGTTCAAAGCTTAGTCTGACTGCCATTATTAATTCTAATGGGTTTAACTTGGAAAGAAAGAAACATCAATTGAGCTATCAGCTGTTAAAGTGTGTATACATTTTTTTGGGACGCCCTGTATATATATATATATATATATATTATATATATATAATATATATATATATATATATATATATATATATATATATATATATATATATATACACACACACACAGGGTGTTATCAAATTATGTTTCATAAATTAGTATACATATTCAGGACGTTAAAGTGCACAAAAATGTTCCTATGAACATAATTCCGCAATCGCTTCGTTTCCGAGATACATTTTTTTTTTTTTTTTTGCCGAGGACGATCCAATTAAAACGAGTCATTAAAGTTTATCAACGTCGTAGTTGTCTGGTTCGTTAGATAGATATTTTTCTTTTGTTTTGATAGTATTTTTGTAGTTGTCATTTTAGAAACCAAAATTATTTCCTTCATTTCATGTGTCATTCTCATGTAATGTTACAGAGCGTTATGGAGCAGTATTCTTTTGAAGAACTTGCCGATATGCATCTCGTGTTAGGAGAGATGCTAGGCAACGCGGCTGTTGCCCAACGCCGGTATGCTGAAAGGTATTAGCTAATAGGCGATTACTATGGAGGCCTACATTTCTTTCAATTGACCGTCGACTACGTGAGCAAGTCATGTTTCAACCGAGACATTTGAATGCTGGACGTCCACGAACTCGACAAAACGTAGATGTAGAACAGATTCTTCTAGCTGTCCAAGAAGGTCCGCATACGAGTATAAGGCGAATAGCTGCAAGGGTAAATAGGTCAAATTTTTTCGTATGGCGTACGTTAAGGGAACAACAGTTACACCCGTACCACATCCTACCGGTACAGAATTTACTTCCAGCAAATGCCCCTGCGCGACTTCAATGGATATCCAGAAAATATGCCGAAGACCCAAGGTTCTCAAGCAAAATTCTTTTTATGGACGAGGCATAGTTCACAAGAAGTGGCGTACTAAATCTTCAAGGGCGGATGAAAATCCACCGAAATCCGTGACAGAAGATACCAACACCAATTTTCAATAAACGTTTGGATCGGAATTCTCGGAGATAATTTAATTGGCTCTTACGGATTAACAGCACGGCTAACAGGAGATTTGTATTTAAATTTTCCAAGGGAGGATCTACCGCCATTATTGGAAAACGTGACACTTACTGTTCGACGGCAAATGTGAATACTCAATGACGGTGCACCCGCTTACACTACTATTGCTGTTAGAAACTTTCTGAATGAAGAATATATCCTCAGCGGTGGATTGACCAGTGGCATGGTCCCGTCGCTTGGCTACCCAGGTCTCCGGATCTAAATGTTTATGCAAGAGAAGTTAATAACATAGATGAATTGTGGCAACGTATTCAAGATTGTTCAGAAACAATACGCAACTATGCAGGTGTTTTCGAACCAGTGATGTAGGTCTCGAGATCGGTCTCGGTCTCGACCCAATTTGCAGATCTCGATCTCGATCTCGGTCTCCGCTATTTAGATCTCGGTCTCGATCTCGGTCTCGACAGACGCGGTCTCGGTTTTTCTCCCCGAGACCTTTCGAGACCTCTCGAGACCATAATGAAAAATATATGTTATTGGCATACTCATGATGGTGGCTTGGTTGAACAGACACAATTCAGAATGTTTATGAAAGTTTGTAAAAGTAAGGGACTCTAGGTATTCACTAATCAGTCACCCTTTTGAGTTGCCACGTTTGTCTTGCGGGGGGTATGGGTCTGGATTTTTTTAGGTTAGCGCTACAAAAAAATTTGCCTCCCCCGCCCCCGTCAGATTAATTTTATTGAAAATGGAAACACTAAATAGAGAATTATATATATTATATATATAAGTATTATTATAAGGCCACTTAGTATTGCCAAACGGCATGTCAACCTCTGTGGCGTGATGTCACTTTTATCACGCCACACCTCCCCTTAAGCGCTCATTCTCACAGCAGCGATGACGAAATAAAACAGAGTCAAACCAAAGTTCCGAGACTAATGGCAAAATATCAAAGCTATCGGTCCAAGCAGAAGAACGTTGAAACTGGGAAGATTTTGAACCGCAGGGAACAGTTGCAGCGGTACCTCTTAGAGATCGATGAATCTCATATTTTAGATAACTGCTCTCCAATAAAGTTTTGGCACCAGAAAAGGGATAAATTCCCATCACTGGCCAATATTGCCATGACTGTTTTAACAGTGCCTGCCTCTAGTGCTCCAATTGAGCGTGTATTTAGCCATGGAGGCATAATAATGAGGCCCCACAGAAGTCGACCTTCAGCATATATATATATTCATTTGTTAATTTATAGGCTACACCTTTTGCATTCAACACACTACATCTGAGAAAGTAGTTATTAGTTTATTAATATACTTAACATAGTCTAATTTCCATAGTAGTGTAAAACAAATTGAAAAGGCATGAGCTTGGTCTCGATCTCGATCTCGGTCTCGAATTTTAAGGGGCTCGATCTCGGAAGGTAGATCTCGATCTCGAACCTTTGATCTCGGTCTCGATCTTGGTCTCACAGGATCAGGTCTCGGTCTCGGTCTCAGTCTCGGACTTGGTGGTCTCGACTACATCACTGTTTCGAACGTATGCGGCAAAATTTTCAACGACGCGTTGAAGCATGTACTCTGATGCAGGGAAACCATTTTGAGCACTTGCTATAAATAAACTTTGATAAACTTTAATGACTTTCATTTTAATTGGATCGTCCTCGACAAAAACGTAATGTATCTCGGAAACGAAGCGATTGCGGATTTATGTTCATAGGAACATTTTTGTTCACTTTGACGTCCTATGTATACTAATTTATGAAACATAATTTGATAACACCCTGTGTAGAGATATATCGCTGACTACGAATTCACCGGCCCCGGGTTCGGGTCCCGGCGAGAGCAGGCGGTGAGCAGCTTATCCTTTCATAAAAATTAGGTTAGTAGATAATGGGTATCCTGGGTGGTCTACTAGTTAAGACGTGGGTTGGTGATCGAAAGGTTGTGAGTTCGAGTCTGGGAGAGGACTGCAATTTTTATTTCCCTGGTGGGGGCGTGGTTCGGATTTCACGTTAAGCTGTAGGTTTAAGGCGGAGCAACAAACGTGATCTTCGTCAGAATGAACAATTCAGGCGATTAAAAAAACCAAGGTTATAAGGTATTTACTATATATATTGTGTGTGTGTGTGTGTGTGTGTGTGTGTATACAGGGGTTCTTTAGTGCACTGTACATACATACAAATTTAGGCGTACATGCAGAAATAGTTACAATATCACGTTCTAAAAATTAAGGGATGTTCACTTTAAATAAATTAATCTCAGATACCTTTTTTTGATACCATTTCGTGCTCTCTTTATATTTGACCGAATCATAGCATTATCTTATAATTACTCGTCGTTCTTCAAACTTTATATATCTCTACAATGAATGAGAACAATAAAGGCAATTTGGATATGGTGAAATATACTAAAATTAAACGACATATAAAGTAAAATCTGTCATGAAAGTATAATGACAAAAGGCACATAAGTATGTATTAAATGGACTTCAAAGTATCATAAAAGAAAAATTTATGGGTAAAATTTTAGTTTGTAAACCGTAAACTGCCGAGTTAGAAAGGGTAAAAGGCGTTTTCAAGTTAGCCTGTCCTCGTTTCTTGTATAATTTATATAATTTATAAGAGAATAATAACGAGGAAATGTACAGTTTTGGGGAGTTCGCATCGAAACAAAATTTCTGGAGAGCAAAAAATTACGAATTGACAAGTTTCTGTTTTTTTTAAGGTATTTTACTCTTTTTGGTGACGAATAATAAATTATATAAAAAAACAACATTCAGTCATCAGTGATTAGTAATATTTTATGTTTTTTAAGAAATTTTGCGTTTTTAGACGATTTTTTTCCGAAACTTTACACAAATAGATAGTATTTATGGATATGTATCTGGACGGACGCCAAAATCCAGATGAGTCACCAAATGTATGTTGAATTTTAAGTTGTTTTTTTATGGAGTCACATTTAAGTTGTAAATGAGATGTCAAACTTTTTATACCAAATCAAGTCTTTGGACTCAGGTGTCCATATTTACCAAACTATGCTACCAAAAGCAGTGCGTGGAACAAACTCCTCTCGGGTCTTTTCAGTTTGAAGCACTGTGAAAAAACAAAAGAAAATAATATTTCTAGATAGAATATGTATATATTTGTTAAAAAAAGTACATTTAATGGTGGAGAAATGTATAATAGTTTAACTAGAATAAATTGAAAATTGGGAAATGTCTCGTAAAATTTTCTCAAATAGGTCTTTATTTGTGCTCTTTTGATGCCAAACGAATTCGCAAAGAGGAATCAATCATTTCATGTTTGGTCCCACTTTGCCGCTTAATGCGTCTTTTCAATACATTCGAAGTGCTCTCGATTTACTGCGTACGAGCATCAGTAATGGGATTGACAAAGGTTTCACTATGGTTTACTTTAAAATGCGCATAATCATAGCCTTCAAGCGATACTATGTTATCACATGTTTTCCACATGTTGCTTATGATGGTAGTCCCTGGAAGAATGCTTGCCGTGATGCAAGACTGTAGTGTCTTTGTGTCTCTCCGCGGCACGGCGTAGAGAAACACGTCCCGAGTCTCCCGGCAAACTCCTTCAAACACCCACTGTTCCGGAAGCATTAGTTCTAGGTTGTACTTCCTTACATCTACTCGTATTTCCACTGTACAGTTTGGACCTCCGATTTTCAGTGGATGTTTTAGAATTGTCTCGGCACAAACCTGGTACACGTAAGAAAGGTTAGGTTAGGTTGTATTCTAGGTAACTTACCTCTCTCAAATAGTCGTTATAATCAACCACAGTAGAGTGATTGATGCCAAGTTCTTCCTTGCAAAATTTTACCCTTGTATACTCTTTGGACCAGTAATAAATATACACAATAATAGTTGTGAGTGGGAGCGATAGTCCTTCCAACCATGTTCCTATCCGGACTGAAACTAATTCGTTACACCCGCCTTTTTTACGTCATCATAGAGGACTTCGGTCTGGTAGGTATTTTATCATCATTTTTGTGCTTTTTTGCGGCATAACTTTTCTTCTGGAACAATTTTGTAGGATTGAAAAAACTTTGCTGCCGCTTCGTCGGATTGTCCATTAGTGGAAAATCACTGTAAAATCATTTTTATCAATAATTTTAATTTGTAAATAAAAATATAATTTATAGCAAATAATACGTTCAAATAATATACTGTATTTCTCCATTGAAAAATGTACTTTTCTTAACAAATATATACATTTTCTACTTAGAAATATTATTTTTTTATTTTTTCCACAGTGCTTCAAACCAAAAAGATCCCTCCTCTCTGCCAGTACCTGAACGTTATAGATATAAATTGCTCTGTAGAGGGCAGCACTCAGGGCCGGATTAAGGTTGTGAGAGGCCTAAGCCTAATAAGAGGGAAGGGCCTATATATGTGCTTTAGGCTTATATAAAGTTATATTGTATATAATTCCTAAAATCTTCAAACAAAGAGAAATGTATATTTATCCAAATTTAATAATTAACAAAAATCAAAGCTATGCACATTAAAAAAAAAAGCTAGCAAACACAGCATACGATTCAAATAGAGAATAATTTTTTCCTTTTTGGATTTAAACTGTGATATCAAACAAAACATCCCCCTTTCTTCGATATGCTGAATGACCATTACATTAGGCTCAAATTCCCAACGTCTGAAAAACAATTTTGGAAATAGATTAACCCTTCGAAGCAAATCATACAAAAATGGATAAAAATCCTATATACATATCGACAATAATACACCATCAGATATAATGACATATAAAAAAACCTCTGAACTAAAACTAAAAAACTCTTATTTTCCACCTCTGAAGATATAATTATGGAATTATATATGATATTACTTAACCAACCTTGTGGCAAAGATTTAGGGTTTATGATATAAAATTTAGGCCTAAAAATTATGAGGGCCTAAGGTTACAGCTTTATTAGCCTAATGGTTAATCCGGCCCTGGCAGCACTGTCGTCCAGAGGCATAGTAAGCTAGCTTGCTACCTGTTACAATTGATATTCATAAATATGGAGCGTGAATCAGAGCTGACGGAGTTTGAATGTGGCACGGTAGATAGATGTCATATCGCAGGTATGACTGACTGACTGTGTGTAAGATTGTGGAGACAAATTCCCGAAGTCATCTGTAGGGAAATATTATACACAAGTGGAAGACTATAGAACATGTTATTCCAGACCAGGAAGGCTAAAAGTTGAAAAACCATGCGCAGCGAGCGTTGAAACATGTAGTGAGTAAAGACCGGATATGTAACCTAAAATCCATCACCCAGGAGGTCAGTGAGGGTATAGGGATTTCGGCAGGTATGTCTACTGTATGTACAGTATATAGGAATCGCATGCAAGATTCTTTGGAAGGGCAGTTGCCCACAAGCCATGCAGGGCAGCTATGAATGTAAAGCGACGACTACAGTACTATAAAACTAATCGAAACTGGGGAAGAAAATAGAAACGTGTCTGGTGAAATGATGAGCCCCATTACATGGTTTACCTCTGATGGCAAAGTCTGGGTGTGGCAGCAGTCTGAAGAACGCTTCGATCCTCATTGCACTGTTCCGACGTAAAGTATGTAGGTAGTAGTATGATGGTGTGGGCGTGTTTCTCATGGTTTGGACTAGTGCCTTTGGCGTTTGTGAAGGGTACGATGACTGCAGGTCGTATTATAGCATTTTAGACGACAATGCAATACCAACATTGCATTGTCGTCCAACACAAACATTTGTATTTTGTTTTATTTATGTTGTTCCAACACTTTTAGCAGTTTACAGTATATCATGAAAATTCATGGACTAATTTTCATACTGACATATACAATTCAGGATGATTTGTATTTAATATCAGGCGTGAAAAATACCGACCAAATTACACACCGACTAGCTATGACGCTGAAGACCGAGTTTCATCGCTATATATTATTTTAAAATCTGGTGAATCTATCATTTTGCAAAGGAAAGTTGTAAATTTTCATAAAGTAACAATGCCTTTATCCTTAAAAGAAAATAGATTGTGAACTTCTTCCCATAAACAATTTTAAATTCGTTATTATTACGTAGGTTTTATACTGTATATCCCAAAAGTACAGGATAGTATAGAAACACACAGTATTTCCATACCTATACCTCTTTGAAATTTTATTTTTATACCTTCAATTATTTCTGCATTATACCTTTACGGTATACAGTATATATATATATATATATATATATTACCGCTCAAAAGTTTGAAAGCGCTTGTAGGTTTTTCGTGCACGCTTCACATTTTATGATAAGGCGTCATAGCCTGTATGAAATCAACCTGTGGATCCGTATTATATCTAGAACACTAACATTTAATATGTTGAGGTTGAATTTGCTTTTCATTCAGAGTAAATATAAAAAAAAATTGCCATTAGGAGATATTTAAATTACCTTAAAATAGCCATGATACAGAGGAGTGTGTTTGGATGGTACCTTAGTGACCAAAGTCGCCGAGATTGTCCATGTTTCAAGAGGATTATAACCCCTAAGAGCATAATATCATGGAAGGCAATAGAAAAGGTAGAAGCAAGCATAATAATGAGCACAAAGCAACATTGACGAAATAAACTGTAAATCTTGAACGGAAGACAACTGCTTCATATTTTGTCAAGAGCTTAATTAAAACTTGTCTGCAATGAAGATCATACATTGTCGCTGTCAAAAATCAAAATTACTGTAAGAGAAGTAAACAAATAAGTGCAAAAAAACTTCACTTTTCTACGTGAAGGTCAAAATATGATAATAAAAACCCACTCTAATAGACAGAGTTTATTTCCACAAGTTTCGATGCCCTTTAATAAAAAAAAAAAAAAAAAAAAATGCCCTTCCGGTGTCGGGTGAACGGGATCTAACCTAGAATTTCTTAATGGTCCCTGGACTGTTTTTCCCTCTTGTTTTTGGTTCATTCGTTTTTCTGTAGCCACCCGAAGAGGATGCCAGTGGGCATCGAAACTGTTGTGAAAATAAACTCTCTCTATTAGAGTGGGTTTTTATTATCATAAACAAATAAAATTTGGTGCTGTAGGTTTCCGGTCATGCCTCACAATTTGTGACAATGCTGTTTTGTAACGTTGTTTCAACGTTATTTTCCGCTTCCTGCTGCGCTTATTTGATGCAATTTATTTGTTTTGCCATTACATTACTTGGTGCATACCCATGCACACTATTATTCGTGAAATATGGACAATCTCGGCGACTGAGGCACCAGCCAAATCGGGCCCCCTCTAACATTGCGTTAATTTTATGTCATTTAAATCTTTTCTAAGGGCCATTTTTTTATATTTACTCTGAAAGGAAAGCAAAAATCAACCTCAGCATATTGAAATATTGAGTGTTCTACGTAGAATCCAGATTCATAGATCGATTTCATACAGATTATAATGACTTATCATGAAGTATGAAACATGAACGAGAAACCTACAGCCGCTTCCAAACTTTTGAGCAGTAGTATACAGGGTGTCCCGTAAGTCTGGACCCATAGGGAAAAATAATAAAATTACAAAATAGTCCAAAAATTTATTTATAATATATTTTTTTATTATTTTTATTATTATTTTTATTATTTTTTTATTATGATCTTACTCCGCTGGAGTTTTATTTGTGGGGCCACTTGAAAGCCAAAGTGTACGAGGTCAAACTTCAGAACATTTTCCACCTTAAAGCACGCATTGTGGAGGCGTGTCAAGAAATTTCTGCGACTGTGATTCAGAAAGTGCTGTCGCAGTGGAGATTACGTCTTCAACTATGTGTGCGACACAACGGCGGACACTTTGAACAGATTATGTAATAAATTTTTGGACTATTTTGTAATTTTATTATTTTTCCCTATGGGTCCAGACTTACGGGACACCCTGTATATATATATATATATATATATATATATATATATATACCGTATATATATATATATATTATATATTATATAATATATGCTTGCCTCAGTAGCCGTATGTATATACTGTGTGTATATATATGCTTGCCTGAGTAACCGAGTGGTTAAGACACTATGCTGCTAATCTGAAGGTCGTGGGTTCGAGTCCTGATTCAGACTTTGTTATTTCAGATTTGAGCAATTGAGGCCTTTCTTCTGAAGCTTCCTTTGCGGAACTGTGGTTTCAGATTCCACTGAAGTGAAAGTTTCCCCAAGGTAAGGCAACAAACCACACCGTCTGAATTTGAACGATTCTAGCAGAACCGTTGAGTGAAATGTGTACACACACACACAGTAACCGAAATAAAGACTTATCCGGCTGCAACACAGTCACGTTTTGTATTTTTTCAGCCTAATGTGTCATTAGTTTTTGTGTTTAGCTAACTTATGTATATGCAATACTTGGCCTTGAAAACTAATTTTGGATCACCTGAAGATCAGGGCTCCCAGCCTCAATTACCAAATGATATCTTCGTTAAAACTAACGAAAATATCACGACTTAACATAACCAATCGTCAAGGGTGTACAGTTGACCTAACCGGGCATTCAATTTAACTTATTATTATACAGTAAACCCTCGTCCAACGCGGGGGGTTAGGTTCCTCGAGAACGGCGTTAGGTAAATCCGTGTTGGACAAACTTAGTAGCTTATGGGGATAAATGGGGATACGTGAATGCAGCAGCGTAAAGTCTCCCATTAATACTTTGATATGTAGATTTTTTATTCACACATATATGAATTTCCGTACCTATACTATTGTATATGAAATAAGAACATAATAAAATCATAAACATAATGATATTTACATATGATAAATAAAAATATATTAAATGAAAATAGCACGTATCTTTTCTTCACTCTTTTGGATGGTGCGTATGGTAGACTCATTCACGTGATACTCGCGGCCAAGTGATGCTATGCTCATACCACCACGCAACTTATCTAGAATCTTTATTTTTTTCGGCTAATGTCATAACCTTACGACTTTTCTTCTCTTCACTATCACATGCAAATGTTTTACGTTTTGGTGCCATACTGCTGTCTAAGGGTAGTAGCAAAACAACGGCAAAATACGACAAAAACAATCCAACACAACTTCCCTGAACTTAACGCGTTAGTGGGACTGAGACAAAGGGTGATGCGAGGGGTGACGCGAGAGGGAGAAAGATGCGGGAGCAGTGGCGTACTAAGGGGGGGTGCGAAGGGGGCGGTCCCCCCCCGGGTGACAGCCAGGAGGGGGGTGCCATCGGGAGAGTTGAAATACCAGTACAAGTTTTTAAACCAAATGAAAAATTCGCCAAAGTAAGAAAAAACTTAAAAATGTTCAAACTATTACAACAGCTTAATGTTAATTTCCACAATTTAATAAATTTTTATTTTATAGTGGACACAAGAGGATCAGCTCAGCTTTTGCTATCTGCTGTATGTGATTTCTCTTTTTTGAGTTACCTTTCTTTCTGGTGTGAAGTCCTGGAAGAAATTAATCTCACACAAAAGTATTTGCAAACAGTTGGAATCAGCCTTGAAAAGTGCATTGTGAAGCTCCAAGCTCTAAAACTGTTTCTTGAAGATCAGCGCAATGAAATTGTGGAGAGGGCCATTCATTATGCAAGTACAAAGTGTGAGGAAATGGACATTTCCATGGAGAGAAGCTCTGAAAAAGGATGCCAGGAGAGATGGCAAAGGATGCTGGTCTCACATTGCCAGAGGAAGTGAAAAGAGCTATGTTTGAATGTCTTGATCGCCTTCATCAAGAATTGGAGATTCGTTCTAAGGCAATGGAT
Source organism: Bathynomus jamesi (assembly GCA_023014485.1). Taxonomy (NCBI): domain Eukaryota; kingdom Metazoa; phylum Arthropoda; class Malacostraca; order Isopoda; family Cirolanidae; genus Bathynomus; species Bathynomus jamesi. The sequence continues at coordinate 992,754 of JAJOZX010000592.1, forward strand.
CAAATTCTGTCAATCTTCGCTGTTATTCAGCCAAACACTTTGGTTGTTGCAACAGAAGAAGAACTTCGGAAGTATATTCCAAATTTGACTCAGATTTTCGATGAATTCTCTGATGAAGATATCAGTGTGGAAATTGGACGACTTCGGAGGCATTTGGAAGCTGCCAAAATCAGCGTTGAAGAGGCAAAGAAATGGACAGCATTGCAGTTTCTGGAGTTTATTGTGAAATGGGATTTTTGTGAATCTTTGCCAAGCTTGTCACTGTGTTTGAGATTCTTTTTGACTGTCTGTGTCTCTATTGCTTCATGTGAAAGAAGTTTTTCCAAATTGAAATTGATAAAAAATTTCTTTCGCTCGACCATGAGTCAGACAAGATTGACAAATCTGGCTTTACTTTCAATTGAACATGAATATGCAAAGAAGGTGAATTTTGATGAGGTCATTGATCAATTTGCAGAAATTAAGGCTCGAAAGCAGAGACTGTGAATCCTCTCTATTTACCTTTGAAGAATAAGCTGAGCGTTGAGACTGGATTTCCTACGTTTTTTGTATAAAATAAAATGCAGTATTACCTGTTCACTGAAATTTTAATGTCCTGCATTTTTCTTATTTCCAAGTTGCTTAGGACAGTACTGTACTGTTTAAAAATCTACTTGCAAACATAATATATTTTTCTGTGTGTTTAAATTTTAAAATTATTTATGGGGGGTGCCAAAGGAAGGATCCGACCCGGGTGCCAAATACTTTAGGTACGTCCCTGTGCGGGAGTGTTGGAGAGTGTAGGATAGGGTTGCCAGACGTCCCGTATTTTACGGGACAGTCTCGCATGTGATCTAAAAATCCCGCGTCAAAATCCCGCGCCAAAATCCCACGTTCAAAATGTCCCGCAAAAAATATTTTGTAAGCAAATTTTTTAGGGCTGAATTGATTTAGAATTTCAATATTATGTATAATAATTTCAATTTATTCACGATGTTTAATTGTTAAATATTATTGTAATAAAATTTTTCTAATTTTGTTTGTTTTAACCGTTGAAGAAATCTAGTTTCAATTTGAAAAAAAAAATTTGGTCTTAAAAAACCTCAGAATTTTTTTTGTCCCGCATGGGCATTTGAAAAATCTGGCAACCCTAGTGTAGGAGAAAACACTAGAGTGCGCATTGGCACGCGTACAGTACTACTGTATTAAAGAGTGTTTGGCGGACCGTGTATAATCAAATTTTCCGCTTTCGGCAAATAATTGTTCGCATTTATTTTTCCGCGTATAAGCAAATTCGCGCTGGACAAACACGCGTTGGACGAGGGTTTACCGTATTTGGTACTGTAAAGCAAAAAACAAGAATACACAGGGGCCACGATTTTCAAGTGATCCTTAATTTTCAGTCTAATTTTATAAACTAAGTTCTGTTAAACATATAAATTAACTAAAAAAAACAAATACCTATTTAAGTTAATCAAACTCTATCAATTACTGCAAACTTAATTTCACTTAAGGATTTATTAACATTTTTGTATAACCAACAACTTTTAACATTTTTATGGATCACCTGAAGATCAGGGTCCCATGTATTCTTGTTTTTTGCTTTACAATACCAAATATAATAAATTAAATTGAATGCCCGGCTAGGTCAACTGTACGCCCTTAACGATTGGTTAGGTTACGTCGTAATATTTTCGTTAGTTTTAACGAAGATATCATTTGGTAATTGAGGCTGGGGGCCCTGATCTTTAGGTGATCCATTTTTATTTATTGTATATTAACTTGTATATAGATTTCTATATAGTTAATTAATATCGAATGTGGTAATTTTGTTAATATTTAATCAGTTGCAATACATACTTTAAATACACGTCATTCGAAGCAAATAGAAATTTTAAAATTTACCCCCCCCCAAAGTACATTTATTTTTCTGGAAATAATATAATTTATTGTACGTAAGTTAATTTTTATTAATGTTTATTGACGATAAATTGGTTAATTCAACCTATGAATGTTATTTTCATTATGGGGTTACGAAGACCCAACACTACTCACAATGAGTGTCCTTCACAATGTCCATCTTGGGTTAATTAATATTAAAATGTAATTAATTTTCTAATTTGTAGATATGTACATAATTTCACTAATTCAAATTCAGGAAGATGAACAGAAATCTTTCGAAACGTTCCAGAAATAAACTGTCAAGTTCAGAGATTTGGTTATTTTGTTTTCTGTTAAAGTTGCACTTGGAGTCCGAAGAGACAGGTCAGTTACACATATATTGTATATACACGAGGTTTGTTTAAAAAGTATCCGGACTGATGCGTTTATAGACAGAATATGGTACTTACAGAGTTTGGGGCTTAATCTCCTTCAAAGTACGCTCCTTCTGAAGCCACACACTTTGCCCAACGATCCTGCCGCTGTTGAAAACATTTTTCGAAAGCACTTTTCGGAATGGCCAAAAGCTGCTCCGTCGAATTTCTTTTAATGGTCTCAACATCATCGAATCGGTGTCCTTTCAGGGTTTGTTTGAGCTTCGGAAACAAAATAAAAGTCGCATGGAGCCAAATCCGGTGAATATTACGGCTGTTGTACTGTTGGATCGAGTTTTTGGCCAAAAACTCCTGGACAAATTGCGACGAGGGAGATGGCGCGTTATCGTGATGAAGCATCCAGTCTTCGGACTCCCACTTCTGCGGCCGTTTCCTCCGAACTGCTTCATGTAGACGTCTCAAAACTTCACTGTAAAATTCCTTGTTGATTGTTTGTCCATGTGGAGCATATTCATGGAGCAAAACACCTCCACAATAAAAAAAAACAAGTAACATTAAGAAATCGTCGCAAAACAAAACACGTTTAACTTTATCAGTTCACCACAGTGGGCTGACGTTACACAATGAAGTGCAACCCTATCTGTCAACTTGTCTCGACATGCAGAGACGTGTTTAGTACAGTCACAACCAGGGCGTAACTAACGGGGGGGACGGGGGGGGGAACATGTCCCACCAACTTTTGAACTGAGGGGGATAATATAGGTTTTGTCACTCCCAACTTTTGATCTAAGTTAGCTTACGTGAAGGAAAATATTTAGTTCTTGAAATAATCTATAAGTAAATCTTTCATTATATTAGTCCTATTAGTATGCTGGAAAGTATTACTGATTCAGTACTAATACTGTAGTGATAGATACTTTAATGAGACATCTAGTTATTTTTTACTTTATTATTGCATATATTGTTTTGCTTTAATGGTAAGTATATACTTCATATACATAAGGTAGTTGTGAAAATGCTTCTTTGATTTTCCTTTTACTATCATAAATATAGATCATTCTCTAAATCATAGTATTTTAAGAGCATCATTTTGGTCGCAAATATATTACCTACAGGATAGCAGCAGAAATTCATCGCAGGATTTTTCATCATTATAGTTGTCCACCCCCAACTTTTGAAAGCTCGTTACGCTCTTGGTCACAACTCCAAGCGTGACCTTGTTCTAAAAATAAACACCTTGTCCGGATACATTTTGAACAAACCTCATGTGTGTGTGTGTGTGTGTGTGTGTGTATATATATATATATATATATATATATATATACAGTATATATTTGCAGCTACCGCTTACTCTGTGGACACGCCCACCGCACGCCACTGATATATATCGTTCTCTCTCTCTCGTCTTGCGCGGAATATCTCCTATACAAGCGTCGTTCTTTACGTTTAATTATACTGCGTGTTTGCAGTTAAATGTATATAATGTTACGGCATGCGGGAGGTGCCCCTTGGGGCATTGGTTTCTGCGAGTATGTAGAAGAATTACGGCATTTGGAAGAGTGAGGCCCATGGTGTAATGGTTATCGCATCTGACCGGCAATCGGAAGATCCCGGGTTCGATTCCCGGGTGGTTACCTCATTTTTTCATTGTTTCGTTCTCTCTCTCTCGTCTTGCGCGGAATATCTCCTATACAAGCGTCGTTCTTTACGTTAATTACTGCGTGTTTGCAGTTAAATATATATATATATATATATATATATATATATATATATATATATTATAACATCCGCCATACCTTGCACAGCAAAACCTCTCCGAAACACAACCTTTGGAGGCAGAAGGAGGATTGAGCTGGTCAGGTGTGCTACTAAAATCTTCCCTGGTTCTCCCATAATGTTTATACTAAATTTAATGAAAATTACCACAGTCGTTCAGGCGTATATAAACGAACATAGAGAGCAGACAAACAGATATCGTCTCATATATATATATATACATATACTATATATATATATATATATACATATATATACTTTGATTGCATTTACCGCAACAATATAATATCACTCAAACCCGCAAGGAAAAAATTATAAAACAGTGTTTAAAAAGGCAAATTAATTTCTGCCGGTCACAACCAAGCCCTTTTCAAAGCCATAAACTAGTTAAAATGTCTAAAAAAGTTCTAAAACTTCCGTCCCGCGGAAGAGCGGAAGTTAAAGTACGGAAGTTTTAAAACTTTTTTAGACATTTTAACTAGTTTATGGCTTTGAAAAGGGCTTCGTTGTAAGCGGCCAAAATTAATTAGCCTTTTTAAACACTGTTTTATAATTTTTTCCTTGCGGGTTTGAGTGATATATATATATATATATATATATATATATATATATATATATATAAAATCCTTCAAGAACTTAGAAAGTCTATGATTTGAAGCTGCTTTTAAAACTTGAGTTCCTGAATTGATGTAAAAAATGTAATAAACAAATGCTTTGAAACGTGTTATGCTTAAAAAATGCTTTCAAAAGAATTCAAATACGCTAAAGAAAGAGGTCATTCATGCTTCTGAGAATGTCATACACACATAGTTCTTTTTTAAGGACTGTACTGATTTTTCTTTTACAGATAAAAATAGTTACTGCGTAAGAACACATTTTTCGCAGTTCGTAATATATATATAATATATATATATATATATATATATATATATATGTGTGTGTGTGTGTGTGTGTGTGTGTGTGTGTGTATATATACACACACACAGTGTATAAGGACATACATTCCATGAAGTTAATTAGGAAATTTAGGGTTATAGAATCCATTAGAGAGATGCAAATCCAAGAAAATTACAGTGCATAATATACCCCTGAATAGATATACAGTGTTGATAGAGGACATGTATTTTACTTTTATGTAAGCATATATTGCTGCAAACGTCGTATTTCAGTCGCGAGAAGGTGAGAGAAAAGCGAGTAAAATTCTCCGACTCTCGCTTTCTGTAAGAGCAAAGAGAAGATATTGGGCCAATATTGTCCCCATATATTTCGACTTTCACTCACTTTTTTTGTGAAATTAATTCAGGGAAATTTTTTTCCAAATTTACGATACAACCTGTCCTTTCCTTATGCACCACCATCTTTTCCAAAAGAAGAATAAACGAGTGGAAGAGACACACTTAAAAGGAAAGAGAGGTTTTTACACACACACACACACACACACACACACACACATATATATAGTATGTACAGTGGTGCTCATAAATATTCGTACATAGAAATATTTTGGTTATATTCGTCCTTATCTTTTTTGTACATTGCATAAAATGGGTTTGGAAAAATTTAACAAATAAAGAAATCGGTTTAACTCCAACATATAAATGTAAAACATCAAAGAATTTGAGGAAAATAAGAAAAAGTTAAAATGCAAAAGTTCTCGTACATTTATTTATAAAATTATTTAATACTTTGTGTGTCCACCTTACGCTTGAAGAACTTAAAAGTTTTATTAGTAGTTGGCTGTTTATTGATTAGAGATTGTTGGCAATTCTGGATTCTAGAATTTTCTCTGTGAATCTTCATGGAAGACGGATGACTGTATAAGCCATTAGTAAGCAATGAGTCGTGGTGGTAAAGAGCTGTCCACAGATCTTAAGAGATCTATTATTGTTGCAGACGAACATGGAAAGAGTTATAGGAAGATAGGAGAAGAACTTCGAATTCCATTTGCGACGGTTGCTGCAGTTATAAAGAAATGGAAAAGCTTTGGAACAATCAAAATTCTACCAAAGTGTGGACGACCTTGCGAGATTTTAGAATGTACAGCTAGATGGATTGAAAGAATGTCTACTGCGAATCCACGAATGACTACCGATGATATTTGCCAAACATTAACACTGTCTAAGATCGATGTCCAACTGTCTACTGTATGTCGGTACATTGAGAAAGAATGTTCTGCATGGAAAAGCTGCACGAAAAAAACCTCTGCTACGAAAATCGCACAAAGAAGCTCGTTTAAAGTACTCGAAGGATCAATTAAAATGATGGATTTACATTCTGGAAGGAAGTTCTCTTGACAGACGAGACCAAAATTGAATTATGTTTGGCGAAAATCAAATACTGCGTTCGAGGAAAAAACATCTTTCCTACGGTTAAATATGGTGGTGGTGGTAGTTTGCTTCTTTGGGGATACTTTAGTGCTTTTGGTTGAAGAAAGCCTGTCATCAATGGAACCTTGAATTCGAAGAAACATCAGGAAATTTTAGGAGAAAATGTATTGCCTTCAGTTCGGGAGTTGGGAATGGGTCGCAAATGGGTACTGCAACGAGTTAATGATCCAAAATATAAAAGCAAGAGCACCATAAAATGGCTTCAGCAAAAGAATTTCAAGCTTCTCGAGTGACCAAGCCAAAGCCCAAATCTAAATTTAATCGAGAATTTATGGTATGATTTGAAAAATGTTGCCCGTGAAAGAAACCATCCGAATTTGAAAGAATTGCAACAATTTTCTTTAGAAGAATTGGCTAAAATTTTGTATCTTTTCCGTTTGGGGGCTAGCAGCGAATTTTAATGAAAATTTGTATACTGATGTAGTTTTGGTCACTGATTTCAAAAATAATTTTCTTTTTTGAAGAAATGAAAACAAACATGTTAGAGCACTTTAAATAATTATTAATGTGTTTTTAACGAAAACATCATGACTTAAACTAACCAATCGACAAGGTCGTACAGTTGACCTAACCGGGCATTCAATTGACCTAACCTGGCATTCAATTGACCTAACCGGGCGTTCAATTGACCTAAGTGGGCATTGATTCTTGAATTTTTTCTTCTACTTTTACAGATCTGCTGGGATCCTTCAAAAAACGTATTCTTTGTAAAGTTGCACTTTTTACCGTTTGACCGACGCTTTTGGCAACGAAAGAACCGAGTATTTTTATCAAAGGAGCACACTTTCTCCACACTTAGAGCACTTTTTCATAAACAGTAGCAGTTTGTGACTCTGGCTAAATTTAACACAGTCCTCTGTAACTAGTTTAAGCTAGTTAAAACACATATTAATTATTTAAAGTGCTCTAACATGTTTGTTTTTCATTTCTCCAAAAAAAGAAAGTTATTTTTGAAATCAGTGACCAAAACTACATTAGTATACCAATTTTCACTAAAATTCGCTGCTAGCCCCCAAACGGAAAAGACCCAAAATTTCTACTGACTGATGTCGAAAGCTTATAGAAAAATACCCAAAACGAATCATTGAAGTCATTGAAGCAAAAGTTGGACACACAAAGTATCAAATAATTTGTAAGTAAATGTACGAAAACTTTTGCATTTTAACTTACATTATATAAATGGACTATGGTGTGCCAATAAACCTTTTCATTTTCATTAGAGTTAAACTAAATTTTATTTGTTAAATTTTTTAAACGAATGGTAAACTTTTCATAGCTACGCGTGGTACAAAAGATAAGGAGGAATATAACTTAAATATTTCTCTGTACGAATACTTATAAGCACCACTACATATATATATATATATATATATATATATATATATATATATATATATATATGTGTGTGTGTGTGTGTGTGTGTGTGTGTGTGTGTGAACTAATAAATGATACGCATTCACACAGGTAAACAAAAAACGATTCCAGGGTCTTTCGCGTATTTACACCACCTCGTCAGGGAATGCTGCGGAGGTGGTGTAAATACACGATGGGCCTTGAAAGCACTGTTGATTTTTCCTCTTTGGTGGATAGTACCATATTGTTGATTTCATTTTAGTGTAAAATTCATCATCATATATATACAGGGCGTCCCAAAAAAATGTATACACACTTTAAATAATTATAAGGCAGTGTTTATTAAAATACATTTCATTTTCAAAATGTAAATAGAATCTACAGACATTATTTAATTGTTCTGTCAACGCCTGTTTTCAAACTGACGTCCGTTCTGGTCCAGGCACTGCTGATAACGCGAAGCAATGGAATCGCAAACATCACGAAACATTTCGTTTGGTATTTGTGTGCATTCTCGTTCAATGGCTGCTCTCAATTCAGCGACTGTTGCAGGTTTTATAGCGTAGACTTTGTCTTTTAAGTATCCCCATAAAAAAAAGTCTAGTGGTGTGAGGTCTGGTGAACGCGGAGGGTATTCTACGAAACCCCTTCGTCCAATCCACATCCACATCGTGCCAAGTACCACTCGCAATACTCCACTCTTCGTCCGGATCATCTTCATTAATAGCATGGACTAATCTTGGAATGTAACTTTTCCATTGACAGCGCTTCAAAATGCGTTGGACAGACGATTCTGAAATTCCTACCTCACGACTCGCTTGCCGCACAGATTTTCTTGGACTTTGGTGATACGTTTCCAGTACTCTTTCTTGCTTTGTGGGGCTTGTCGATGTCCGTGGTCTTCCGGAACGCTTCTTGTGGACATTCTGAACAGTTCCATCGGCTTCAAACTTATCTCTAATTCGAGTGATGGTAAGTCGCGTTGGTGGATCTGTTTGAAACTCCCTCCTAAACTGTCTTTGCACTTCAACTGCGTTTTCACACTTCCAGTAGCATTTTAGAATGAATTTCCTTTGTTCAAAGCTTAGTCTGACTGCCATTATTAATTCTAATGGGTTTAACTTGGAAAGAAAGAAACATCAATTGAGCTATCAGCTGTTAAAGTGTGTATACATTTTTTTGGGACGCCCTGTATATATATATATATATATATATATATATATATATTATGAGAACTAAAACTCTTAACATATTTTAAATAATTTACTGCAGGTGTTTCAGAATATCTTCCATCCTCAGTGCAACCTTATATTTAACTAATTATTTTAAATATATATTCAAAGATATAATCCAAATTAATCTACATTTTTATTAATTTGTAAAATTAAAATTATTCATTTATGCGGTGTTCCAATTACAAATAAAGGTTCATTTACGAATGAAAAAGTTTTGAAAGAGGAAGTGCAGTTGCTATCCGCAACAGAGAGGAGGCTTTCGGAAGGTACCGTCGCCATCCAACTCCTGACTCTCAGTTTGTTTATATTTCTGCCCGTAACCGAGCAAAATCTGTTCTTGGACTCTCCAAAAATTTCTTCATTAGACAAAAATGTGAAACGTTTTTCAAAGGTAATTATTCTTCTCGCTCTTTCTAGTACCTCGCCAAAAACTTCTCCAGTAACTTTACGTCTTCTTTCCATCTTCTTTTCCTTTCTGACGGCTGGGTTGCCGTCTCTTCTCCTCATAAAGCTGAGCTCTGAGCTCAAACTTTCGCTTCCTACTCAGGCCTGGACGATTCTGGTGCTGTTCCTCCATCTTCCCTAACGTCTGACTTACAGTCAGTGGCGTACTAAGGGGGGTGCGAGGGGGGCGGTCCGCCCCGGGTGACAGCCAGGAAGGGGGTGCCATCGGGAGAGTTGACATACCAGTACAAGTTTTCAAACCAAATGAAAAATTCGCCAAAGTAAGAACAAATTTTTTAAAATGTTCAAACTATTACAACAGCTTAATGTTAATTTCCACTATAAAATATTTTTTTTTTTTATTGGCAATACAAAACTTACAAACGAAAAGTTAAATATTTGATAAAAATTACATCGAAAGGCGAACGTTTGTTGACGTTTTAGTTATCAGTTTGTTGAGCATAGCCAGCTGGCTGCAACTGACATTCCAAGTCTTGTTCACTTGACACTGTGACTCCACATACATGAGGTATGTTTCATTAAATAATTATGATAAAGCATAAAGTGCTGGTGTTTATAACAATATCATGGTACTTATACCAGTGTCCAGTAATTTTTGACAATGTGGTATCATAGTGATGTTTAAGTGTTTATAAATGATAATTAATGATAATTAATAATGATAATGATAATGATAATTAATTGTCTCTGCTTGTCTGGGTTGATAATCTAATAACTCAATGGGTATCTGGTTGGAAAAAGTTTGAGAACCACTTGTTTGAAGCTTTTCTGTTGTAATAAATTTTTTTTACTTCTTTATTTACTGGATATACTGCTCTTCAAGGGTAAATGAGAGGATTCACGCTCAGCCGCTGAGCGTTGAGACTAGATTTCCTGTGTTTTTTGTAAAAAAAAAATGCAGTATTACCTGTTCACTGAATTTTTAATGTCCTGCATTTTCTTATTTCCAATTTGCTTATGACAGTACTGTACTGTTTAAAATCTACTTGCAAAATAATATATTTTTCTGTGTTTAAATTTTAAAATTATTTATGGGGGGTGCCAAAGGAAGGATCCGCCCCGGGGTGCCAAATACTTTAGGTACGCCCCTGCTTACAGTAATTATGTTTGTAATTAGAATTTCTTCCAAAGAAGTTTTTTCTGCCCTATCTCAGCTCAACTCTTGAAAGGCGTACCGTGCTGATGGCCAGTGGTGGATTACCCAGTAGGCACAGTAGGCACGTGCCTCGGGGTTCCCCAAGGTTAAAATTATTTAGCGGTTCCCAAGGCTCAGAAAAAATGTCCATATTCCAATGTAATGCTGTCGGCGCACTCAAGATACGTGGATAGCCTAATATTGTTGAAATATTAATCATTGGTTATTGCAGATACACTGAGGCATAGCCTACAGTAAAATACAATAAAATGCAGTAGCCTACTTTGATGGAGAGGTAGGAGAACGATCTTTCTCCAAACTGGCTAGAATTAAAAATGAAAAGCGAGCTACAATGGGCCAGGAACGGCTGAATTCTTTGAGCATTTGTGCAATTGTGCATGACAGTGGTAGAAACCTGAACTTCACTGCCCAATTTGCTGCTAAAGAAATACGTAAGTGGGTGTTGTAAATAATAAAACAAATAACTTGTTTTTAGTATTATACTTTTGTTTTTTATTACCTAAAAACGTGTGTTGTAAATAATAAAACAATAAACTCGTTTTCTTCTGTAAATTGAGGTATGAAATTCGTTTTCTTTTTAAGTCATTTTAATGTCAAAAAATGCTAAAGTTTGATTGTTTCTTCTTTACTGAATCGGATATGCGGATGTTGGCTATTAATTAGTTAAGAAAATTGTTTGAATCGTCTTGGTTTGTGAAGAGGAGAAATGTATCGTCTTCGTATCTTTTGTATAATTTAGATTTAATGTTATCAGAACAATTTTGTAGCCATATTTTCTCCGAAATACAGAGAGAAATGTTGGCCAGAGTTGCGCTAACAAAGGGGGGGGGGGGGTTCTCATTTCGAGTGAATTGACTCGTTAATAAAGTTGATCTTTCAAATAAATATGTTCATGGAGCAGTGTTAAAAGTGTAGCGAATTCTTATTAATTTAACTTAAAGAAATTAGATTCCTCATTTCGGTATAGTTCCTTTACGCAAATATTGATAGTTTGATTGAGGCGTTCGTCGATATAATAAAATGATTCAACATCAAAACTCTTCATAATGAAATTCTTGGCGTCGTTCACTGAGATTATTTCCTTTGCAAATTCAAACAAATTTAAAACTGAATATTCATTTTTTTATAATTTAGATACGTGAGCGATTAGAAATTTCTAGTTAATTTCTAACTACGTTAATTTCTAGTTAATTTTTAACTACGTTAATTTCTAGTTAATTTCTAACTACTACACATTCTACACTTTCAAAATTATTGATTTTATTAACACCAAAGAATTGAAAGACTTACATAATTTAGAAGCGTTACACATATTAGATAAAAAGACCACCTTAAATGACAATACTTCCTCTTTTAATTTTTCTATTCATAAATAAACCTTTTACCTATAATTGCAACACCACATAAATGAAGAATTTTAATTTTATAAAATGCTTAAAAGGTACATTAATTTGGACTATATCTTTTAAAATATATTTAAAAGAATAATCAATTAGACTTAAGATCGCACTGAAGATGGAACAAGATATTCCGAAACGTCTACAGGACATTATTAAAATATGGTGATTGCTTTAGTCCTCCTATTTATCATTAATTAAACATAAAACGAAATTATATGTAGTGGATGTATGGGTATCGCTGTGTGATTGTTTAGTTATGCCACACTTTCAAGAAATATTTAGAAATCAATGGATTAAATTACATTTCTGAAACTTGACACGATTATTGTGGAAGGGAAGTTTCCTTTGACAGGCACACAACATCCTCAAAGTGTCTTCCCCTTTGCGAAATTACGTGACGAATCCGGTAAATGTAATTTCTTATCACGGCTTACAGCGTTTTGGTAAAAATGGGACCGGTTTCACGTTCAAGCGATGCTTTTAGAGTTTTCATTGTCTTGGGAATTTTTTCTTTTTTTAGAGCGTGTCGTCTAGATATCCCCATAAGAAGAAATCACAGGAATTGGGGTCAGGGAACAGAGTAGGTCATGAGAGAGAGAGAGAGAGAGAGAGAGAGAGAGAGAGAGAGTTACAAGGAGTTACAAGGACAAGAGGAAACCTCAAAGACTTTCCGGTCCACTCTGGGAGGTTCCTGTTATGAAACAAGTTTATTTTTTTTCAGCTATTGTAGCAGTAGTAGAAAACGATAAAAAAGTATAAGGCTCTCTCCCCACCCTCGGCTCCCTTCTTGCCAGAGGCAGGTACGGAAAAAGGTTGAAGAAAATACCTTGACCCTGGAAAAGTAACCAAGGAAATTTTACAGGAAAGTGAAGAATATATAAAAAAGTTCTATAATTAGCATGCCCACAGAGACACCGTGCATGCGAACTCCTGCAGAGTTACGTTATGTTTTAGTCTTAAACCACGAGAGTATTCAGTACTTTGTCCAGTATATTTTTAAACACATTTACACTTTGGCTTGAAACAACCTCTGAGGGAAGTTGGTTCCAGATATTAACTATTTTATAGGAAAAGAAATTGCCGCAGACAGAGGTCCTAAATGTCTTTAGTTCCAGTTTAAACCCATTATTCCTTGTCGGATTGGCAATAAGTGAGAATAAGTTTCTGTAATCTACCCTTTAAGTTGCTGTAATCTACCCTGTCTATTCCATTGAGCATCTTGAAGACTTGAATAAGCTGACCGCGCAACCTCCTAGTCTCTAAGGTAAACAGATTTAGGCGCTCCAATCTCCGTTGGTAGTTTTGCATTCTCATTGAAGGGATCAATTTTGTAGCCCTTGCTTGTACTCTTTCTAGAGAGAGAGAGAGAGAGAGAGAGAGAGAGAGAGAGTCTTATTAACGAATATTAATTAGTTTATCCCAACACGTACCAAAATGTTTCACGTAATATTGTGTTCCGCGAAGGTGCGTTTCTCAAACCTAATTCCTGACAAAATTTTCGCTGCGCTTAAATAATTATTATTATTGATCTCGTCCCAATAGAAAGCTCCAAAATTTTGATCCTGTGCTTCTGAATCATTCACGTTTACGTACCATTAATCTTAAAAAGAAAATAGAATATTAAATAAAAATTTGTACGCATTTTAAATGTGTTACGAAAGTGCATTACTGAAAATGGTGGATACATCAAAAACATTGGCAAAAACTGAATTTCATGAACAAAACTCCCGAGTTTCAGCGTCTCAACTATTGGAAAATGAGTAGCAAATGAAATAATGCTTATGAATAAAACCTACAGTTGAATTTCAAAAATGTCAGCTTACTCTCATACACCATATACAGCATATATAATATATATATAATATATATATATATATATATTGTGTGTGTGTGTGTGTGTGTGTGTGTGTGTGTGTGTGTGTGTGTGTGTCACATTATTTAACATTTATTTTGAAAGTTTTCAAACCAGAGTGATAAACTTTTTTAAAGTTTAAAAATGACCTCATCTTTCAATAAGTTTACAGTTACAGGACAAAAATTAACCATTTTAATAAAGTCGTTCACGTGACCGAAATGTGCATAATAAATCAATACCAAAAAGTGAGAAAAAAAAAAACTCCGATAACTCGTTACAAAATGGCGGTTTCCATTAAATCAAACGGAAAGTAAGACCTAATAAATTCGTTCAATAATAAATATGACGTAATTCGCTCGAACAAAAATGTAAAATTAATGATCAATTAAATTATTAATGTAGAGATAATCTAATTAAACGTGGATGTTTTTATAGGTATTCAGTTATATACTTATTCTCGTAGAGGGAAATAAATGAGTCGGATAAATATTTATCTTTATCCAAAATTGTTTTTGGAAAAACATACAAATATGAAATTATATTTTTATTTCTATACAGTCGTCATCGTTTCAATTACATTTTAGGGAAAAAAAAAAGTTCATCTAATTTTGTTTTAAAAGATAAAAAATTACGGCACTTATTATGATAATAAAAACGTACTCTAATAGACAGAGTTTATTTCCACAACAGTCAAATGCAATAATAAATGCAGTAATTATGTCAAAATAATAGAATCTGTATGTATAGAACAAGCAGATAGTTTTAAATTTGTGCGAATGTACTTATAAGCGGGTCCCTTTAAAAAAAAAAAAAAAAAAGTGCCCTTCCGGTGTCGGGTGAACGGGATCTAACCTAGGTGCGAATT
>JAJOZX010000592.1:1012500-1130000 GCA_023014485.1 Bathynomus jamesi
AATACTTCTACACTTTTGCGAAAAGGAAAATGCAGTGTAAGGAGAGTATTGGACCGTTGATAGACGGGGAGGCCGAGTACACAGATGACCCGAAAGAAATAAGTGAACTGCTTAGGGAACAATTTAAATCTGTGTTTAGCACCCCTAAGTCCGAGATGGAAGTCGAAAATCCAGACGAGTTTTTCGACATTGATACAGATCAACCAAGAACAAATCCCGGCACAAACCTATTAATGGACTTCGAGTTCACGGAAGGAGATGTAATTACGGCCTTATCACAGATGCGAGACAATTCAGCGCCAGGGCCAGACACATGGAGTGCCACATTTCTGAAGAAATGCAAAGAGAGTATTGCAAAACCGCTATACTTACTATGGAGGAAATCACTCGACACAGGACAAATTCCACTCCCCTTAAAGAACGCGAACATTGCCCCCCTATTTAAAGGTGGTAACAGAGCAATGCCCAAAAATTATCGGCCAGTGGCTCTCACCTTACACCTTATGAAGTGTTTTGAACGCATAATTAGAGGCAAAACTACCTACTACCTAAAAGAAAAAGATTTATACAACTTAAATCAACATGGCTTCAGGGCGGGTAGATCATGCCTGTCACAGCTACTAGACCACCAGGAGAAAATATTAGGAACATTGTGTCGAGGACAAAACATTGATGTAATATATACTGACTTTGCTAAAGCCTTCGATAAATGTGACCATGGAATCATAGCACACAAACTTAAGGATACAGGAATTACTGGAAAGCTAGGAAGGTGGATATTTAATTTCTTGACGCAAAGAACGCAAAGAGTGGTGGTAAACGGAGTTAAATCGGAAGTCTCAGAAGTCGTGAGCTCTGTCCCACAAGGGACAGTATTAGCTCCCTTGCTGTTCATAATAATGATTGCAGATATTGATGCAGATATTAAGGACAGTATTGTACCATGCTTCGCAGATGACACAAAGATATGTAAGGAAATATTGAACCAAGATGACATAAGAAAACTACAAAACGACATTGAAACATTATTCCAGTGGGCAGAATACAACAATATGAAGTTCAACGAAGAAAAATTCCAACTTCTAAGATATGGTAATAGCAAAGAGCTACAGAAAAAAGGATACAAAACTCCGCAAGCCAAACAGATAACACCAAATCCCCAAGTCAGGGATCTTGGAGTAATAATGTCGTCGGATGCAGAATTCAGAGAGCACTATAAAATCAAAATCACAACGGCTAGAAAAATAATGGGAATCATCTGGAAGAGCTTCCGCAGCAGAAAAGCAAGCATCATGCTCAAATTATGGAAGAGTCTAGTCCTACCAATAATTGAGTATTGCTCAGTACTCACAAGCTCACACAGAAAAAGAGACATTGCGAGCATTGAAGCTATACAAAGGACTTTTACGTCTAAGATAGAGGAAACGGAAGGTGAAGACTACTGGTCTCGACTACAATCCCTGGAACTCTACTCTCTTGAAAGAAGGCGCGAGCGGTACACAATAATGAAGTTCAACGAAGAAAAATTCCAACTTCTAAGATAGAGGAAACGGAAGGTGAAGACTACTGGTCTCGACTACAATCCCTGGAACTCTACTCTCTTGAAAGAAGGCGTGAGCGGTACACAATAATGAAGTTCAACGAAGAAAAATTCCAACTTTTACGTCTAAGATAGAGGAAACGGAAGGTGAAGACTACTGGTCTCGACTACAATCCCTGGAACTCTACTCTCTTGAAAGAAGGCGCGAGCGGTACACAATAATGAAGTTCAACGAAGAAAAATTCCAACTTCTAAGATATGGTAATAGCAAAGAGCTACAGAAAAAAGGATACAAAACTCCGCAAGCCAAACAGATAACACCAAATCCACAAGTCAGGGATCTTGGAGTAATAATGTCGTCGGATGCAGAATTCAGAGAGCACTATAAAATCAAAATCACAACGGCTAGAAAAATAATGGGAATCATCTGGAAGAGCTTCCGCAGCAGAAAAGAAAACATCATGCTCAAATTATGGAAGAGTCTAGTCCTACCAATAATTGAGTATTGCTCAGTACTCACAAGCTCACACAGAAAAAGAGACATTGCGAGCATTGAAGCTATACAAAGGATGAGAATAAAAACCCACTCTAATAGACAGAGTTTATTTCCACGACAGTTTCGACGCCCACTGGCATCCTCCTCGGGTGGATACAGAAACACAAATGAAACAAAACAAGAGGGAAAAAACAGTTCAGGGATCGACCGTTAAGAAATTCGCACCTAGGTTGGATTCCATTCTCTCGAGACAGGAGGGGCATTTTCATTAAGTACATTCGCACAAATTTTAAAACTATCTTCCTGTTCTAAACATACAGATTCTATTATTTTTACATAATTATTACATTTATAATTAAATTTATTACATTTAATATTGCATAATTATTAATTACAGAAATTATAAATTTATTATTACATTGGTTATTACATTGTTGTTTATTATACAGAAATTATAAACCGAAAAACGAATGAAAAAAGGCGATTAGGAAATAATCCAGAGACCATTGAGAAATTCGCACCTAGGTTAGATATCGTTCTCCCGAAACCAGAAGGGCATTTTATTACAGGGTCAGCTTATAACTACATTTCCACAAATTAAAAATATCTTCTTGTTCTATACATACAGATCCTAAGTTTTGACATAATTACTGCATATATTTATTTCCACATTAATTACTTCCATTATTACATTTACTAAAAGCGAGTAAGGAAACATTCCAATCCAGAGACATTTAAGAAATTCACACTTAGGTTCGAACACGTTCCCACGACTCCGTAAGGGATTTATTGACCAAGAATCTCATTAAAGGGTCTAACTTATAAGTACCTTCGCACAAATTAAAATTATCTACTTTTTCTATACACACAGATTCTATTATTTTTCTTTTGACATAATTATTACATTTATAAAGTACCTTACTTGATTCCCAATCTATAGCATGATTATTTTGGCTAGCGTGATAAAAAATGGCATTATTAGTTTGCCTTACATTGCCGGCTTAGAAAGAGTAAAACCGTTGACGAAAGAATTTAAGTTTGCTTTGGCGTTCAAATATTCGTCTACCGTGAAAAGTAAATTGGTTAGGAATAACGTTGCAAAAGAGGAACAAGCCTGTGTCTACAGCATTCCCTGTAAAAGTTGTGATTTAGTATACGTGGGAGAAACTGGAAGAAATATTGAAACCCGTATCAAAGAACACAAATATGCCTTCAGAAGTTGTAATACTAATAATGCCATTTTTTATCACGCTAGCCAAAATAATCATGCTATAGATTGGGAATCAAGTAAGGTACTTTATAAATGTAATAATTATGTCAAAAGAAAAATAATAGAATCTGTGTGTATAGAAAAAGTAGATAATTTTAATTTGTGCGAAGGTACTTATAAGTTAGACCCTTTAATGAGATTCTTGGTCAATAAATCCCTTACGGAGTCGTGGGAACGTGTTCGAACCTAAGTGTGAATTTCTTAAATGTCTCTGGATTGGAATGTTTCCTTACTCGCTTTTAGTAAATGTAATAATGGAAGTAATTAATGTGGAAATAAATATATGCAGTAATTATGTCAAAACATTAGGATCTGTATGTATAGAACAAGAAGATATTTTTAATTTGTGGAAATGTAGTTATAAGCTGACCCTGTAATAAAATGCCCTTCTGGTTTCGGGAGAACGATATCTAACCTAGGTGCGAATTTCTCAATGGTCTCTGGATTATTTCCTAATCGCCTTTTTCATTCGTTTTCGGTTATAATTTCTGTATAATAAACAACAATGTAATAACCAATGTAATAATAAATTTATAATTTCTGTAATTAATAATTATGCAATATTAAATGTAATAAATTTAATTATAAATGTAATAATTATGTAAAAATAATAGAATCTGTATGTTAGAACAGGAAGATAGTTTTAAAATTTGTGCGAATGTACTTAATGAAAATGCCCCTCCTGTCTCGAGAGAATGGAATCCAACCTAGGTGCGAATTTCTTAACGGTCGATCCCTGAACTGTTTTTTCCCTCTTGTTTTGTTTCATTTGTGTTTCTGTATCCACCCGAGGAGGATGCCAGTGGGCGTCGAAACTGTCGTGGAAATAAACTCTGTCTATTAGAGTGGGTTTTTATTCTCATATTTTGACCTTCACGTAAAAAAGTGAAGTTTTTTGCATTTACTATACAAAGGACTTTTACGTCTAAGATAGAGGAAACGGAAGGTGAAGACTACTGGTCTCGACTACAATCCCTGGAACTCTACTCTCTTGAAAGAAGGCGCGAGCGGTACACAATAATATACATATGGAAAATACTTGAGGGCTCTGTCCCTAACTTCAGAAATGAAATAGAAACAAACTGGAATGAGAGAAGAGGCAAATTTTGTACGGTCTCAGCTGCGGTGGGACAAGGAGTCATGAAAACGAGGATGGAAAATACCCTCAGAATACGGGGCCCAAAGCTTTTCAATGTCTTTCCAAAAGAAGTGAGGAATCTCCAGCACACCGACCTGAATAATTTCAAGAACCAGCTGGATAGATTCTTGTGCAAAGTCCCTGACCAGCCATGCGTGGCTGGCTACGAGGGCAGGAGGAGATCAGAGAGCAATTCCCTCCTTCGCCAAGTCCCGCAAATGAGGCGGGATGTTGCAGAGGGGTCGACCGCAGGTCGATCCTGAACCGTCGTTCAAACTCAACAAAAGTAAAAAGTAATATATATATATATATATATATATATATATATATATATATATATATCGGGTGGCCACAAAAAAACTTTACTTAATTCAAAGTTTAATAACTGCAACAATTCAAAAACCTATGCGATTGAGCTTTGGCACACATTAACAGATGGTTATAATCTATAATTGCTGGAATTTTCAAATATGTAGGTTCTATAGTTTTGTTACAGTGAACAATTTAAAAGCATATGTCTAAAAATAGCATGCCGAAGAAAATGAATTTGAACTTAACAAAATTTACTTAAACAAATGGTCAATGTGACCACCTCCCTGTTGGTAAACTGCCCTCAATCGCTTCTTCCACGAGGAGATGCACTTTCGAACCTCATCTAAGGTGATATCCTCCCATGCTCTACTGATTTTCTCCTTAAGTTCATCTTCGGTGAATTTGTCTTCTGGCTGCCGTAAACCTTCACCATGAGGGAATCCCATACTGAATAGTCCATCGGATTACAGTCGGGAGACTGAGGCGGCCATTCATCCTTTTTGATGAAATTAGGGGTCTCTTGCTCTAGATGATTTTGGGTCGCTCAGCTTGTATGGGCGGGTGCCCCATCTTGCTGGAAAATGTAGGCCTCATCAGGATACAGCTGACGACAATCAGGAAGTAACCCATTATCTAACAGGTTGATGTAGCGCTCAGAGTTAACTTTAGTTTCGTTTGTGGCAATAAAATGAATTCGTGTTTTCCCCTTCCATGAAATTCCGCCGATACCATTATTTTTCTGCTGAATCGTGAGGTTTCATGATAAAGCCTGGAGGGAGGAATGTCCTTTTTCCTTGAACCATAACCCTGTCATTTTGCCTGTTTTGGCCACCTCCAACGTGAAATCCTTTTCGTCTGTAAACACAACTTTTTGCACGTCTTCAGCTGAGTAGCGTTCATATAGGGATTTACAGCGGGTCTTTCTACGCTGTCTTACATTCTGATCACGCCGAGAAACTCGAATTCTCTTGTAGGCCTTCAATTTCAAACGTTTTACAATCCCTTGTACAGAGGAGCGAGAAATCCCAAGGTCGTACGCAATCTGTCTCTGGGAGCGATGAGTTCCTGGTGTATTCTCCTGGGATTGAATCAGTTCCTCCACGGCAGCCTTATTTTCTTCTGTTGAAACACTTTTGGGCCTGCCGCTGCCGGGTTTTCTAGCTGTTGATCCAGTATCCTTTATCTTTCTTATTAAGTTATAAACACTTTGACGAGTCCAGTTCTTTGCGGGGAATTCTCGGACAATCCTATTTCCATTCCAACCTTTTTCCTTGACACATGCTTCTATGATCGCTTTATCACTTTTACTTAACGTCATGCTGGCGGGGTTTTAGCGGAAAAATAAAAGAAAGCAAATTCACATTAGGTTTAGCCTACGCCAGCGCGCGTGTCATACTACGCTACATTAGGTTTAGCCTACGCTAGCGCACGTACGTGTCAGATGCACACCAGGCATGCTATTTTTAGACATATGCTTTTAAATTGTTCACTGTAACAAAACTATAGAACCTACATATTTGAAAATTCCAGCAATTATAGATTATATACATCTGTTAATGTGTACAAAATCTCAATCGCATAAGTTTTGAATTGTTGCAGTTATTAAACTTTCAATTAAGTAAAGTTTTTTTGTGGCCACCCGATATACACACACACACACACACACACACACACACAGTATCTGAGACCTTTTCTTAATTATTATTATTATTACTTGCATACTTCCTCGAAAGAGTTAAAAAATAACGAGATAAAAAACTAACGAAATGGATACATATGGCGACACATTCGCTCTGAAATATATTTGCTATTTTTATTATATGAATACGTTGTCATGCGTTTACTCGTGAGAAGATAAAACTTTTCCCATTTGGGAGAGTGACGCGACGTTAAAAAAGAAAATATAATGCCGTTATTTAAAGTCCACCGTGAAAATACGTTTTCATAAGATAAATAGAACGAAAATTGACGTCCCTAACTTAAGAAATACATTCTCAAAAAATGTTCCAAGTTTTGAAATGTTGGGCCCAAAGTCCGTAGCTTTTATTAAGATTTGGACTACGAGTTTTCATCCTTGAAGGCGTGAAAAAAGATATATATATATATTATATATCAGTGGCGGCTCGTGGTAATTTTACTTACGCATGCAGTCACATGCATTACAGTGTAGTACATATTAGATAAGCTGTATTTTGTCTTTTATGGTATTCTTATGAGTTATGTAGTAACCGAGGATAGAACCAATATTATATTAATAATATTAATAATAATTTTAACTTT
This sequence comes from Bathynomus jamesi, assembly GCA_023014485.1. NCBI lineage: Eukaryota > Metazoa > Arthropoda > Malacostraca > Isopoda > Cirolanidae > Bathynomus > Bathynomus jamesi. Next base: position 1,019,537 of record JAJOZX010000592.1, read on the forward strand.
ATTTTTTTAACTTAAATAATAATTTTAAATTCATTGAGTATATTATTTACGCATGCAGTGCATGCCTTGCATTCATTAAGAAGCCGCCCCTGATTATATATATATATATATATATATATAATGTAATCAGACCGTTGTTCTATTTTTTGGACCTTTAATTAAGGTTTATTTTATTTCTTTTTTGAATGAAAATAATAAAAGCAAATTAATTGCTTTTACAAGTAAATATAATTAATTATTATTAGCATTATTATCTACAAAGGTTTTTTTTAGTACAGTTCACTAATCATACTGTAACTTCTATAGAATAACCCATCATGGCGAAATTTTCCATGAAAACCATGCATGGCATGATTCACTGTTAGTAGGTTTATTTTCTAATTTTTTAGGGATTCCGACATCCGATCGACTTGGCATTCTATCGACAAGTATATTGTGGTTTAGATTAAATTAGGTTAGGTTAGCATAAGTTAAGTTAAATTAAGTTAGTTTTTTAGAGTATCGATATTTTGGTCTTGTCGAGCTGATGGCTGTACGTAATTTTTTCACCAAGGGCTAAAATAAGTTCTTATTTGGTTCTTTCCTCGTTCCAAATTCCTCCCTTGACCTTGTTGTAAGTCTTATACTTCAAGTAACACCTCGTAATGCATGAAACCGCGTTCCTGGCGAAAGAGTAATATGGTGACTACAGCCTATGGCAGGAATGATGTCTACGCATCAAACAAAGCCTGTATAATAACAAGTTTGAAAACTTCCCACCCTGTTACGCAATCACTGGTGACTGAAATATCTCAAATTTGCCCAGTCGAATAAAAAAGAACATAAACATTGCAGTTCGTAACTTAATAATAAATTTATAATTCACATATGACATCTTCATCTAGCAAATTTGTATAATGAGATTTAATTACGAGAAACTGCAACGAGGTGTGTGCATCGCTCTGAATACAAGTACGCATGATTAGGAGACTGCCTTTGAGCCTTAAAAAATCCAATTTTGCCCTCCAAGTGCGGACTACTTGAGGGTGTCTCTTTTGGCAAAAGATGATGCCCTCCAAGACTGCTTCTTCGTCAGGAGCGAGTTCTGCAGAAGCTACCACTCCTGCTGTAAAGTGGTAAGGACAAGAGGAACTTTACTTTCTCGTGTGTCAGGCAGAAACACTGTTGGATTGTGGTTACTTGTAGTTTCAAATAATATATATATATATATAATATATTATATATATATATATTATATATATATATATATATATATATATATATATATATTATATATATAGATAAGTGTTCAAATGATGAAACAAATCCAACAAAAAGTCCATAAGAATTTTACTTATACAAATATTTTGTTAAATTGTAATTTAATCTTCAAAGCGTTCTCTACCCGCTATGATACATTTGTGGATTCTCTCTCTGAAACTCTTCATTGTTCTTCTGAACATATCGAGTGGGATCCTTTTCAGTTGTTCATCTATTTTGCGGCCAAGGTCATTCGCATTTGGATAGGTGAACCAGGAGTGTAGAGTTTGTCACGCAAATAAGCCCGAAGCCAGAAATCACATGGGGTTAAATCAGGTGATCTGGCTGGTCACTCGATGGGACCTCGCTACCCAAGCCATCTTCCTTCAAGGTTGGTATCCATAATTTCACGGGCAGCTGCAGAGTAATGTGGAGGCGCTCCATCATGTTGATAAAGCCAATTCCTGCCAACGCCATTAGTAAACTGTGGCAAAACTTTGTCTCTCAGTACCTGGCAATAGCGTTTTCCATCCCTCGTATCTCTCGATATGTCAAAGGAAACGAGTCCTGAATAACCACTGCACACCCAAACTGTTAATATAGCCGTTTTAATGGGTTTACTTAATCGTAATTTGGGATTTATTTTGCTACTGAAAATTTGGAAATACCAATTCCTCTGCGACTTTTCTCGTTGAAGTTGTTGGATGGACTTGAAAACTGGCGACGACATTTTCTTTGTTGTTGTCTCCTGTCGCCGTTACTGGCCTTCCGCTTCTTGAACGATCTTTTACCAGGCTCCCTATTTCCAAAAGTTTGAGTTTCCAGTATCGAAGAGTGGTTGCATTTGGTGGTGGTTTATTATATTTTTCTTGAAATAAACGCAAACTTTTTTCACAATTATTATAAGAAATAGCCCACGATACAAAACACTTTTTCTTCATTTCTGTATTCCATCCTTACTGACATGGCGCTGACTGGGGCTAAGGCCTAGGACCTTCCTGTTGTAGCCTATGGTCATTCCTGGCCTTGTATAGTTGCTTTAAAAAATATCACATACACGGCAGTGATATCATTGAAGATTGTTAATGGGTCACCAACTTTGTCTTTCGACCAAATAAATAATGTCAATAATAAAAGAGATCAGGGGCATAACTAACGGGGGGGACTGGGCGGGAGGACATGTCCCCCCCCCCCAACTTTTGAACTGAGGGGGATAATATAGGTTTTGTCCCCCTCCCAACTTTTGATCTAAGTTAGCTTACGTGAAGGAAAATATTTAGTTCTTGAAATAATATATGATGAGTAAATCTTTAATTATATTAGTCCTATTAGTATGCTGGAAAGTATTACTGATTCAGTACTAATACTGCAGTGATAGATACTTTAATGAGACGTGTAGTTATTTTTTACTTTAATTATTACATATATTGTTTTCCTTTAATGTTAAGTATATACTTGATATACATAAGGTAGTTGTGAAAATGCTTCTTTGATTTTCCTATTACTATCATAAATATAGATCATTTTCTAAATCATAATATTTTAAGAGCATCATTTTGGTCGCAAACACATTCTAATACTGATGGATCAGAGCTTTATCGAGACTCGAAAGGACTGGTATTTAGATATCATTGTTATATTCTACCGAAAAAATATGCCTTGGAAGACCAAATTTAAGACATTACCTACAGGATAGCAGCACAGAAATTCATCGCAGGATTTTTCATCATTATAGTTGTCTCTCTCCCCCCCCCCAAACTTTTGAAAGCTAGTTACGGTCTTGAAAGAGATTAATAGGCTTCGTACGTTTTGTTTAATTATAAAAAATTAAAAAATAATTACTTACACTGGTTAACAATTAGCTAGTTTATACTGAAGTGTGAAAATACTTCAATTATTGATTGCTGAGGGAAAAAAGAATTATTTCATGGAGAACAAATGTACAATGATTCAGTGGTATTAAGATGCAATAATTAGGATGATAAAATACTGTACTTAATAAACAATAATAAACCTACTTGCGGTATCATGGAGACACTTTAGAGAGCCTAGTCGTGTAGAGTTTATAGGGAGTTTATATGAATTTGTAGGCTGGATAATAAAGTATCCTAACACGACACTGTAAAACACTGTAGGCCAAATGAGTTAGCACAGTACAAAAGGGTTACAGACACTGAGTTTATGTGAAAGGCATAGGTTGTAGGGCGTGAAAGCCTATAGACAAAAACATTAATGGCTCGAGGAATGAAAAAAACGTTAAGTCTTTTCACGGTCGAAAAACTTCATCAGCTCTTTAGAGCGCTTGTTATCTTATACGAGTCAACATAGAAAGTCGAACTCTGAGGGCGAGAACAAAGCTTTTCTGTAGTGTTTGAACGCAGGTGTGAGGAAACCCGTTACGGAAATACTAGGTATACTGTATATAAAGTAATGCAAGTGAACAAACAAATCCGATTTGAATTATATTAACACAAGTGAACATGGACAAGTAATGCAGGGTCATTTTTTAATTTGGGAATCCTATTCAGTATATGATAATTATTTAGGGTTCTCGAATAAAAAAATTACCCTGTATTTATTACATGTACTTTAAACAACTCTATATTCCATAGTAAGGTTTACGAGAGGTGTTGGAAATCTTTTTAGAAGTTAAAAAAACAAGTTGAAACTAGTTTAAACCAGTTCAAATCGGATTTCTCTCTTCACTTGGTTACTTTATGCACACACCCTGTACGTTCCTGTTGACGAAGCATGAATTCTGACGTAGGTAAAGTGCTCCAAGGTAAAGTCCAGGCGTCCCATGGCAATGTAGAAGTTGGTGCGAGCACTTGAAATTATCCCAAGGTTGACCTTTTGTGATGACCTTCGATACGAGCTTCAGAAAGTGTTTAAAAATAAAATCCGAAGGAGGAAATGTTTATGTATTCCTTTATATATACTATATGATGTGTGTGTGTGTGTGTGTGTGTGTGTGTGTGACTCATAGTGCTTCGGTAACAGTGAAGACCTAAAGCGTGTACAATATACAAACTTTAATTGTTAATGTATCCTCATTTGTGTCTGTAAATCAGGTCATTTGCAGTAAAGTTTCAACTGGAATCCTTTTCCATGGGAACGAACGATGACTTCGCAATGTTTTACCGACCTTTTCTTTCTCTAAATAACGGGGGCGTAGGAGAATAAAAGCTCCTGTTAAATTTCCAATTCTTAACGCACTTTCTCTCAAGCCGTAATTACGAGTTTGCGATAACTTTCCCGTGTGAAAAATGTGCGTCAGGTTTTGTTGCCGGGTTCGAAGCTGAACTGTTGCCACGTCTTCTTTGGAGTTCTCAAAGGGCCACTGTGGCAAATATTTATGTACAAAATATTTCAGGAAAACAAAAATTTGGTGAATTTTTATAGAGATTTTTTTCCCTTAATGTTCATGAGAACAAAAATCATCTGCGGATGTTTTAATTAAAGGTTAATGATATATATATATATATATACACAAACTCAGAATGGTTCCCTGAGAACATTATATGTTAAACACAGACCGTGCATGGAACAAGGAACTCTTCTGGGAAAATTAAATCCACTATAGTCCGAATAAGTAATGGTAAATGACAAATACCATAGTTTTTTTCCTTTTTCATGATTTTAGCCCGACGTGGGCAACGGGTCTCTCGCAAAGAGATCCCATAAATATAGCTTCCCTCACCAGCTATCTGCAAAGCAGACAGGATCCAGCTTTGGGACGTGGATCTAGGGTTTAAAGCAAACCTAGATCCCTACACTCAGAACCTCTATATAAGTAAAAGACTCGTTGCATTCACGTCGTGTTGAATAAATCAAAGAAAAAGGGGGTAACTATTGTATTTTTAGCCAAAAAAACCAAACTTAAACCTCAACCGGGACATTGAGCGTCCACTTTTCAAGGCACGAAACACGTCCGTTTAGTATACACAAACTCAGAATGGTTCCCTGAGAACATTATATGTTAAACACAGACCGTGCATGGAACAAGGAACTCTTCTGGGAAAATTAAATCCACTATAGTCCGAATAAGTAATGGTAAATGACAAATACCATAGTTTTTTTCCTTTTTCATGATTTTAGCCCGACGTGGGCAACGGGTCTCTCGCAAAGAGATCCCATAAATATAGCTTCCCTCACCAGCTATCTGCAAAGCAGACAGGATCCAGCTTTGGGACGTGGATCTAGGGTTTAAAGCAAACCTAGATCCCTACACTCAGAACCTCTATATAAGTAAAAGACTCGTTGCATTCACGTCGTGTTGAATAAATCAAAGAAAAAGGGGGTAACTATTGTATTTTTAGCCAAAAAAACCAAAACTTAAACCTCAACCGGGACATTGAGCGTCCACTTTTCAAGGCACGAAACACGTCCGTTTAGTATACCCCCTTTTTCTTTGATTTATTCAACACGACGTGAATGCAACGAGTCTTTTACTTATATAGAGGTTCTGAGTGTAGGGATCTAGGTTTGCTTTAAACCCTAGATCCACGTCCCAAAGCTGGATCCTGTCTGCTTTGCAGATAGCTGGTGAGGGAAGCTATATTTATGGGATCTCTTTGCGAGAGACCCGTTGCCCACGTCGGGCTAAAATCATGAAAAAGGAAAAAAACTATGGTATTTGTCATTTACCATTACTTATTCGGACTATAGTGGATTTAATTTTCCCAGAAGAGTTCCTTGTTCTATGCACGGTCTGTGTTTAACATATAATGTTCTCAGGGAACCATTCTGAGTTTGTGTATACTAAACGGACGTGTTTCGTGCCTTGAAAAGTGGACGCTCAATGTCCCGGTTGAGGTTTAAGTTTTGGTTTTTTTTGGCTAAAAATACAATAGTTACCCCCTTTTTCTTTGATTTATTCAACACGACGTGAATGCAACGAGTCTTTTACTTATATAGAGGTTCTGAGTGTAGGGATCTAGGTTTGCTTTAAACCCTAGATCCACGTCCCAAAGCTGGATCCTGTCTGCTTTGCAGATAGCTGGTGAGGGAAGCTATATTTATGGGATCTCTTTGCGAGAGACCCGTTGCCCACGTCGGGCTAAAATCATGAAAAAGGAAAAATACTATGGTATTTGTCATTTACCATTACATATTCGGACTATAGTGGATTTAATTTTCCCAGAAGAGTTCCTTGTTCCATGCACGGTCTGTGTTTAACATATATATATATATATATATATATATATATATATACAGTGACGCTCATAAGTATTCGTGCAGAAAAATATTTTAGTTATATTCGTCCGTATTTTTTGTAAGTTTACCATTCGTTTGGAAAAAATAACAAATAAAAAAATTAGTATAACTCCAACATATAATGATTTCAATGATTCGTTTTGGGTATTTTTCTACAAGCTTTCGACATCTCTCACTAGAAATTTTAGCCCATTATTTTGAAGAAAATTGCTACAATTCATTCAGTTCCAAAGGCTTCTCCTGTGGGCAGCATTTTTCAAATCACACCATAAATTCTCGATTAAATTGAGATTTGGGCTTTGACTGGGCCATTCGAGAAGCTTGAAATTCTTTCCTTAAAGCCATTTCATGGTGCTCTTATTTTTATGTTTTGGGTCATTATCTCGTTGCAGTACAAAACTGCGGCCCTTTCGCAACTCCCGAACTGAAGGCAATACATTTTCTTCTATAATTTCTTGATATTTCTTCGAATTCAAGATTCCATTGATGACAACAAGCTTTCCTGGATCAGAAGCACTAAAGCCTCCCCAAAGAAGCAAACTATTGTACCACCACCATGTTCAACCGTAGGACGGATGTATCTTTCCTCGAATGCAGTATTTGATTTTTGCCAAATATACCTTTGCTCGTTATTCTCGAATAATTCAAATTTGGTCTCGTCTGTCCAGAAAACTTTCTTCCAAAATGCAAATCCACCATTTTGATGATCCTTCGAGTACTTTAAACGAGCTTCTTTGTGCGCTTTTCATAACAGAGGTTTTCTTCGTGCAACTCTTCCATGCGGATCATTCTTCCTTAATGTACGACGTACAGTAGAGAAATGGACATCGATCTTAGACAGTATTAATGGTTGGTAAATATCACCCGCAGTCACTCCTGGATTCGCAGCAGACATTCTTTCAATCCGTTTAGCTGTACGTTCTGCAATCATACGAGGTCGTCCAACACTTTGGTAGAGTTTTGATTGGTCCAAAGCCTTTCCATTTCTTTATAACTGCAGCAACCGTCGTAAACAGAATTCGAAGTTTTTCTCCTACTTTCTTATAACTCTTTCCAAACTCCTGCGCAACAATAACAGATCTCTTAAGATCCGTAGACAACTCTTTACCACGACGACCCATTGCTTACAAATGGCTTGTACAGTCATACGTCTTCCATGAAGATTCACAGAGAAAATTTTAGAATCCAGAATTGCCAACAATCTCTAATCAATAAAACAGCCAACTACTCATAAAACTTTTAAGTTCTTCAAGCGTAAGGTGGACACACAAAGTATTAAATAATTTTATAAATAAACGTACGAAAACATTTTGCATTTTAACTTTTTTTTTATTTTTCCCAAATTCTTTGATGTTTTACATTATATGCTGGAGTTAAACTATTTTTTTATTTGTTAAATTTTTTCAAACGAACGGTAACTTTTTCATAACAATGCTGTGCGTGGTACAAAGGATAAAAATGAATATAACTGAAATATTTCTCTTTACGAATACTTATAACCGCCATTATATAATATATAATATATATATATATATATATATATATATATATATATATATATATATATATATTATATATATATATATATATAATATATATATATATATATATATATATATTATATATATATTATATTATTATATATATTATATATATATATTATATATATTATATTATATATATTATATATAGTATATGTCTTTCATTTGGAGTGAAGAAAATGTTTTATTTAAAGGGGATTTAAATAGATTAACCCTTTCGTGCCCATGGTTGTGAATTTGACCATACAATTTTACGAGATTTTTGTCCTTATGGAGAATAAATAACAAGGTATAATAGTGTCGTAATCTTAAACATAATTCGCGCACGAAAGATTTCCATTTATTTAATTACTGCGTATATATTTTTCTTCGATTTCGAAAAATATCTCAAAAGTTACCTCCTCAGTGAGACCTTTTTTTAGGGGGTATTTTCTCCCGCAGTTTTTGGACAGTAAGGATGGAGTTTATTTTTGTAAATTTCGGAAGAAAAGTACTAAACATCACACACATAAAGTATTGAGGATTAACACATTAAGAAAAATCAAACTTAGCATTCCACATCTGGGAGTTGGCTGTAAAATTGATCCTAACTCGCAAATTTTAGGGTCATTTAAGAAACACCGTCGATATAAGAGAATTTATTAAAAATTCATTATAATTAGTAAAATAAGGATCTATTTTTACGTTATTTACGTCAAACTTAACTAATCAAATTACCCTCCGTTGACAGTAATCCCCGCTGTACACGTTTCTCGCTTCCTGTCACATAAACTGAGGAGGTAAAGTGAGGTGAACGTTAATGGGTACCCGTCCCATATGTTGCAAGTACGACCCCGCCGAGCGTCAACATATGGCACAGCCAAAAACCTAAAAAGTGTTTATTGTTTATTTGGCGTATTTCAGATAACTTCTACTTCTTCTGACTCCGATCAATTTATCCCAAAACAGTCCTACTGGATTTGGGTCTGTCGATTGAGATGGTAATGTCATCAAGTTCAGCACTTGGATAATGTTCTTTTTCTCCATATGTTTCATGTTGACTTTAGTTTACTGTGTGCTACGGGTCTTTGCCTTGTTGGAAGATAGAGTCCTCACTTCCGAGTCTCCTTCCTAGAGGTATGTGACATGTGAAGAATGGAATAGTAGCGTTCTTTAACTAGAATTCCATCAATCTTCAATAAAAACACTATCTGGCCACCAAAAAAAAAAAACTACACGCATTCATACTGCGACAGCCATGTCCAAATGTGGGAATCCCAAACGTTTTGGCACTCACTCATTTTTCTTTTCACATACAGTCTTCTGTTGCTGTTGGAAACTTCAGATTTACCTCCATTTGACCAGAGTACCCTTCTCCACTGTTCTGATTTCTATGGTTATAGCTCAGTACTTGATCCAGTCGTCTCTGACGGTTTCCGCGTGTCAGAAGAGGTTTCGTGCTGCTGTCATTCCCATTATTCCCATCATTTCGGCTTCACGTCAGGGAAAAGTTAGGCTGGCTAAATATGAATTTGAAACTGCACTTTCATATCTGAACATTTGCATACACAATTATGCACAACTACCTTCCTCACTAGATGTCACAGTTCCCTTCAAACCATCAATATCATCCTTACATTGATCTTAGAAATAATGACTACTTGCAAACGAGCATGAGACGATCTCCTGCTGGTATAATGACAGTGTCACAAGTCGCTCTCTCACTAAGGAAAAATCCTTCCACTTCTAACCAAACAAGCATCATCCTACCCCAAATCTCGCTTTAAAAGCCATCTTGACAATCTCAGCACCACATCATGCGCAGACATTCCTGAATCCTTAAACCTCGACGGTGCAACCTTCAGTACTCTCAATGTTACATAATTTTCGCATATCTTGGAACCAGTTCAGTGATACGTTATAATTTTAAACCATATTCGCACGTATATACGTATATACGTGTACACATAATTTATGTATACGTAGAGTATGTACATTATTTGATATCGAATATTCGAGGGAGTAGTATGTTGGCATACAGATGTGCAATTTTTACTTAAAAATTTATAATACTTCATTATAAAACCTAAGTTTGCATAATGTTAATATAATTTCATACTAAATTTGCAAGATAGATATCCTTACACTTATCTAATGTTTACCAACAAATTCCAATACATTTTCTATATAATGTTTATGTTGATAACCAGGGCTTGAGTCGAGGGCGGTACGTACCGGTTGTTAATTTTTTTTAATAAATCGTTCCGGTTGTTAACCTCTTGCGGAAGGAGGAGGACCCCCTTCGCACTCTCATCAACGCACTTCCCACACCTTAGGTCTATCGGTCTGCGACGCTGCTACGCGTGAATCTACGGCCGTACCAATTGTTAATTTTTTACAACTCAGGTCTTGCTGATAAATGATGTTTATGGTTCATTCTTTTATGAATTTATCAATTTATTATGCTTAATTTTATTTTTTTATGCAAATTTCATGTATACCTTCATATTGTAATTACCTTCTTTTTGTTAGAAAAGTAGATACTCTTGTTTGTTTGTTACTGCGTCCTTTGATATGAAGGAATATGATGAACATCGCAGTCACCAGCAAGTTGAGAACCAGTTAGGAAACGGTTGGCCTTGGCTTCCTAACTATCAATCTATCTTCTCTCTCATTAGACTTTCCGTTACTTCTTTAACCACTTTATTCTTTATTTTCCACAGTCATTTGATGTCTTCTGATGGTGTATGGATTTCATTCCTCAAAAGCTTGGCCCTCTTTGTTTGGCTACTCCTAGAGATAGCTCTTCTTTTAGCCATGTAATGATAAAAACAATGTAATGGAAAATTTCACTATTTGGAACTAGAGTGACCGGAAAACCATAGATCATATGCCTGCATTACAAAAATACATTAACGTGTTATGTAATACTTAATAAATAGTAAGCACAAACTCCTTGAACTGTGTGACAGGGTACCGAACAGTGTATACGGCAGCGGTTGCTGACAAAGGAGGGTAATTAATAAAATTTGAAGTAAAATGCTACTAATGCAGATCCAGATTTATTTAATGAATTAAGTTTTGATTCGATTCTGTTTGGGGGTCATTTTCAAAATTATGGGGGTGGCCTTTAAATTCGAACCACCTTGTAAATTTTGGGGGTAAAAAGAAAGACCCCCCAAACAGAATCGAATCAAAACTTATATATGATATATATACTGCCCAAAATTGTCGATAGATAAGGCACCATCCCAAAAACTTGTTTATTGAAGAACTTACTGTCAACAAAATAATAAATCAAGTTAAAAAGTTTTTATGCCAATATTGTTAAAATAACAGGAAAAATATTGTCCATAAGGGCAGGTTTACACACACACACACACACACACACCACACCCACACACACATTATATATATATAGATAGATAGATAGAATAGATAGATGATAGATAGATAGATATGGGATAAATGTCACAATTCAACATATGAAATAAATAGATGATGCACACTCACAAAGGAATCGCTTTTCATTTGTTCTTGTATATATATATATATATATATATTATATATAGTAGACGCCGGATTTAGTGTCCCGGATATTGTGTCTCGCCGCTTATAGGTCTCAAAACTAAGAAATTGTCGGAAGCATTTTCTATGGCTGATGTCCACGCAAACATCTTGCTGATAATGATTCAAACATGGAACGGAGCAGCACATTCAACAGGAAATTAGAGGATCTTCTCCGATACTACAAGGAAATTTATCGGTAGGAAAAGTAGGCACGGACAGTCAACGCTAGTTGCTCCATTGTAAGAAACCAGCTTACGAACTGGAGCCCCATTGAGAAAAGCAAAGACCTGTCTACCAGTAATAACAAGCAATAAGTTTTCTGTTTAGGTTTCGAAGATGCTGATGAACTGGAAATACGACTCGTTGGCGATTCCATTGTTCGAGGGCAGCTCGAGGAATTCTGTGGGAGAAACCCTCGTCGTAGGCGCCGTTACTGCTACCCTGGTGCAAGGGTGGAGGATATAACTAATAGTGTTGACCATTTTACAGACGGTACACCGAGGACACAACGTATGTTATTCATGTCGGTACTAATAATGTTTTAAATTCTAGATCGGAAGAACTGCTGGCTAGGTACAGGGACTTATTAGAGCGATTAAAGGAGAAAACTAATAAGATTGTTTTAACAGGTATACTTCCTCGAATTATCCAACGAAGCGATTTCTACAGCAAGGCGACCTATATTAACAATAACCTAAAGTCTCTTTGCCAACAGGAAGGAGTGCATTTTGCAAATTTTTGGAACAGTTTCTACGGCAGGAGAGACTTGTTCCTCGAAGATGGACTTCATCTTAATGAAGTTGGAGCTGCGCGTTTAGGAAGACTATTTCATAATACTGTCTCTTCTTTTCAGGCTGCCGTAACCCGAACGGTCCCAGCGTAAATTCCACAAATTTCCCCCGCGCTCGCGAAGGTGTCGCAATTACAAACAATTTGAAGGTTCTATCCTTAAATGCTCGTAGCCTACGAAATAAAATAAACGAATTTTTTTCTTTAATTGCTTGTAAAGACTATGATTTAATTGCGATAAATGAATCGTGGCTTAGCACTGAAACACGTGACTTTGTAGGGAAGTATCAAATTAAAGGTTATAGACTTTTTGTTAAAAACAGAATAGGTAGGCGAGGAGGCGGTGTTATGTTGTATATCAAAGATAATATTGCGAACGTTATAGAAGTAAAGCATTCAATTCCAGAACCGATAGATTCGACTATAGCAGAACTTAAATTGAACGATTTCAAACTTCTTGTTGCGGTTATATATAGGCCCCCAAATCAAACAGCTGATACGGACGAAGCGTTATATCGTGAACTAAAGAGAATAATCGGTAGTGAGCAGGCTTTAGTTATGGGTGACTTTAATTGCGCCAACGTGAATTACGATACAATGCAGGGAGACGCGGAAGCCGGAAGGTAATCGTTTAGTTAATTTTCTCGAGGATAGTTTTCTTATTCAAAAGGTTGGGGAACCTACGAGGTTGGACAGTATTTTAGATTTAGTAATAACTACGGATGATAGGCTAATTACTGATCTTCAAGTAATAGAACCGTTGAGCAATAGCGATCACAATATGGTAGAGTTTGTCCTCTCAGTAAGTCACTCGAAGCCAACTAACTCGACTAAAATTCCTAACTTCCAGCACGCAGACTTTAGTAAATTTCGAATAAATTTTCACACGTCAATTGGGAAAACGTAATGGGGAACTCCAACGCAAAACTAATGTGGGAATCGTTCGTAACGGTATTTAGGACTATAAATGAGGAATGTGTACCGTACAAAATTAAGCGTGCGAAAGTAAACAACAAGCCCTTGTGGTTTACTTGTAGAGTAGGAGACATTATAAAGAGTAGAGATAGGGCTTATAGGCTATATAAGTGCGACAAAGATAATCTGTTGTTACGAAACAACTACATATCTCTAAGGCGTGAAGCTAAAAGTGTAATAAAAAAGTCAAAACGCGAATTTGAAATCTCCATAGCTCGTGACGGTAAAGAAAACCCAAGCGATTCTTTCAATACGTTAATAATAGAAATCCAGTAAAAAGTGTCTTAGGTCCATTAAAAATGTAAATGGAGATCTAGTCTCTGAAAACAAGGAAATGGCTACCTTGCTAAACGAATTTTTTACGTCAGTTTTTACTATAGAAGATGTAACGAATATCCCTACGGTCATAGACATAATACCTTTTGATAATGGTAATATTTTGGATAATATTGTCGTTAGTGAAGGGGAAGTAATGCGCTATATTGATAAAATGAAAACGCGTAAATCACCGGTCGGATTCCATATATCCCATACAACTAAAAGAATTAAAAGATAGCATTGTTGTGCCGCTAACAAAGATTTTTAATGCGTCTATTTCTGAGGGGTGCGTACCAGATAATTTCAAGTTAGCAAACGTAACACCTATCTTTAAGAAAGGCGATAAAGGTGCGGCGGGAAATTATAGGCCAATCAGTTTAACGTCTGTTGTAGGTAAGCTTTTGGAATCAATAATTAGGGATCGTATAGTCGAACACTTAGAATGCCATAACTTGTTAGAAATACGCAGCACAGATTTAGGCGAAACAAAATCTTGCTTAACTAATCTTTTAGAATTTTTCCAAAGCGTGGTTGACGTTTACGATAGACATCGGGCTGTTGATGTAGTGTGAAAGCCGAAAATCACAACTATTTTGACCTAGGATGTTGGGAAGCATTGCCGCATGGAGCTTTAAATTTTCTGCCTTGAAATCGGCCAAAGCGCCAATTCCGGGGTCCCTTGAATTATGTTTTGCACTTTAACTTTTGATCTAAACAAGATAGAGCAACAATTAGGTATCAAATGAAAGAGCATAAATTAATAATATAATAATAATAATAATAATAATAATAATAAAATAAATATAATTAATAATAATAATATAATAATAATAATTATCTATCATTTTTCAGGAAACAACAGAAACTCAATCAGAATCTAGAAAACCATCTACAAGTTACAACTTCACAATGGCATTAAGCAAGGAGCTGAGGGAGCTCCGTGGGCGCACAGTTGATATCTCAGAACCTCCACGTACTGTCCACAGGCAGGTGTCAACTGGGCCCTATCTACCAGATCTCTCACTGAAACTTCCCTGGTTGGATACCCTTCAGCTTTTATCAGTGGTTCCCAGCTTCCCCAACAGACAGGCGTTCCAGTATTTCCTTAATCTTCAGAATTTACCGGAAAATGCAGGGAGCCCATGGTTCAAGACCTTGCATATGAAACAGTTGAATCTATCATCCCATTCTGGCAGATGGCTGGGATCAAGACAATGACCAAGTACAACGCAATGAAGCTCTTCATGAAACTACATGAGAAACATCGTGCTCTGGTGAAAAGCAAAGGAAGAGGAAGTAACCCTGAAGGAAAAGAGGAGCATTTGTGCTGGAATTAGACAGCCTGTTCGATATAGGAGCTCCAGATGCAATCCAGGAAATACAGAACAACAGACTGTTATCCAGAGAGAAGAAGATGAGGATATCAGGTTCTACGAAGACCAAAAGACTGAGAGGAAAGGTCATATTTCTGGTCATGACAAGATTTTTGAGACAAGATCCCTGCAGCAAGCAGCGAGGAATGAAAGACTGCAGCATAGACAAGAACAAGGTAAAACTAATTACTTTGAACGTCACAAAAGCTTAAGTTTTACTCCATTGCGATTTTAGCATGTACTTAACAATTACTGTCTTAACATGTTGTACTATTTTACAGCTGCAGCAGAACAAGAGGCAGTTGTTCATGTGGATGACATTACCTGGGGTGACTCAACTGACAACGACGCTAACACAGAGGACATGGATTACCATCAGCCTCGTCCTGGATGTTCTCACCATCAAGACACTGTGACTAGTGTGACTTTGACGTTTCCAAGGAAGGTCATGGAATGTGATGTCATCTGCAATACAGCTGATCGTCTTGGTTTATCAGACAATCAAGTTACTGCCATGGTTTCTGCCACCTTGAAAGCTGGAGGGGCTGATCTGGATAACTTCGTCATCTCAACCTCAACACGTCGCAACAGAATGCTGTTCAGGTATAATATCAGCCAGAGTCACATGTCCAAGTTTTTGTGAAAAAAAAACCACAGTACGCTGCCTTACACTGGGATGGAAAGTTGCTCAAAGATGTCTTGGGCAGTGAACCTGGAAGTACCTCAGAGACTTTAGCTGTGCTAGTGTCTGGTCCACCTTCATACACTGAAGGAAAGTTATTGGGAGTACCTGTCATCGACAATTCTTCTGGCACAGCTCAGGCTGAGGCTTCAATGGATTTACTGGAGACATGGGAACTTACGGATAATGTTACTGCCCTTGTTTTTGACACTACATCCAGTAACAGTGGAGTTCACAGAGGAGCTGCCAAACTGCTAGAGAAAATGCTGAACGAAAAGGTGTTTTCTGGCCTGTCGACATCACATCCTGGAAATCCTAGTAGGAGCAGTTTGGGAGAAGCTGTTTGGGAAGGTGAAGGGCCAGATAATCCCTGGTTTGAGCATCTGAAGGATGTTTGGACGGACTTGTCCAAGGAAAACCCAAAGATGCTGGCTATCAACAGCAAATGGCTGAAGGAAAAGAAGAAGAACAGTGAAGAATAGTCCAAGACATTCTAACAGCAGAAAGGCTTCCAAGAGCCGACTACAGGGAAATGGCTGAACTGACAGTCATTGTTCTTGGAGGAACGCCTCCTCGAGGTATTCACTGGAGTCGACCAGGCGCCATTCATCAGGCCAGATGGATGGCCAGAAACCTGTACTCCATGAAAATGCTGATGTTTGCAGATCAACTTGAGTACGACGAAGACACTGTATCAAGCTGGAAAGACTCAACACCTTCCTTGCGCTGTTCTACACTCCTGTATGGATGATGTCAATGTCTGCTGCAGATGCTTCCGTGAATGATCTAAGTCTAATCCAGGACATGTTGAAGTACAAGAAAACTGACCCAGAGCTTGCTGATGCAGTACTTAATAAGATGGAAAACCACAAATGGTACCTGACGCAGGAAGTCGTGCCATTTGCCCTGTTCAGCAGTAGATTGAGTGACACATTGAAGCACGACATTGCTGCCCAGTTACATGCCACTGAGAAGCCAGACAGCTTCAGAACAGGAAAGCCTCTATTCCAGAGAGTCACAGCTAAGACCACCCTGGTTGATCTCATTGGCCCAGAATCACATTTCCTGCTGGACACACTGAACATTGGATCCGAGTGGCTTCTGGAACCTGTCACGTCTTGGCCACAGAATGAGGACTACAGAAAAGCGTTGGACTATGTTAAGAATCTGAAAGCGGTGATGACATTGCTGAACGTGGTGTCAAGATGATGAGCGACTTTGCAAATGTCATAACAACAGATGCCAAGCAAAGGGACTATCTCCTTCAAGCTGTGGAGTTCAACAGACGCCGCTTTGACAGCTTCAAGAAACAAACTCTCAACAACTGACTGTGTAAATGTCATTATGAAATTAATCATCATGTAATGCTTTCACTTCTTGATCGATTAGACTTGTGACAAAATGTTAATCTCAAATTTGTGTCATGAATAAGGCGCCTTGTCTGCCTTGAGTGTGAGAAAACGAATTTTGTGATATTTCTGAAATCTTTGTATGTACCAATGTGCCATTTCTTGTTCCAAGACTATCATAATTGTATAAGTTAGAAAGAGGATTAAAAACACTTTAATTTGGTGCCTATTTTGTTGCTCTATCTTGTTTAGATAAAAAGTTATAGTGCAAAACATGATTCAAGGGACCCGGAACTGGTGCTTTTGGCCGATTTCAAGGCAGAAAACTTAAAGCTCCATGCGGCAATGCTTCCCAACAACCTAGGTCAAAATGGTTGTGATTTTCGGCCTTTTCAGGTCAAAAAGCATGGGAAAAGTACAGAAACCTATGAAAATAAGAAAAAGTTGATTTTTGAACAGGGCTACAGCACAGTAACATCCTCTGCCGATGACAAAATAATTAGTAGAAACATAAGAAACCCAGAGGATATAGGATCTCTACAAACAAACATGAACAGAATCGACAATTGGTTAGAAGGCAGTAGTATGAAATTTAACACTGAGAAATTTCAACTATTAAGGTACGAAAGAAGGGAGGACCTAAAATTCATGCAATACTATACCCCAAATGGACAGGAAATTCAGAGAAACTCTAGAGCAAAAGACTTAGGAGTTGTAATGACTGATGACGCGAAATTTGAATTACAAAATAAGATAGCAGTAAGCAGAGCAAAAAAGAATACAGTAGTTGGACAAATACTGAGAACCTTTAAAAGAAGGGATAGGAATATAATGATTCCTCTATTGAAAACACTGATCATACCCGAGTTGGAGTATTGCTCAGAACAATTCCAGATGAACCGGGAGTACCTTGCTAGTTAAGTGGAGAGCGCAAGAAACCAACTTTTTACTTCACAAGGCCACCTCAAGAGTAGGGGCAACAAGCCTGACCTCCGTGAAATGAGGAATCATCGCACGGAACATCTGAAAAGTTGAAAAAATTATATATATATATATATATATATATATATATATAATATATATATATATATATATATATATACTGTTGCGCAAAAGTGTTAGGAAACCTGTCATTTCATCATACTAATAGCGATATGGATTCCGTAATTTTACCAATTTAAACCAATCTTTGTTGAAATAACACCCAAATTACGTGTCATTGAAAGAACGCTTCACAAATTGGATGTAATTCTGCTTTAATGCATCTCAATCAAGTTTTCGGAAAGTGTACCTGAGTTTTCTACCTGCTTTTTATAGTTGAAGTCAGTGTTGTACTCTGCAAAGTACAGTATTTGATCAACTTTCTTACTGACAAGTTTTAGTAATACTTTTTCTACTTTTGGGTATAAAATATGGTTCCAAAACTGAGTATTTAATACGAAATAAAGGATGTTCTACACTCTATATACAAAGAAGGCTACCGTCAAAAGAAAATTAGTGAAAAACTTAAGGTTTCTAAATAATGTGTTCAAAAACTAATTAAGAAATAGGATAAAATGGTGCCTAATGATGATAAAAGCAGGTTTATCCGAGGATTAGTTCACTCAGTGATTGTGTAAATCCAGCAGCTACGTTACTGTAGAAATGCAAGAAAATACTACATAGTATCAAAAGCGACCCATCCCCAATCAAATATAAACTGCGTCAGGAATGGCTAAACCAACACCGGTACGTGTGAGTTATAATGGGGGTTTAGCAAGTGTTAATCTGTTAGTCTTGTTTCCTTTATGGACAAGGGGGTTATTTTTTAGTACAAATCACCATTTTATTATTTCTTGATGCAATTTATAGCTCACTCACCACTGATTTAGGCCAGCGCCCGTAGGTCACTGGTTAACCCGGTCCTTATAAACGAAGTGAAGACACTGAGTTGGGAGTTCATCTGTCGATGGTGCTAGTAATAATAATCCAGGAGTTAGCGCAATGGATAACACTAGTTGACCTGAGCGCTGTGCCAGTTTCTGGCCTTTCTGCTCGCTGATATTACCACTGATTTACTACTAAATGTTCCCTTAATACGTAATATATGAACACAAACAAATACCCGTAAAACGAGAGTGCACTTAAATAATCTTTACATATAAATAACTTCATAAGTGGTAAATATAATATTTTCCAATATGACAATATGAATTACATAACAGTAGTATGGGAGCATTTGGTTAGGTGGAAGTTGAGAATTTTTGTGAGTACGCAAAAATGTATGAAAAACTTCAAGCAAAGCGCAGTTTAAAAGACAGAAATCATGTAACCCGTCGACAAAGAACGCAGTATCCTAAGGACGATTTAGCTGAAGTTAATTAATGCAAAGTTGATTATACGTTTAGAACAGGTACCGAATACTATAGGGGAAAATGATGTTATACCCAAGTTAGTAGTATTCGTCGGTATATAGTATAATTTTGACAATTAACGAAACTTATAAAATCTTCAAGTTATAATTTCAAAAAATAAAAACATTTGTCGAAAACTTCATTATAGACTTTATATTAATCATAAAAGAGTCTAACAAGTACACCTATATATATATATTATATATAGGGTGGCCCAAAAATCGCGCATCATAGAAATTTTCAGTGGTAATTATATATTTTTTTCTTTTAGGTAGGTAGGGGATGGCTGCGAAATTAACAATAGACGAAAGAGTGAGCTTGGTGTTAATGCATGGAATACCAGGTATTATAAATCGATGAATCGATACAGAAATTGTTAATTTCACAGCCATCCCCTACCTAAAAGAAAAAATAATATATTATAGTCAACACTAAAAATTCCTATGATGCGCGACTTTTTCGCCATCATATATATATATATATATATATATATATATATATATATCACGAGTATCTATATAAAAGGCGTCAGGGAAATAATGCTGCAAAAATAATTGATAATATTTTTTGTATTGATCAATATACTGGCAATATATATGCAATATCATATATTTTTATTTATATTTCAAAGTTGTCGAAGTTATTGTGCCGTAAAGGTACCAAAAACCACAAATTACGACATTCTCTCCAAATGTCTGCATTTGAAAGCGTACAAAGTGCAGGTGAAACGTCCGTTATTGAAGGCGACTATCGATATTGAACGGGTGGGAAGTGTGACGCGAAATTGGAGTGAAGAACGTTTCTGGGAAGATTTTTTTTTCCGATGAGGACACTTTCATGCGTCTGGTAAAGTCAATAAGAACAATTGTAGAATTTGGGCTGTGGATAACCTTCATAAAACACAATCAACATGAACGAGATTCACCAAAAGTTAACATTTGGTGCGCTACTATCGCAAGACTCGGTAATCAGTGTAATTTTTCTTTGACGATCGTATCGTGACTCGAGTTAGCCACAGCAGCTCTGAATAAGCCGTAGTGGATCGATAGCATTTGCCAACTCGATCACCCTTTGCCTTTTTATCTATGGGGATAAATAAAAAAAAAAAAAAAACACTTGTGTACCGTACCAAACCCGGGGATGTGCAGAGCTCCATCAAAAAAAATCACAGAAGTGATTGAATCCATTTCACAAGAGCGTGTTGCTAATGCTCCAGCACCATATACTTACTTTTGGTAGGGAGGTCGCTCAAGCGTAGAAACCGCAAAGGAAAGACGTTTCGACTCCATTTGGGAAAAGAGGATGATTTGCCTTCAGGAGGAGAGTTTATCTCACCAGATGTTGTTGTTGTTGTTGTTGGTGGTGGTGGTGGTGTAGAATTGGCTTCCGGAGGAGGGATTTTGAGGGTTGCAGACCTTCTTCAACTCCCCCACAGAGTCTTTCGGATCGTTTTCTCTTACGTGTTACACATAAATGAACGTCTGCACACACACACACACACTCACACACACATACATATATATATATATTGATTGATAATAATAAAAAATATGAATAATTATTGTTGCAACATTATTTCTGGATAATAAGCACCTAAGGGGGTGGGTGGGGAAACAGTGCTTTAAGAATTTTTTCTAAATAAGTTCCGGTGTATTTAAAGAAATTGACTGCATCGTATATCATAAAAGCTAAAAACGATTGAAAAAAAAAAAATGATAATTTCCTCTGGCAAAAAAAAAAAAAAAAAAAAGAGTAAAGAAAAGGGGACACTAAACTGAATTTTATTAACGATAATATTTTTATTGTGGATTATTCTGTTTCCCAATACCGCTTTTACCTCATATCGTAAAAGGGAAAGAGAGATAATTCTCTTTAAATCGGAATAAAAGTTGTTGTTTTTTCCTCCGATAAGACAACCTTTTTTTTTTTTTTGGACAAATTCTAATTTCCTCTCGAAAGCGATTCCATTCCTAATGAGGTTTTCAAGCCATTAATAGCGATTTGGAAGTGTCATAAAATATGATGGGGAAGTATTTAACTGTTAAGGGCGGTGTCTTTCCATCTATATAAAGCAGTATTAGCATTTCAGGGAACTCTTATGCCATTATTACATAATATAATTAGTATTATATATATATATATATATATATATATATATAATACTATATACTGTGTGTATATATATATATACTGTATACACAGCCTAATCATCTTGCAGGGTGATTGAAATAAAACTCATCCAATTTTTTTATGTTTATAACGTTTTATAGTAATAAATAAATAAGTAAATAAATAAATTAATAAGATAAGATAAGATAAGATAAAATCTAAAAGCTATTTAGAAAGCTGGATAAATAATTCAATTGGCTTCAAACTGCTATATTATTTTTTTTAAAATATTTGAAAAGAAATAAGAGATCTTAAAAATTATCTAAATGCAAAAGGTAAAGTTGCTCCTCTTTACGCTCGCAATTGGAGGGGTGTGTTGACGGCGTTTATTGGTCATGGTACGATGCAATATATCCACCAGTAGCTTCCATAAGAGATTGTAACAGCCTTTTGCGCAGAGGAAATTCCAGTTTGGATGGAGCGTTGACATAGCTGCACTCATCATGTTACTATCCTTTCCTTCAATTCTTGTACGTGTTGATTCTAATGATTCTCCTGCATGTTTCCCCAAACGGAATAATCAACAGGATTCAAATATGGGATGTTTGGCATACACTATTTCTGCTTTCTTGTCCACATTGGCCAAAACATGGTCATTCTGAGTGCCTTACTGGTGGTTTTTCACGCTAAAACGCTTTTCATCGAAAAACGAAATTTTGTTGACGGACTACAAGGGGGGGAAATGTCTCGACAAACATTTACGTCTGTCTAATAGTGGTTTCTTCATTTATGCCATTCATTTATGATTGAGATCAAGTATTTTGAAATCTACTGCACGGATCGTTGTAATCCTGGAGATTTGTCGGGTGGTGGTGCTGGTGCCTGATGCATTTTCATGACTGCTGATTGGTTCACTGACAGCAATGATGTATTCATCCGTGTAAGCAGAGCGTGACCAGCAATGTTGTTATGCTTAAATTATTATTATTATTACTATTATTATTAATTTACACTGGCCAACAAAATGAAACTTTTTTTTCTCATCACAAACATGATCACACTTTCTTAATGCATTTTTCGCGCTGATTCCGAATCTGGTTTTATTGTTTTCTAGCACGTATAGTTATATAGATACACTGGTTTTGATATTTTAAGTTTTTGATATTGCTATAAGAAAATTTATGGATGTATAGATCACACTTAGGAATGCTAAACAACAAATACATCATATACCTTATTCAATGTACTTATAAATAAAGAATATATACATTATTTTAAAAAGCGCTGTGAGTGTGATTTCCTTTTGTAAATTTGGCCTGGATTGTCACGATACAGCATCCAACAATGGTCCGCCATCATGCTTTCATTCCAATATCCTTGGTAGCGCTTCTCCATCATCTGAATATCTTGATGGAAGCGCTCTCCTTGCTCGTCACTCATGCACCAAGGTTTTCAGGAAAGAAATCTAAGTGGGAATGCAGGAAGTGAATTTTTAACGACATCGACACTCCATTTCTTTGAAGGCATCAAGGAGGTTCTTGACTCCATCCTTATACGCAGGTGACTTGTTGCTTCCAAGAAAGTTTTCACATATCATTTGAACGCCAGCCAAGCCTTCAATTCCAGCGGACTTATGACTTTTTCAAATTCAGTGTCATTCAAAACCTCCCTTATTTGTGGCCCAACAAAAATTCCTTCCTTCAATTTTGCTGCAGTAACCTTCGGAAATTTCCTTGAAAGGTATTGGAACCCTTCAGAATTGACTTTACCCATTGCTTTAACAAAATTCTTCATTAAACCAAGTTTAGTGTGAAGAGGTGGCAGATAGATCTTTTGGGGATCCACTAAAGGGACAGACTGGACATTGCTTATCCCTGGCACATATGTATACCTAAGTGGCCAGTCACTTTTGGTGTAATGTTCTATAGTGGCGCGACTGTCCCACAGACAAAGGAAACAACAAAATTTTGTGAATCCTGACTGCATACCCATAAGCATTCTTATAACTTTTAGATTTCCACAAACATTCCATTGATGACTGTCGTATTTGATTGCCTTAAGTAGTATATCCTTATTGTCATATGTCTCTTTTAGATGGACGGAATGGGCAATGGGGATGGATGGCATTATATTACCATTATGCAAAAGAACTGCTTTCAGGCTTCTCTGCGACGAATCAATAAAGAGGCGCCACTCAGATGCCACATACGTCTGAGATATGGCTGTAAATAGTCCATTGATGTCATGGCAATAACAGAGAGGACCGTCTACTGAAAAGAATGCTGTTAATTCAAAATTCTGCTTTCGGTAGTAACTAATACGAACATTGTTCTCAAGTAAATTGTTCTCAGTTAGTCTTGAGGCGAGAAGCTCTGATTTCTCTTTAGACAGCGATAAGTCTCTAACAAGCTCATTCAACTGTCCTTGGGTTAACTTTTTAGGCTCTAAATGTCTACCTTCAAAAGTGTACTCTGGTTCTGTAGATGGTCCGGAAAACCAGTTGCACCTTTATCACTTTCCATGTCATCTATGATAGAATCTAGCCTATCACTTGGGGGAATTGGAATGGGCAATGTTTCATCATGTTTTACTGGTCTACGTGCTGAATCCAAGTTTGGATATACAATCTGGTGTTTGTTCTTGGCAGAAAACCCCAATTAAGTTCACACTACAAAAATAACAGTCTTCATGATGATCTCTCGGCTCCCTCCATATCATGGGTATGGCAAATGGCATTGAAGCTTTCTTTTTGTTAAGCCAATCACGTAATCCATTTGAACAGCCAGAACAGATTTGATGTGGCGCCCATGGTTTATCTTGGTCACCTAGATGGCAACCGAAGTATAGCTGTATATTTTCTTAATGTCGGTTGTAATACTTCGTCGCTGTGTTTTAGTTGTCAACTGGCCGCATACGAAACAGAACTTGTCGGGGTCATTCTTACATTGTCGAGGCATGTTGACTGACCTGAGCAAAATAAATTAAAAAAATGTACACCAACTTGACACAACAAGTTCTTGGACTGGACTGATCTTTTGACACACAAAGCACGGCGTTGTTGCCTGAATCACAATGCTGCTAGACGTAAAAGCTCACATCTGAAATACATAAGATGATAATTAAGATAACTGAAATAAATAAGATGAATAAACTAAAAAAACACAATGAAATAAACACAATCAAATGTTGAAATATTAGTATTTTGCCTATTTAAAATGGTTAAATCTGTGTAGTTATATATATGCCTTCATCTTGAAAACTATAACGTGCCTAGAAAACATCTGAATGCAGTTTTGGAATCAGCGCGAAAACATGCTATCCAGCACCACCACACAAATTTTACTCTGATAAAAAATCTTTGTGACCAGTGTTATAATTATTATTATTACTTTCACTGGTTCTTACCTCTCGTTTGATAAGGAAAACTTCCTAAAGACTTTTTGTACAACAAAACTGTTTGATTATATATATATATGTACAGGTATGGCCAAAACAGTTAAAACACCTATGATTTGCCTCAAATTTTCGATTTGTTATGCCCCGGACCAAGCATTAGGTCAGGGGTTCCTAACCTTTTTGGCTTTGCGGCCCCCTTTCGTCAACCTTGTATCCATGGCGCCCCCCCATACCCAAAGGGCGAAAGTTTTCATTAGTTCCATATGGACGTCTAAAATCCAGATAATTATAGGATTAATAATAAAAAACATCAAAGCTCATGTGTTTATGAGAAAATTAAGTATTTATATGTACAAAAAATATGAAACTGAGAAACCTTAGTGCACCCTAACGAAGTAAATTACCCATATATATTTTTGGGAATATATATTTGAATGGCATTTGTTGACCGCTAACCACCTCACGGCCCCCCCCTAGGGATCTCAAATGCGCCCCCCAGGTTGGGAACCGCTGCATTAGGTTATGTAGAAATTGTACTCGTAGATTAGGTTTGTGAGGATGATCACAACGTGTCTGAACTGCATAAGGACTACACAACATTCAGTGCCGGTGACGCTTGTCAGTTTCTTGTTCCTTCAAAATTAACAGTGTTCAAAGTCAGCGAACAAGTGTATTACTGCTCCAACAAAATTGTAAACGTGCCAAGATTACGCAGTTACAATCTGATCACATAATCTAAAGTGCTTAACTAATAATATTACATACAAAATATCTTCAAAGTTTTCTAGCGACACCCGGCACTACCTTCATAGTCCTACGAAGTGACAAGCTGTACCCGTTGAAGGGTTCGGGATTCGGAAAATTTGTGGTTGTGGTCCAACTTTACGTTGACTCATCTTTATTCCCGTTCTGGGGTTGGTGTGTGTGACTACAACACACCTACAATAAGGATGGTAACGTAACCAATGATACTTTTCTATTAATTAAATTTTTACCATTGAACCTCAACTAATTAAATTAAGATTGTTTATTAAACCGTTGTAGTAAACTCTTGAATTTAATTTTGACCTTTAATATAAATTGTTCTCTTTATTATGAAACACCAAAATTGTTGTACTTTTAATTTTATATTCACAGATTACTTTAACTTTACACTAACGTTATATAATTCGAGAGACAAGGTTAAGCCTTGACCGAAAATGAAGTAGACCTTCAAAAACGATGTAGCCTTGCGCGTGACATGAATAAAAGCCTAGGGACAGAAGATTCCACGTCGCCGGCCCCAGTCAAAAAATGAAGTTGATTTACTGTTATTAATTCATCTTAATATAGGCCCTACTTCCCACGGGCTCTGATCGAAATGTTGAAAACAAATTAACAAGGAGAGGCAAAACGATCTTAAGATAAACAAACTGCTCCCGACGACTCTGTTTGATTCTTCTTGACTCAACTCTCTCACTCTCAACGGCGATGCGCTGCCTTTTTCATCAAGCAGATTTCATTGTTCTATTTGCGCTTTACACCTGATCTTCAGTTTATTTATTATTGCACCTACAACTTAAAAGAGAGAAATTAATACATGATTTCGATAGTTTTTAGAATTTCCCACCTATTCTACAGTATTCAACTAACTTTATTGGCCTATTTTTCTAATATTAAATATCTTACTTATATAGGTCTGGTATTATTTGAAAACTAATTTGTCTTTAAGAACATGATTGGGCATGATAAAACTAGAGGTGGGTATCACGTGACAACAAACCTATGCCTGATTGCCTGAACGTGAATACGAGTATGAATAAAACTAAGCCTGTTGTTCTGTCTTCGTGATTCATATCACGTCTTCTCGTCCAAATTCAGGATAGGCCCATTTCCTACCTTTTACAATCTATCTCTTAAATCTAACTTACATTTATACATTATAAATTGTTATTTTATATTCATTAATAAATCCAGACTTTACGATCCCAACACTGTGACCTTGAAATAACAAACAAACGAACGAACGGGTGAGTCTAATGAACATGTGAACGAAAGAATAAATTTTAAGTACATATGTGTAAATTGATGTTAATGTAAAGCAAGAACGGTATTTAAAAATCGAGTCAAGTTCTCTCATTAAGGTTTCCTAACAACACTGAATTATCAACAGTTATCAAAATTCAAGTGAAGCAATTTTATAAAAATGGCAAATAGAAGAAACAACAAAACAACAACAACACTAAGCATTCCTCATTCCCTCATCTCCAGGAGTCTCCATGAGGGAACAAGATGTGCTGGAGAGGAGTACCGGCCAGTGGCGGATTTAGGGGGGGCCGAGTAGGCCATGGCCTACGGCCCCGCGCCTGTGAGGGCCCCGCGCCCTCACATATAATTATAATGTTGGATTCCACTATAAATAATACAATTGATTAATGATTAGTGATAATTATGGTATCACTCTCTTTGCTGGCGGGAGTTTAGTTCTATTCAGGCCGCTGTGGAGTGCACATGTGAGTGTGTTTAGTGGTAAGTAATGGTAAAAGTCGTATCTCGAAAAAGTCGCCAGTCAATAAATGGGGATGGGGAGTTTTAGTCAGCTTTATAATAACATAAATAAGTTGAAAAATGTTAAATTAATGTAATTAATTTTTTTATATGAAACGTACTTAGGCTAGGTTAGGTCAGTTTAGCTTAGATTTCATAATAAATACATTTTATACATATTTAAGGAAAAAGTCGCCACTGGTGGGGGCTGGCGACTTTTCCCATAAAGCGACTTTTTCACCCGAACAACTGTTTAGTGTCTGTATTTAATTAATTAATTAAACTGTATTAATTAATACTAAACCGAGGGTCAAGTGTAAATAGTTTGTTTTTTATGTTTTTATGTTTCAGGATAAGGCAGTGAGGCTGCACTGAGGCACAATGGAGAAATCAACAAGTCGTGATCGTGATCAAGGGAGGAAGTATAAAGCTGGCTCTGTTAAACGACAAGAAAAGGCAGACGTAAACCAAAGAGTAAAAAAACTACCAAAAATAACTCAATGGTTGACATATCCAACAGTATCTGAATCTGCAAAATCACAAACTCAAACTGAATCCGGTCAAACTGAATCTGAATCAGTAGAGACACCAATTACGCCTGAAACAACTGGAGAAGCCACAACTAGTACTGAACCTAGTGTAGTTAGCGCAATTGAACCTGAACACAGTGAGGAGACACAAGAGGAAGTGAAAGTTATGAATACCGGTACTGAACAAGGATTTGAAACGGATCTTGGATTATGGCCTAAAATAATTACTGAAAATGTGTGTGACTATTGGTTGAAAAAGGAAGCGCAGAATGTCGACACTGTGATGGTGACTTCAAAGAGTCAGCTGTGAAAGAGCTAAACAGAACCCGTCATTGTACAAAGACATTATTCACTCGAACTCATTCATTATCTGGCCAAGAAATTAATCTTAAATGGCTCTGTTACTCTAAAACAACTGGTAAAGTGTATTGTTTTGCTTGCAAGCTTATGTCAAAGGTGGAAAGCTCATTCACAACTGGCGTCAATGGTTGGAAGAACGCTAGGTATGTCATAGAATCTCACAGTAGGTCAGATCAGCACAGGAAAAGTATGGTCGAAATGATATATCGAAAGACTGCGGGTGCCCGTATTGACTCTAATCTAGTACAACAATATGAAAGTGAATGCGAGTACTGGCAAGCAGTATTGAGGAGGTGTGTAGATGTTTTAAAGCTACTTTGCGAACGCGGGCTAGCCATTCGAGGTAAAGATGAAGTAATTGGATCAGTACACAATGGAAACTATCTTGGGATTCTAGAGCTGCTGAGCACATACGACAGTTTCTTGGCAGCACATATCAAGAAACACGCAAACAAAGGTAGTGGTCATACTTCCTACTTGTCCCATGTCATTTCTGAGGAAGTCATTGGAATAATGGCAGAAAAGGTTATGTCCTCAATAACAGATGAAGTAAAAACAGCAAAGTACTTCTCAATTTCTGTTGACTCCACACCTGATATTTCACACATGGATCAACTTACTTTTACAATCCGCTATGTACTGCCTACTACAGGTCCAGTTGAAAGGTTTTTGCAGTTTATTCCCATGCTAAGCCACACTGGCAGAGATATTGCTACAACTGTTCTTGATTTTCTTAAAGAGAAGAACATTCCAGTTATCGACTGCCGAGGACAGTCCTATGACAATGCCCAACATGTCTGGTAAATATCTGGGGACCCAACAGATAATCAAGAATGAGTGTAGTGAAGCTGAGTACATACCATGTATGGCTCATTCCTTAAACTTGGTGGCTAAGTGTGCTGCAGAAAGCTGTCCTGCTGCAGTGTCATTGTTTGCTCTGGTACAAATATGTACTCCTTTCTTGTTGCATCTACTTATCGTTGGAGGAGACACCGTGAGGTACTAGAGACTAATAAAGATAAGAAGTTGAAAGTTGATAAAATACTTTCAGACACTCGTTGGTCAGCACGAGCAGATGCTGTAGCTGCTCTCAGTAGAGCACACAAAGAAAACATCATTGTTCTGGAAGAGTTATTCTCAGATCAGAATCAGCCAGCTGAAACAAGAGCTGAAGCAAGTGGTCTTCTCAAAGGTTTGAAAAAACTTGAAACAGTGATTCTTCTTGAAGTTTGGGATACAGTATTGGAAAGGTTTCAGAGTAGCAGTATCCAGCTGCAAAAATCTGGGCTCTCCCTCAACACAGCTGTCACACTGCTAGAGTCTCTTTTACAATTTGCTAAAGACCTGAGATCCCAGTTCGATGACTTTGAAGCAAAAGCTATGGCTAAGTGTGATCCCTGTGATGTGACGAGTAATGATGCATACTACGCCGACACGCAGCGTATTAGGAAGCGCAAGCGTCACCACGATGAACTAGACTCCGCGGAGGATGTTATGCTGACAGGGAGAGACAAGTTTAGAGTGACTGCATTCTTGCCCATCATTGACAAGCTCTGTGCTGCCCTACAACAACGCATTGCTGCTTACAGCGACCTTCGAGAGAAATTTGGGTTTTTATCAGAAATCTCAAACAAAACGAACACTGAGCTTAAAGCATCTGCTGAAAAGCTTGTGTCTTCATATCCTAAGGACTTGGAGGCTGGATTGGAGTCGGAGCTTTTGCAGTTTGCACACCTTATGAAATCCATTCCAAGAGATTCACCTGAAAGTGCTCCTTCATCAGGTGGTGCAAAGGCTGCAAAAAGTCCTGAAACTAGAAATGTATGAGATAATTCACAGACATGACATGGTAGAAACATTTGCTAATGTTGAAATTGTATTACGACTCTATCTCTGCATGTTTGTCACAAACTGCACTGGGGAGCGATCATTCTCCAAGATGAAACTAGTCAAGAATTATCTAAGAAACACCATGGGCAGGACCGTTTGTCTTCACTCACCCTGTTGAGCATTGAGCATGAGAAATTAAGGGTGCTTGATTTTACTGATGTCATCAAACAGTTTGCAAGTAAGAAGGCTAGAAAAAAATCTTTTTTGACTGAGAAATAGTTAAGTGTACCGTACAAATTGCCTGCAATAAACAAAACCCACTCATTGCATCATTTGCATGTCAGTCAAGTGGTATTCTCTTTAGTTAATGGTGTATTATTATAGTTATTTTTTGTTAATGGTGTATTATTATAGTTATTTTTTATTGTTAAGCTTCAAAAAAACAAATGTGTAATGTTCAACTATGAAATGGTCATTTGGCTAATTAATTATTATCAATAAATTGAATATTGTTTAAAAAGTAAATTTATTTTAACGCTTCGCTCGCCCATTGATTTGAGGGCACCTTAAATCCGCCACTGGTACCGGCAGGGCCGGATTTTCCAATAGGCAACATAGGCCATTGGCCTAGGGCCCACCAGTAACTGGGGGCCCACTGGTACCGGCAGGGCCGGATTTTCCAATAGGCAACATAGGCCATTGGCCTAGGGCCCACCAGTAACTGGGGGCCCACTGGGGACCTCCTACAATCCCTTGACACAAACAGTATCATTGACAAATTTGCCATAGAAAAAAGCAGGAAAAAGTCATTTTGAACTTCACATAGTTGTGCTTGCAAAATTTATTATGCTTCAGTTTCATTGTATTTTCCATTATTCCTATGTGTAAGATGTACATGATATGGAACTTGATTTACTTTGATGTACTTGATATGGAACTAATTTGATTAAAAATTATTAATGTGTAATGTATTACATTATGTTGTAATTCTTATTGCAAAATTTATTATGCTTCAATTTGACTGTATTTTTTTCCATTATTCCTTTGTGTAAGAATAAGTTGTACATGATATAAAACTAATTTGAATAAAATTATTGATGTGTTACATTATGTTGTAATTCTTTTTTTTTTTACATTACAATATTACGATATATATATATATATATTAGGGATGTGCCGAATATCAGGTTACGATCCGGTTTTTCCGGATATCCGGCACTTTTTGCACTATCCGGTAACGGCCGGATAGTGGCACTATCCGGCCGGCACTTTTAATTTTAATTAAATATCTTAGATGATGAATCCTTAATAAACATTTTATAGGTAGCTACAAAGTAATAGCATTATTATTAGTATTATTATTTATTATTAGCTATATTAGTTAGTTTTAACCTCTCTATCTGCAACAATGGCGACCCAAAGAGAGAAGAAATAAGTTTAATAATCAAGGGATCCAAAGAAGTGGTTATGAGTCATAACCACTTCTTATGACAACCACCCTAACACAATAATAATAAACAGAAACTGAGAATTAAATTGGGTTGATCTTGTGAGAGGTTCTTCATCTGCTGAATCGTTAGTGGCTACAGACTCGGTCTTCTCTTCATGCAGTGCTTTGAACTTAATGCTAGGATGTTTACTTTGAATGTGATTCCACAATGGTTTTGTTGAATATGACCGAGGTGTTTTACCACGCACGATGTACCTCCCATTGTTTGTAACATCACATAATTTGCACTCCGCTTTATGTTCATTTTCCACACCACAGACTTTAAAATACTTCCAATAATTGATTTTGATTTAGAAGACATAATTCACTTTTATTTCTAATATTAACGACTAGAAAGTCTATATTTTCACAATTTTTCTGAAATGAACAAGAAAAGTAGTAACGTACAGCCTGGAGTAAGAAACAATAGTAAGGTTCCCTAAGACTAGGTACTAGGTACTAGGTAAAACGAGTGAGCTTTTAACATATGCATGGAGTGATGCAGTGTTGCCTATTAATGCAGAAATGTACCTATTTTGCTCTTTATTGTTCAATGATTTCATTAATTTGTTAAAGATGCAGAATAAAAACAAATAGGTACTTTGAGATTGCTATAAAATATTAATTTCAAATAATTTAATCATTTAACAAATGTATTTTCTCCACTACCAAGAGGTGGGGCTGCATCTTTTGCATCTCCATGACCCTGTCTCTTATTTAACAAAACAAAACAATAAATGGAAAATTAAATTACTCTTACATAAAAAACCAACTGTAGCTAAACATATGGATAGAATTTTAAACAACATTTCTGATTTGCCTCAATTATAGAATAAAATTGATATATGGATTGAATCACAAATATTGCATCACTTCCTGCTTTAGTTTCATCATTAATATGTCTTCTGACATGACCATCTTCAAGTCTCAAGACTGTACAATTAAGTAATATGCAGAGCATAATTTATAATCAAGTATTACTTGCAATACCGGATATCCGCTGATCACTATTTGCCGGATATCCGGTATCCGGTTATCCGGTAAAATCACTATCCGGCACATCCCTAATATATAATATTTTTTTTGGGGGGGGGGGGCACTGATAAGGTTTGGCCTAGGGCCAGGCCGGATTAACCATTAAGCAAAATAAGCCCGTGCTTAGGGCATCAAGGGAAGGGGGGCACCACAGAAATTTTCCATTGTCGGATTTACCATGGATTTACCATGGATTTATTATACTATTATAATCGTATCAGAAAGAAGGTACCCAATGACGGAGATGCACCAGAAGTATATCTGAATGCCAGAGATAAATTTCTTATCACCACCTTTTACACAATTGTTGACAAACTTGAAACTGAGATGAGAAGAAGAGGAGAGATATACAAAGAAATAGCAGAGAGATTTTCTTTTCTAAGTGATGTGCCACATAATGTCACCACTTCATCATCTACTGAAATTGAAAAGTATTCTCAGGGTTGTAAAAAGATGATTGATGCTTACCCAGAGGACTTGAACACTAATTTCTCTGCTGAGCTTCAGCAGTTTCACTCATATGTGTGCCATAAGTTCAGTGCAAAAAAAAATGTAAAAACAAGATTCAGTCATGCTGAACTTTATAAAATAATTGTAGAAGACAATATTGAGTGTGCCTTCCCAAATGTAGAAATTGCCTTTCGTATATTTTTAACATTAATGGTCACAAATTGCTCAGCTGAGCGTTCATTTTCTCAGTTGAAGTATATTAAAAATACCAACAGAACAACTGTGCAACAAGGCAGGCTGGATGCCTTATCTCTACTAAGTATAGAAGCAGATGTGTTACGTAAGATTAGTTTTGAGGATCTGATCAAAGACTTTGCAATTAAAAAAAGTAGGAGAAAACTTTTCAAATATAAATGAAGTGGAAGTATACAAAATAAACATTATTTTCCATCTTACTGTAAGTTTTGTTTCATTTCAAAAAATAAAATTTTATTTTATGGTTATTTTTGTTTATATTTTGAATTACATTATATGGGGCACCAAAATCTTTAAGTGCTTAGGGCGCTCTAAAGGTCTTAATCCGCCCTGCCTAGGGCCCACAAGCAAGTAAATCCGGCCCTGAGTACCGGTATGCCTTTTCCCTCCATATCAAGCGCTGCTTCCCCTCCTCCTAAGAGGGCTTTCTCCGTCAACGAACTGAAGAGTTCAAAGCAAACAAACGGCGGGAATGCCAGGCGTGAAAATAAACAACCAGTGGCGGCTCGTGACTTTCAGTTATGGGGGTGCTGCCTCAGAAATTGCGAACAATTGTGTCGATTATATATATTATGAGAGAGAGAGAAAGTCGAATAGATAAATAGATAACTACTCACTACTCAGTCATAAAAATAAGTAAAATAGTATCATAAAATCAATTATAGGGTACTTACGCTTAACGGGTAATTTCGAATTTGCCAAAAATTTTATTTATAAACAAATTCCATTCTTCTGTTTTTATTCTGAGCGGAAAGGTCTATTACTTTTTCATTGAAATTCTGTGTACTGTTGATCAAATTTTTCTCTATTGAAATCATTGCAAGAGCATTTAGTCTTTCCTGATTCATAGTGCTCCTTAAGAACGTCTTTATTCTTTTTAATGTTGAATGGCAGTGTTCGGCCACGGATGTAGTCATGGGGATGGTCAAAAGAATTTTTATGAGCTTAGCTAGTTCTCCAAGAACATCTACTAGATTATTTTCAGTGATAAATTTCAGCAGATCAATTAACCTGTCGTAATTGTGCATATCAGGTCTACTGTAGAAAACTTGTAGTTCAGTAAGAAGCTTTTCTTTTTCAGTCATGGGATATGCCTCAGTGGTCACCGTTACCTCTTCCATAGGCATTTTCATATTATAGCTATCGAAGTTTTCCTTGGTAAACAGCTTAGCAGCTACTAATTGTTTGGTAAATGAATACCTCTCAGCTATGTCAACACATACGCAGTCGCACACTTCCTTTGCTTCAATCATGAGTGTTTTTGAAGGATTTTCACAGTACTCCTAATTTCTTATTTTTAAAATGGCATTGTTGAAGTTTGCTATATATTCTTGTACTTTACATGAGTCAATAGCTCCAGATTGCATTTGATTGTAAATGACTTCTACGTGAGGCATTATCTGATGAAAAAGTTTCAACCAAAGATGAAGTTTTCTTTATTCAAAACGTGCAAAATTCCTGTTGCTTCTGAAATGGTTTGATCTGCGTTTGCTGTGGACTGTATTTCTTCAAGGCATTTTTTTAAGGGTTCGAAATTTTCATAGACGCGGTTTACGGTGCGTATATGAAAATTCCATCTAGTAGGGGATGGACGAGGAATGCGGCTGGTCATATGTTTGCTTAAGATAGAGAGACGAAGTGGTGACCTGGAGAAAAATGTTGGTATAGCCGAGGTTAGAAAAGAATATTCTTGAATTTCGGGTAGTACTTGCTACATTTTTCATAATCAGATTCAGTTGGTGGGCATAACAGTGATTGAAGTGTGCATTATTGTAAACTTCTTTAATTTTAGCCCGAACTCCCCCTTTTTTTCCTTTCATGACATTTGCGCCATCAAATGTCTGAGCAATTAGTTTCTGCTTGTTTCCTTCGAGAAGAATATCTAGCTGATCTAGAATGCACTTAGGTAGTCCTTCTGCCGTTTGATTTTCCGGAGTAAAGAAACCCCAGAAGCGCTCAAAGACTTCCTCATTCAGCTCGTATCTCAGAACAATAACTATTTGAGTGTGTTCAGAAACATCAGTTGTGTCATCAGCCATGACCGCCACAAACGAAGCTTCTTTAATTTCTTTTTTTATTTGATTGCGGGATACCTGCAGCACACAGTCAAGAATATCATTCTGAATGGTTTTGGAAACGCCCTTGAAGACTGTGTTGCTTTCTAAATGTTTTTTTCAAATCGGGATCTAATTTTGATGCGAAATTAATTAATCCCCTGAATACACCTGGATTTGCCGAATCATCTTTTTCATCGTCCACGTAAAGAAATCTCAAAATTTCCGCAGAATTTAATGCAGTCTATTATTTTCACAATATTTCACGATTTTTGGTAACTTTGTTATTATGTTCGATAATCGAGAGTTTGTAAGCCTCACTAAGTTTTTCTTTGATATTTACCGTTCCTAAAAGTGACAGGGAAATCACATTATCAATATGCTTCTTTGAACGCTCATGCTTTTCAGTTTTTCTTTCATTTTGTTTATATTTGTAAAACCACTTTTTGTCCACGTCAAGTCACCACCGAGTAGTAGACACGGGAAACAAAATAATGCATTTTTAACTTTACAACCACAAAGCCAACTTTTTCTTTGGTACCATTCTGAATTAAAACTACGAATATATTTCTTATTGTTACTTATTCCGGGCTGAGATATTTGAATTTGTGGTGTAGGGCGTCCTCCAGTTTTAATAGCTATTTTTTCTTGAAGAGATAACTGTGAAAAATTACGAGACTGAATTTTACTCAGTCACCCGACTCACTTCTGGGGTTAGCGCAGCCATGATAATAGAATAGGCGCCTAGTTAAAATTTCAAAAACAAAAAGTCACTTGCGAAAAAAATATTCTAAGAAATGAAAGCTATATATTGTAAATAATCCAATTATTATATAATTAACTTCAATCTCACGACAAAAAATAAATGATAACGAATCATTGATAAATGCAATTCGGAAATTAAATTTCGAATTAGCAAACGATACAGCAACACCACTATCACGTCAAACAAACAAATCGGCACTGCTCTGTCCCAGTGCTTTGGATCCTATTAAACCCGCGATTCTGACTCGCTCTTCGTACGTCCGCCACCGAGGTTTCAAGCGTTTCGAACAAAATCTGGAACTGTTAAGTACGCAGTTCCACGGGAAGGCTGAAGCTACTTTCGTGATTCATTCGTTCGGCATTGAAATAGTTTAAGGAAAAAAGGATATAATCTGATTTAGAAACTCAAAGTTCATTGAAAAAAAACAATCAGAGAGGCTATTTTAAATATTTAAATATAAAGATCATAAGATCATGGGGGTGCTGCAGTTCCACAGTGCCTACCTGCGAGCCGCTCCTATAAACAACCAGCTTTATATACAGGCTCGTACCTGTCTTTTAGCCTGAAGTACATGGCAGGAAAGGATGGAAAAATAAACAAATTAGAAGAAAAAAAACAGGAAATCAAAACAGCGCATAGAGGCGCTTAATGAGAACTTTAGAACTCGGATTCCGGAACCAAGCAATAGAAAATAAAAAGGTGAAAAGCGACCTTAAACGGAAACCGCATAAAGACCTATACTTCATCGTGGGATCTGGAGTCCCACAGGTTCCCTATCGAAACTGTCGAAGATGCCATGAAAGAAAAACTCCGTATAAACATTCCTCAATATGTCATTACGGAGGCATATCGAGTTGGTCAAAATAATAACGACACTGACAAAGGAATTATAAAATTCAAATTTTGGAAATAAAAAATAAGAAGTGCAGTGATAAAACTCGAACCAAACAATGAATCATTCTGCGAATACAGAAAAGAAATCTTTGCCAAATTATTAAAACTTAAAAAAGAAAAAATAATTTATTCTTGTTATGTACGAGACGGTATAAACCGTATAATATATGCCCGTAAGTCCCGGGAAGGAAAAAAGTGTTGATTCATACTCAACATGATTTCGACAACTTTCGGCAGCATCTACAAATAGAACTGCCATCAGCATAACCCGTGTGCCCTGTTTTTATGTCGGGAAACCCAAATACTTCATCCAATTATTACCCCCATTTTCGTATTTCCAACTTTAAAATCGTATATAATAAACTTACCAAATTATTAAATCAAATACGATATTTTAAATAAAACACAGTTTGGTTTTAGAGGTGGGCATACAACGGAAGATGTCATAAACATGCTGTTGGAAAATGTGTCTCAGAACTTAAACAGCAAAAAACGCGCTGCCTTGGTCTTCCTCGACTTGTCAAAAGTATTTCATATACTTTCGCGTGAAATCTTTTTAATAAACTTCACATTTACGAAATAAGAGAACATATCCTCCATTGTCATCAATATATCAGATTAAAAGACAATTTATCCGACAAAGCAATGCTAACTAGTGGAGTCCCACAAGGATCTATTCTTGGCCCATTACTATTTATAATTCACGTCAAGGATTTTCATTTCTCAACCACCTTAGTTTGCGTACAATACGCAGATGATACCACACTTACTTCTTCCCATCATAATTTAGACTTTCTGATAAATGAAAAGAACAGGCAATTAGAGCATCTGTATGAATGGAATGGATCTGTGTTGATAAACTTCTATTGAACCTGACAAAGTAATCTCATATGATTATTACCACAAAACGTATAAATACACGCTATCAAAGTGATGAAGTTAAGGTATTTGGTATTAATTCAGATGAAAAACTAATTTTTGAAAAGTCATGTACAATGTAGCAATTCCAAAATATCAAGACGCGTCTTCATATTATATAAACTAAAAAAAAAGACCCTTCCTCAAAACGCATCCTTACCCTATATTATTCCTTCATCTATCCACAGTTATTATATTGAATTACAACATGAGGTAGCTCGAATAAATATATGAAACATCCTTTGGAAGTAATTCATAAATATGTCTGCGAATTCTCTCGTATAATGAAAACAGACAAAGTCACACTTACTTAATGTATAAATAACTAAATATTTAAAAACTAAATGGTTTATACATATTCAGTGTTGTTGTTAATATGTTTAAAGTTATCAGTCAAATTCAACATACATCACCCATTCAAAGAGCAATCATCCCCCTCCCGATCAAATACCTCATCATTATAACATAGACTGACCACAGATTTTATACGCAAACCAAACAATATAATGAAAATTACAATGGAAACTCTTACTGATGCATACGTTCATTACTGTTAATATAACGACCGTAATTAAGTTCCCATTTTATAATTAACTATCTCAAATATGCTAATTTCATTAAGCATTTTTAATTTTATAATTTATCTTTTCTTTCGATTAAACATCATTTATTTCCTACTAAATATACAAATGATCACTTCATTTACAATTGTGTAAAATTTTGTAAATTTTTATCTTGTTTATTTTTTTTAATATTACTTGCCATTTTCGCTTCTTTTATATAATAAATAAACTAAAGCCTATTAGTTTTGCCTTAAACGTTTCCATACTTTTAACAGCATATTCATATTTGAATATTGGGAGCATATTAATGTCATATCAAATATCTAAATTGTAAAATTGGACAGAATAATATTACAAAATATTGTACAATTCCGTCACTCGTATTTCTTTTTCTGAATAAAAGCTTAGGTTTTGAATATTGAATAACCTTTATTAATAATAAAATAAATACATTCGTTTTACAATTTACAATGAATAATTGTGAAGCTCGACTATTTATTTTATTTAATTGGCCCTTAAGCTTTAGGCTTTACTGGGCTCTTATTAAGAATAGACAGCTAGTTGTTATTAATTAATAATAAATAAATAAGTAAATAAGTATTATTAATAGTTAAAACGTGTATTAATCTTAAATTATCACTACTAACATGACAAATGCAAGGTCACCATTGAAGGCACTATACCAATACCATACAAAGAAACCAATATTATACATGAGAGATTAGAACTGAACAATCGCAAGAAATGTTTTTAATACTAGATTACACACGAGAAATTAATAATTAGTAAACAATAGTAATGGACATTAATCCCAGATTTTTGTTAGTATGCCATTATTAATCGGGATTTCAATTTGGTTTTAAACAAATTTACATTCACAATATTTTTTATATCAGCATAAATCTTCAGGTTCCCCTCTACGGTGAGTCACGTCTGCAATTCCAGTTTTTGATAGTCTAAACACAACTAATTCTATTAACTAGTAGCTAATGAAATTAATGTAAACCTCAAGTTTTGTTTGAAGCCTCTCTGAATAGTTTAAAGGAGCAAACTGATGAATTATCATAATTCCTTTTTTCAGACGTGATCAGAATGGACTCCCCAACATCGCCAGAAACTTGGTCAGCCATCATTGCCTTTCATCAGGAACGTCTCAGCAGACGTCATATTGCTACCAGAGGTTATGCCAGTCATATCACTGTCTTCAGGATCATTAAAAGGTGACATAAGAGAGGTAGTTATGAAGCAAGAACACGGTCAGGACGGCCAAGTGTCAGCTCAGAACGCCAGGATTGCTCTCTGTGTCGATATTCATATTCTACCCAAAGGGAAAGCGATGAACACGAAATAGTGCCTCCAAACCTTTCAAGACCACCTGTTACCAACATCCGGACTCCACTTCCAAAAGGAGAGTTATTCTTCCAGGATGATGGTGCACCTTGTTACCGAGCAAAAGCAGTGAAGAAGTGGTTGGATCTTAACCCAAACGAGAATTTCTGGCAGGCTGTTGGTCAGACGATACGAAAACGACAACCACGAAACCGGAATTATTTTGAATTAAGCCTACAGACAGCTTGACAGTCCTTACAAAAAGGATCAACTACTCTGCGTTTGGTTCAGTTCATGTCAGAGCTGATTCGTGCAGTGCATGAAAACAAGGGTCGTCACTGCAAGAACTGAACTGGATAATATACACTTCGGTATTATCGTCAATCCAAGGATTCTTGTGTATTATCGCGTGTGTACGTATATTAATTCGTACAAACACGTGTGTACCTTTCTTTAAACAAACACCGTGGGCAAGGAGGTTGTATAAAGACAAATGCTTCACCCCTTGAAAATACACTTGGTTGTAATTCTGAAAGAGTGCTCAGGTTTAATTTATTTTTACGTTGTTTCACTTCACAACCCGAACTTGGTTATTCTTTGCATTCGTAAATAAAATGAAAAATATTAAATTTATTTTTGAGAATGAAAAGGACAACAAAATGTATTTGTGGTTTGGGATGTTATTTGAGTAAAAAAAAAAAGTGGTAATTTAAAAGACAATACCTGTTTTAATGATTTACAGTACGTATTTTTATTTTAGAAATATTTTGTTAAGAACAGACTCCGTTTTGTCTTCACCCTGTTAAAGAACTATAGTGTTCTTCTGATTGATTATATTATTATTATTAGGCATTTTGTAACTGAGAGATTGATTCTTTTATATCCCCTAAAAAACTGTCCAGTGAATCTGCAATAATATTTCAGAAGAGTAAAACTGTATATATATATATATATATATATATATGTATATATATATATATATATATATATATATATATAATATATATATATATATATATATATATATATATATAATATATATATATATATATATATATATATATATATATATAATATATAGAGTCAGTCTTTAATAGATTACATTAGAGCAGTCACAGCTTATTCTACTACTTATGAACAGTAATTATGACAGGCTAGACCTGCCAGTTTTCCCCATCTTCAATCGTTAAGTTTTTATATACAGGATTAAACTCTCTGTTTTTGTTAACAAAAAATATGTACTCTAAAACTAACTTAAAAGAAAGTCATTTCATACACTTGAAAATTTGAAGAAGAGTTTGTTGTACAAGTTAATGTTAGTTAAAAAAGAATGTTAAAAAGCGCATGCGCAGGAACAGCTAAATTGTCATTTGCGAATTTTACAATGGTTTACAGTATTAAACAATTATTATACCGTCCACTCGCTTTACTGTAGCGAACTGAGTACGATCAACCATAATACAAACAAACACAATTTTTATTCAGGAAGAATAACATTACGTATTGGTATACAACACATCCATCCATATACATTTACGCAATGGCATCAAAGTTTAATTTCGTATTTTTAGTGGCAAGTAGTCTAATTATAGCATTCTTATTTGAATATGCCGTTGGGAACTATGACAGCAGCTTTTCAGGCAAAAATCTTTCGAGATTCATTTCAAATTTTTACAAAAGAAAATAAGAAAATAAATAAAAATAAATAAAAATAAATAAAAATAATATAAAATAAAGTTGAAATTAATTAATTCTGTCATTACGAATAAAAACGGAGACAATCGTAGGAAAATAACAGACAAAAGAAGCGGTAAACAATACATGTTGAAATACCAATAAATAATTAATTTCCATTATTACAAATGAAAAGTAATACACTCTTAAAGTAATAGAAATACGGGTAAATGAGGCACATTATACGGCGGCGTAATATAATGGAAACCTTCAAAATATACGTAATTTATATAACTTGGGATTGCATTCGATTTAATTAAGACTGTGAAATTTACATATACAGGGTGTCCA
Source organism: Bathynomus jamesi (assembly GCA_023014485.1). NCBI lineage: Eukaryota > Metazoa > Arthropoda > Malacostraca > Isopoda > Cirolanidae > Bathynomus > Bathynomus jamesi. The sequence goes on from JAJOZX010000592.1 coordinate 1,061,491, forward strand.
TAAGTCCGGCATCATAGGAGAAATTCATATTTTTCTCTTCTACAGGCCATAATGTCTGTGAGCAAGGAAGAACGAATCCAGATAATTCTACTCATAGATTTTTATCTCTGGGGCCACTTGAAAGCGCTGGTATACGCAGAGAAAATTAGGAGTGTTCAACATTTGCGGCAGCGCATTATTGGGGCATGTAACACCATTACTCCTGACATCATTCACCGTGTGCTTGCTGACTGGGTATCACGTCTGAATTTGTGTATTGAAAAACAATGGTAGACATATTGAGCACGTTCTGTAAATAAAAGCTTTTGTTTTGCCTTTTTTTATTATTTTGCCTATGATGCCGGACTTATGGGACACCCTGTATAATAGGTCTCTCTAATCTTTGAAAAATAGAATATATATATATATATATATATATATATATATATATAGAGAGAGAGAGAGAGAGAGAGAGAGAGAGAGAGGAAGGACAACAAGCTTGCCCTTCGTGAAATGAGGAATCATCCCGCGGAACAATGAAAGGTGGAAAAGAAAATATATATATATATGTGTGTGTGTGTGTGTGTGTGTGTGCAGCTGGGATCTTTTACATTGATAGGAGTTGAGAGAGAGAGAGAGTTGCTTTAGTGATTTTATGAAAATAAATTAATGATGATGTTGTCTGACTCTTACAGTATCGAGTTCCAAATGTCTTCTCCTTTATAGGAAAGAGCACTTCCCGCAATTTGCATTGATAATTTGGTTTGTATATGAAATCATTCGGAAATCTTGTATTATGATTGTCATTGGCCCGATGAGGGGTAATCGTCCTTTGAATGGTTGAAGTATAGTTTTGATTATTATCAAGTTTGTACATATTGATACCAATAGTTATAGTTTAGACTTTAGACAGTCATTTAGTTTAAAAATATTTAAATTTTTGAACATTGGAGAGGTATGAGATTGTCTGTTATCATTTTTTTGAGTGTTTTCGTAAGCATTTTTTATGGATTACTTCTAGCGGATATCTTATATAATTCTTTGTCAGACTTCATGCTGTAATTCCATACTGTAAGTGTGCATGAATAAATGAGTAATACAGTGTACGGAGAGCATTTTGGGGATTTTTTTTGTTTTGTTTGAATATTATGTTGCGAAATATGGATATTTTTTAATTGATATGTTGTATGTGGCTTTTGAAATCTAATTTTTCAACTAAGTTGATGCCAAGAACTTTAACTTCATTTACTTTTGCAAGAGAAGCGTTTCCAAATATTAATGGAGTGTGCGCGATTACAGTTTTTTTAGTTATGATCATATATAATGAGTTCGTCAAGTTCAATAAAAGTTTATATGCACACATCCATTTATACACGTGTTCTAATTGCCTGGTCATGTTATTTATTAGGAAGTTGATACGTGATTCGTCTTTTCTTTTCTGGCGTTAACTAAAAACTTAACTTTTATCGCACAGTCCCCCACAGTCTTTTAGCATTAGATTTTTGTTCTCTGATTTTATAACGATAACAGTCCGCTTTTGCGGATTTTATGGGTGAATTTAGTCTGTTACAACAACTTCTATATGTTTGTTCATTGATAATACGAATATTATTCTTCCATAATTTATTGAGAGAATGTGTTCGGTTTATGTTTACAATGAGGGCTGGAGTGATCCACTGGTTGTTATAATTATTTTTTGACACAAGTTTTGATTTGATAAGAAAATCAGCATTAAATATATCTATTAGTGCGTTTGAGAATGTTTGAAATTTTGTTTCTATGTCATAGTTACTTTCGGTTATTCCCCACCAGTCAAAACTTTATACTTCTCTGCTAAATTTCAATTTATTATTATAATTGTAGGATCCATAGTGAAGTTTTATTTTTTCCTGTTTGTAAATAGTTAATTAGCATTGCGTATGTGGGAAGATGGTCCGTAATATATAATAAGAGTAAATCTGACATACAGTCAAAGGAAAACTGCACCTACAGTAGATTTGATCTAATACAGTGAATTTTTTTTATGGTATTATGTAACCTTGTTGGCTTAGTAATGGTTAAATTAAAGCCATTTGCAGTGACGAGATTGTACGAGAAATTAGCATTATTATTAGAATCTATCTGAGCACGATCGATATTTAACTCTCCGTCAATAATGCAGTTATTGTTGATGTAAATGGAAGTTAAAGTTTTATCTATGCTCGCAATAATTGTTGGTAAGTTACCGTTTGGTGGTCGGTAGATACCAAATATTGAATAAGAGATGTTTATATACACTTCAATTGCTCATAGTTTCAGAATGATCATTTATGCCCGTTATTATTCGATAACTTTACTTTTACGATTTGTGTATATAAAAATGCTTACTCCATTGCCTGTTATTATTTCTACGTATATGGTGGCTCGTATAGCCCGATATATTTAAAAAGGACTTATTATTATTTTCATTTAACAAGGTCTCGGTCAACTTTTAGCTCGTATAATATTTCCAGGAAAATATTTCACATCAACTATAAAAATTCAAGCGTAGTTTACGTATGGCATTTAAGCGAGTCACATATACTATATATTTTTTAGTATTGCAAATTATTGAAAATTTGTTAGAGGGGAAGAAATATTTACCATAAACAAATTTCAGTGTTGTTTGCAGGTTTGTAGTAATTTTCCATAGCAGTAGATTTAAAATCACGTTCTCATGAATTGCTATCCTTCAATACTGTCGTTATGGAACCATTCTATTTTCCGTTTTTAATATATAAATTATGTCATGGAGAAAGATTTTTTTCACTTATTAAAAAACAGGTAACATCCGGAACTCATTTTCTCACAGTGTGGGTGTGTGGGTGTGCGCCCTCGAGGGTTACCCGAGCCCGAGTGAGTGGCAGGTCCAAATCAAACCAGGTGTCAGCAGCCGCGAGCGAACCCAGAACCTCATCGCCCAAAGTCCAACAATGAGAACTACTGAACTACCGGGAGCCCGTCAGTCATTAAATACATGATAATTAGAAATACTTACAAAATTTGCTAATGAAGATAGTCTTAATAGTGACAGTAAGCAAAAGCGGAAGCTTTGGTCTCTACAACAGTATGCAAAGGATGATGATTGTTTAGGTCATTAGTGCCGACATAGTAAGAGGAAGTGATGTTACATCGAGCGTAATGACGTCACACCGAGGGAAAGTAGGGCAGCCTATGAATGGACAGGTGGGCATCATCAAAAACTGCCGGGTAGAAGACTGTGCCGAGATATTTAAAAGGGAGGAAAGTAGCCGAAACCCGTGCGTATAGTCATTCTTGTCAAGACGTGACTGCGTGACAGGACTACTGAAGGAAGAACTCGTTGCGTGCTTACCCATCATATATCTGTCTGGCAGGGGTGACGTAGACTCATCCTGCAGTTCGCAGTTCCGTTAGTCTTACTATATATCATATATATTTCTAATATTGTTACGGCAGTGTCAATGGGAGGTTTAAGAGATAGCAAACCACGCGACACGACGGATGGGTGTTCAAGATACGCCTTATTCAACTCATTATATTATACCTATTTTTAATTACCAACTAGTTATACTATTTCATATATATTTAATGTTATTACCTATTTACTTATTATCTCAATTAATAATTAGTAATATTTATAAATAAACTGTTTTGGTTCACTTCTCATAGTCTCTCTCGTTCATTAATTTAAAAAAAATTAACTACTTAACTACCCTTAACTACTACTACTTAACTACCTTTTGAAAAACCCTGAAGATCATTTGGGTTTGACCTTAATAATAAACGAATTAACAAATTGGGTAATTTCATTTTTAGCGCTGAAAGAAATAAGCTGATTTTTTCCCAATGAAAACCATATTAATTTTGTGTAAGTTTTCTTTAATAGCAAAAGTTTTCCATATTTTGACTGAAAGTTTTAGTTCGAGGAATTTTTACATACTTTGCAATGTCACTCATTCATATTTACTTATTAGCCAGTGTCGTAACACCGTTTCCCGTTGATCGGCGAAGTTAAGCTTTGGCCATTCTGAAAAGTGCTTTTGAGGGAGATTAAGCCCCAAACCCTGTAAGTACCATATTTTGTCTATAACACTGTGTAACACTGATTCTGTTTATATAGAATTTTTTATGTTTTTATATGCATTTGTGGGCGCTGAGTCCAAATCTGGCCTTGGTTTGTGTGTATCATCAGTGGTTTCAGAGATAATCCTTTTTTCATGTTTTACCAGTATAATGTTATTATGGGCGCAGCAATATCAGAATAATCAGGAATTGTTGAGAACAATTCGGATGTTCGTTGACAGTTTCTTGCTCTAGAAATTGCCCGAAACTTCCACTGTGCTATATAATGAAGAGCGAAGAGTCTGAGAAGTCAGTAAATGTGAGCACACAAAGAAAGCAGGTTGTTTGTCTGATGGTTACCAGCACTGAGGTACTGTGTTTCTGTGCTTCTCTGTGCTGACGATTTGAGTGTTATCGATCCTTTTTTATTGCGAACATTATTTCAGTGTTGTGAATACATCTTTTTTCTGGAATCTGTAATCTGTTGCAGATTTAATAACTCTTCTCTCTATATCTGCAGGTTATGATTAATGTACAGTAGTACAGTTTGGTAAAGAGAATGGCAACTTGATCTTGTAAACACTCGCAGGATATATTCTGCTACGTTTGTGGGTATTACATAGGCCCCAAGCAAGTACCGCACAAGATTGTGAAAGGCACCAAGTTCTGGATCGCGTATCGGCTCTATTTTGGTATGCTTATGGGTGACCATTGACCAAGATAAGCCCTGGGCACCCCATGTGATCTGTGGAAGCTGCCGCTCCACACTTGAAGGGTGGCTGCGGGGAGTACGCAAGGCAATGCCCTTTGCGGTACCCAGAATATGGAGAGAATCAAAGAGCCACCACGACGATTGCTACTACTGCATGGTAGATGTTTCTAAGTACAGGAAAGTTAAAGGAAGGCAAACTCTTCAGTATCCAAGCATAGCGTCGTCCATAGCTCCTGTACCACATGGCGAAGGTCTTCCAATACCGTCCACCAGAACAGGTATCTATCCATTACTTTACCTTCTGTATTTTACAGACTGTAGGTCATTATGTGTCGATTTTTCTTAGTGGTGATGCTCTTCTACATTATAGCTATGCCTATATTTTGTTTCTTTGTTTTGCAGGTTGAAAATGAGGATGCAGCTAGCTCATCTGAGATGTCGGCTGTGAGGACAGTCATGATGAAGAATATACAGTAACTTTCAGTACAAACCCTCACTTTCCAAATCAGAGGGAATTGGACGACTTAATTAGAGATTTGGGTCTGACGAAATCAGGGTCTGAGCTTCTGACCTCCAGATTCAAAGAGTGGAATTTGCTTGGAGAAGACTGCAAGAGCATTGTATACCGAAAGCGGTATGAAGAGTTTGCAAGGTTCTACGATGTCAATGGCTCTCTGTTTTGCAGCGAGGTTAATGGTCTATTCACAGCTATTGGGTTAACACATATACCCCCAGAGTGGCGCCTGTTTATTGACAGTTCAACTCGGAGTTTAAAAGCTGTTCTACTCCACAATGGGAATAAATATCCATCTATACCAGTTGCACATTCTGTTCAAATGAAAGAGGACTATGAAAATGTCAAACAACTGCTCACTCAAATCAGGTATGAACAATATAACTGGGACGTGTGTGGTGATTTCAAAATGATTGGTTTCCTGTTAGGTTTACAAGGAAGGTTTACTAAATATTCATGTTTTCTTTGCCTGTGGGATAGCAGGGCTTCAACTGAGCACTATAAAACAGTCCAGTGGCCTCCACGTGAAGGACTGCAACCAGGAAGTACAATGTACTCAGGGAACCTCTTGTGAAGCCTGACATAGTTCTGCTACCCCTCTCCATATTAAGTTGGGTCTAATTAAGCAGTTTGTAACTGCGTTAGATTTTGGAGGGGAAGTTTTCCAACAGATTCGGGGTCATGTTCCCTAAACTCTCTGAGGCCAAAGTCAAGGCTGGCATCTTTGTAGGACTACAAGTCAAGGCGCTGTTGAATTCAAAGAACCTTGAAGCCAAGGTGACTCCGATCGAAAAAGAGGCTTGGTGTGCTTTCCGTGATGTGGTTCGTGGGTTTTTAGGCAACCATAAAGCACCAAACTATAAGGACTTAGTGTCAAACTTGATTAAGTGCTATGGCAAAATGGGGTGCCGTATGTCTTTAAATTACACTATCTGCATTCACATCTAGACTTTTTTCGTGATAACCTGGGCGATGTGAGTGAAGAACATGGCGAAAGATTCCATCAAGATATTCAACAATGGAGAAAAGGTACCAGGGCCATTGGGATGCTTCCATGATGGGAGACTACGTATGGTCGCTGATCAGAAAGGATAAGAATGTTTCATACGCAGAAGTCGCGTTCTTCAGTGCATTTTTAAGGAACGCACACTGCATAACGAGGCTTGTTATTCTCTTATCGGTTCTCCTCATGATATATATTATATTCTTTGCACCATTTTGGGTTTGTCAAACAATTTTGGCTCAATAAACATTAATTTCCAATAGTGTTTTTATTTTCAGAAAATAATTTATGTTAGCCTTCTTTATATACTTTGCCATATGAAAAGTGTGATAACCTATATTTTTGAAACGGTTGATGATAGAGCAAAACCAATATCATTTTTGGAATCAGCGCCCCCGAAATCATTAAGAAATGACAGAAAAATCACAATAAACAGAAAATTTTTCAAATTTGTTACCCAGTGTAATCGTATCAGTCCGGATATTTTTTGAACAAACTTCGTGTGTGTGTGTGTTTGTGTGTGTGTGTATATATAATATATATATATATATATATATATATATATATATGAGAGTCGCGAGTGCTACCATCACAACGACGGAATAAAAAATTTACAACCTATCGTATATTTAAATGGTCAAGGAAACAATATTTCCTGTCCAGAAATGTTTTACGTTGTTAACCCTACCGCACTCGAGGCAATGGTAGCATTTGATTGGAACCCCATTGCCATACCAGAAAGATTGCCATTACCTAGGTTGTTTAAATGTACAGCAGGTTGTGTTAACTTTAATCTCGTCATAGTGGGATACTGATAGTAGCACTCGTGACTCCTACTCAGAAGGGTCTCAAAAGGAAACTTTTGTTTCCTACAAAAAAGAAACCGCGCTGTTCATGCGTTTATTCCATACATTCGTATATATATATATATATATATATATATATATATATATATATATATATATATATATATATATATATATATACGGCTAAGTCAATACAATGTTAGAATTTCATAGAAATAATTTAATTCACTCCACGGGAACCCATCTAAATGCCCCTTCCTCTACCAGTGATGAACATCATCTGGAACTTTTTATTAACTTTCGCTCTAAGGGCATTCTTTGGCCTCATGGAAACTTTCACTTCGTTGTTAATCTCCGCAGTTATAACGAATGACGCATTCGCCGGAATGGCATTATGGAAGCAATATCTAATTGAAATGCATACCTTATATACTTCCTCAATTCAATCTGAAGTTCAGGCTACTTTATTGGCTTCTGCTACTTCTGCTACCTTTCGACGCTTCCATATTCGTTGATTCTATTCCGATTTATTTATTTTTAATAAGTTTATTCTGACTCTAAAATCTACCTCAGTTGTCGTAAAAGATACTTTAATTACTTTGCGTACACAGTCGAGTATCGTAGCCATGTAGTTCATTTTACGAAGGATAAAATATATATACACAGTGTGTGTATATATATATATATATATATCCGCCTCATTTGCAGGATTTGGTGGAGGAGAGAGTTGGTTTTATTAAGCATCATTTATTTTCGACTAAACACAGTTGCTCATTTTACTTAAAATTGTGTAAAATAATCAAACACTACTTTTGTAAATGTTACCTTGCGTTTAATATTATTATTATTACTAATATTATTATTATTACTTGCTATTTTCAGTTCCAATATGTAATAAACCGAATCCCATTAATTTACCTGAAAAGTTTTCGTGCTTCCAATGGCATATTCAGATTAGAACACTGTGAATGTATTATTGCCATATCAGATATCAAATTGCACAAAAAAAATATTGAAAAGATATTGTCAAACTCTGTCACTTGTATTCTTTTCTTGAATAGAGAGTTTTTATTCTTGGTTTCTGATCTTCCCTGCCCTCGTAGTCAGCTACGCATGGCTGGTCAGGGACTTCGCACAAGAACCTGTCCATATGGTTCTTAAAATTATTCAGGATGTTGTGCTGGAGGTTCCCGAGTTCTTTTGGCAGCACGTTGAAGCGTGTTGGACCTCGTATTTTGAGGGCTTTTTCCATTCTCGTTTTCATGGCTTCCTGTCCACCGAAGCTGGGGCAGTACAAAATCTGCCTCTTCTCTCATTCAAGCGTGTTCATTTCATTTCTAAGGTCAGGGACACAACTCTCGAGTATTTTTCATATATATTATTGTGTACCACTTGCGTTTTCTTTCCAGGAAGTAGGGTTTCAGGGACTGTAGTCAAGACCAGTATTCTTCACCTTTCGTTTTCTTTATCTTGGACTTAAAAGTCCTTTGTATATGGCTTCTATGTTTGCAATGTCTCGTTTTCTGTAATATGATTGAATACCGAGCAATACTCATTTATTGGTAGGACTAGACTCTTCCATAATTTCAACATGGTGTTTGTTTTCCTGCTGCGGAAGCTCCTCCTCCAGATAATTCTCATTATTTTTTTAGCTGTTGCGATTTTAATGAATTCTGCATCCGATGACATTATTACTCCAGGATCCCTGACTCTTAAGTTTGGCGTTATCTGTATGGCTTGGAGTGTACCCTTTATTCTATAGACCTTTGCTGTTTCCATATATTATAAATTTCAATGTCACCTACGTTTGGTATTTCATAGCATTTCTTTGAGTCATCCGCAAAACACGACAAGATACTGTCAATAATAACATCAATATCTGCAATCATTATTATAAACAGCAAAGAAGCCCTTGTGGGGCAGAGCTGACGACTTCCGAGACCATATTTGATTCCATTTACCGCCACTCTGTGTTCATTTAGCTTGAAAGTTAAATATTCATCGTCCGAGTTTTCCAGTAATTAAGTTAATAAATTAAGTTTGTGTGCTATAATTTCATGGTCACATTTATCGAAAGCTTTACCAAAATCAATACATATTTCATCTACGTTCTGCCCTCGACACAATCTCCCCAGTATTTTCTCTTATATTGGTGGTCTCATAGCTGTGATAGGCATAATCTGCCAGCCATGAACCTAATGTGATTCATATTAAATAAATGCTTTTCTTTTAGGTAACAAGCAATTTTGCAGATGAATATGATAAAATTATATACTCGTATTTATATATATATATATATATATATATATATATATATATATAATATATATATGATGCAAACCCACAAGGGTTTGCTTGTGGGTTTGCATCATTCATTCATTTCACGTGTTTAATTGTGAAATTTTCACTCCACCTTAGACCTACAATTTAACGTGGACTCCGAACCACGCCCCACCAGCAGCCCAGCGTCTTAACCATTAGGCCACCCATGGTACCCATTTATCTACCAACCACTCTTTTTTTTATTGTGTGGAAGGATGAACAGCTGGGTTTTGCTGTGCGCCGGCTGCCGTCACCGGGTCTCGATCCCGGGGCCGATGGATTCGTAGTCAGCGACGCTAACCACTACACCACCGAGGCGCAACTACAGTATATATATTGAGTAGGTGAGGGTTTAGTAATTAAACATAAATAAATCGAGATATATAATGTATAAATATGAAAAATAAAAAAAAAGGAAAAAATAAAAAAAATATGAAATGAATACAAATGAGTAGTGGGCTTTGTATGCAATGAAGACAGAGTTCCGTCTTGATAATGACTTCTTGATGACGACTTGGCGACTTAATTACTTGATCACGATCGTTAATGGTTACAAAAGCCTTACACGAAGGGGTAACAACAGTCACAAGACCAAACCAAGGGGCAGAATCGTGAGGTGTTGGACAAAACTTTATCCAAGATAAGCCGATTCGAAAATCGAGAATTAAATCGCAGTAGACTTAATCCAAAACAACATCGTGAGCGACTTAACGAAGAAATATAAGCATTATAAGGTGGTATAATACCTAAAAGATTCTTACGAACAATAAACTCACGTTAACAAACTTTAGCTTTACTTAATTCACATAATAAGTTCGCCTAAATTAGAAAATAAGGTTCAAGAAATGAAATGCAAATACCAGCTTATATTACCTCACAAAGACCTCTGTTAGAAAGTGAAAATGGTCCTCATACCCGTCATATTTATAGTCGAGTATCAAAATACAACCAACTAATGTCTTAATTAAAGTTGCAGTGCATACCAACTAAGTCGGGTCAATGTGGTCTTTTCGAACTTAGAAGATTATATATATATATATATATATATATATATATATGGGATGAATTTCACAATTAAACACGTGAAATGAATGAATGATGTAAACGCACAAAGAAATTCCTTACGAGGGATACTTCTGAATACGCGAAAAACCTTGGAATCATTTTCTTTTTCCTCGTGGTTTGCATCATATATATATATATATATATATATATATATATATATTATATATATATATATATATATATATATATGATACACACAGACCGTGCATCGAACAAAGAACTCTTCTGGGAAAATTAGATCCACTATAGTTTTTTTTTTTCATGATGTTAGCCCGACGTGGACACGGGTCACTCGAAAAAAAGCCCCAAAAATATAGCTTCCCTCACCAGGTATCTGCAAAGCAGATAGGATCCAGCTTTGAGACAGGATCTAGGGTTCAATCCCATCATGAAACGGACATGTTATGTGCCTTGAAAAGTGGACGCTCAATTTTGCCAGTTGAGGTTTAAATTTTTGTTTTTGGCTTTAAAAAATACAATAGTTATCCCTTTTTCTTGATGTATTCAATCCGACGTGAATGCAACGAGTCTTTTTCTTTTATTGAAGTTCTGAATATAGTAGGCTAGGTGTAGCTGTAAACCCTAGATCCTGTCCCAAAGCTGGATCCTATCTGCTTTGTAGATAACTGGTGAGGGAAGCTATATTTTTGGGGCCTCTTTGCGAGTGACCCGTTGCCCACGTTGGGCTAACATCATGAAAAAGAAAAACTATAATGTTTCTCATTTACCATTACTTATTCGGACTATAGTGGATTTAATTTTCCCAGAAGAGTTCCTTGTTCTATGCACGGTCTGTGTGTATCATATATATATATATATATATATATATATATATATATATATATATATAGAGAGAGAGAGAGAGAGAGAGAGAGAGAGAGAGAGAGAGAAATTTCGTGGAGACCAAATTACACGAGGTTAGGTAGTCGTTTTAAATTGGACAGTTATTTCTCATGTGACCAATTTCGGCCAATCAAGAGCTTTAAAACAAATTTCGACTTTGTCAAAAAACTGGTCTACTCAAAATTTAGTATATACAGTATATATATATATATATATATAATATATATATATATATAATATATATATATATATATATATATATATATATATATATATAACGGGTGTACCATAAAAAAGGGTACATTTTAAAAAGGGTATAAAATCAACATTTGTCATTTAATTCTACACAATAAAACACAATAAAACACATGTATTTATCTATAGGCAAATAAGTTTTCAAACTAAAATATCAAATAATTCAAATTCTATCAACATTTAACGAAAGAGTATAATTTTTCTACTTAACATGCAAAAATTATTAAACCTTTTTAATATTTTTTTATAAAAATAATTTTTAACGTAAAATTTACCCGAAATTAAAAAAATTGTTCGAAATGCTTTCCTTCCGTTTCAATAACTTTTTTTATTCTTGGCCGGAATTCATCTATGGCTCGATTTACTTGTTCCTGTGGAAGCTCTTCCCATTTTTGAATGATGATCTCGCGTAAATGAGCGACATCTTTTATCTTAGTCCTGTAGACTCGCTCTGCTAAGTTCTCCCATATTCCGTAATCAACGGGGTCTAGATCTGAGCTGTTAGGAGGCCAATTATTAGGTTCTAAAAGTTCAGGTACACTATTTTGCAGGAACTCAATCGTTGATTCAACAGTGTGGGATGTTGCCCCATCTTGTTCGAAAAGGAAGTAGCCATTATTAGCCAGTTTTTTCACTTCAGGAAGCATTTTCTGTAGCAGGGAATTAGTATAATATTGGGCATTAATTTTCACCCCAGGATCAATAAAAAAAATTTAAGTTTTTCCTAACTTGGACACTCCAACTGAAACCATGACGCTAGCAGAAAAATGGCTCCTTGTAGCGTAAAGTCTTTCATCTGGTAATTGATTTTTATGCTGAACATCTGAATAGACTCGATCATTCTGAGAGTTTCTGGGGGACGCTACAGTAAAACGTTTTTCATCAGTTTTTCTTCGCCAGTTTATCTTGAGTAATGAGACGCAAAATGCGCTTTGATGTAAATCTTTTCTGGCAGTTTATTTCAGCCAATTTTTGCCCATGCACACTTTTGAACGGCTTCAATTCAAGATCCTCCTTAATTATCCTCCTTACGCTCGTTTTTGATATTCCAAGCTCTTTTGAAGTTTGATTTGGTGTCACATGGAAACCAGGTTTATGCTCTTGACTAAGGACACGTTCCTCTACATTTTGAATATTTTCAGCCACTCGAACTGATTTTGGTCGCCCACTACCTTCCTTCTTCTTAATGGTTCCAGTTTCATCAATTTTTTACAGCAAATGTGCTAAACCTCCTTTAGACCATCCTTTATGATGAAATTCGGCAAGTAACTTTGTTACACCAGAACCTTATCAAGCCTATAATGCTTAATGATGATTTTGTCTTCATAAGAAAATGGAATATTTACTAATTTTATGATTTAAATTAATTCTGAAAAAAAATAATAAATTGATCATTAAAAAGTACAATATTGTTCAAACATAAAGTCATTTTTAACATTTTTATAAATTAAGACGTCACAGCTTTATTTTTTGAAATTATATTCTAAAATTTGGTCAACTTATTAATAAACACATATGTTTTATTGTGTATAAATTTTATTTGAATTAATTGAGAAATGTTGATTTTATAGCCTTTTTAAAATGTACCCTTTTTTTATGGCACACCCGTTATATACTGTACATCGGGTGGGCAAAAAAAAGGGAGACCTCGAACTTTGGCTGTAAAATCTAAAGTTATGGTCAGATTTCAATATTTTTTTCACACCCCACAACTAAGTAAATTTTCTATACGGTGAGCGGATTTCAAAGAAAACTAATGAAAATTACGGAATTATTGAACATTTCTTTATGCCACTGGAAATTCTCCATTTACACTACTACTGCATTGTCGAGTCGGCAAATACGGTCCATAGAACCATGAAATTTTAATATGTTAGTACAAGGTAATTTTATGGTTTGTATGCCATCTTTTAGCATCTCCTGTTTTATCGATTTTCTTGAAAAGCTTGTCAAAACCCCCTGCAGTTGGCTTACGTTAATTAAAATCGCTTTAATTAGCGCAAGATTTTTCTGGAATATTCGCCATAAATCCAATTTCTCAGCTCAAATGCTAATTGATGGCATACAAACCATAAAATTACATAGTACTAACATACTAAAATTTCATGGTTCTATGTACCTATTTGCCGAGATATGAAGGATTTAAAAGATTTCCCTTTTTTTAGCAGACCCGATAAAGCAGTAATAGTGTAAATGGAGAATTTCTAGTGGCATAAAGAAATGTTCAATAATTCCGTAATTTTCATTAGTTTTCTTGAAATCCGCTCACCGTATAGGAAATTTATTAGTTGTGGGTGTGTGAAAAAAATATTGAAATTTGACCATAACTTTAGATTTTACAGCCAAAGTTCGAGGCCTCCCTTTTTTTTTGCCCAAAAACACCATGGCCACGATTCGAACCCAGCAATACTTAAGTAGAAGGCGAGGGTGGTGGTGGTGGTGGTCATTACGCTACGACGCCAGTATTCGTAGCCCAGTGGTAACACCGTTTCCCTATAACAGAAGTAAAGACACTGAGGTCAGTGGTTCGAGTCCCGATGATGCTGGTAATAATAGTACGAGGGTTAGAGCATTGGGACGCATTAGTTGGCCTGAGCTGTTCCAGTTTCTGTTCCTCCTGACTGATTATTATTATTATTACGCAACGACAAAGTAAATGTTAGTAAACCTGGTGTTTTATATCGCGGCACCACTTTCTGTTAGCTTAGAGCAGTTAAGCGACGTTGGGTCTGTTCATTAGTTGTATGGGTGACCGTCCCCTCCATTCAGATAATGTAGCGACCTTTGTTTCGGGGTCCAGGTAGAACTGTAGGTACGCTTCGTCACGTGTCCTTTGCCGTTACAGAGGAGAGGAGACAGCCCCCAACAGAATAGTGATTTGTTGGAGTCTATTTAAAACTATTAGTCTACACTGCATTTTGATTTTCGCATTCCTCATTTTCTTTCCTTATTACATAAGTGATCGACACGACTTTTTAAATTATTCCTTTAGAACTGTTTTTTTGGTGTGAATGAATTCGCAGATTTGTGGATTTGGACACAGGCCCATTTTGTAGAAATCGTCTGAAGTTGTCTTATCGAATGTCCAGCAAAGATGAATACAAATAATAATCATTGAGGAGGGCCAGAAACTGGCACAACGTTCAGATTAGACTAATGCGGCCCATTGCGCTAATTCTTAAATTATTATTATCAGCACCATCGGGAGTCGAACCCCTGACTTCAGTGTCTTCGTCTCGCTTATAGGTAGGGTTACGTCATGACCAATGTCGTAACACCGATTCCTGTCCATCAGTGAAGTTAACTGACATTGAGTCTGGGTAGTAGTTGGATGGGAGACTCTCTCCGCGTCCAGATTATGTAGCGACCAGTGGTTCGGATCCCGCGTAAAGCTGTAAGTCCCCACACCATACGACTTTAGAGGTTGCGAAGGAACTTAAACAACCCCATCAACTAACTCGCTTGCTGAGAAACGGTATTACCCACTGAGTTACGGGCGCTGGTTTTCAGTTACGTGGGCTACGTCGTGGGCATGTTGCAATACCTCTTCCTTTAGATCAGCGAAATTAAACGACAGTGCGTTTAGGTAATAGTTAGATGAGTAACCGTCTTTTGCGTCCAGATGATGTAACGACCCGTGATTCGGTTCCTGCGTAAAGTTTTAGGTTAAACAACTCCGAGATAACAACACTGGGCTATGGGCTCTCTCATGAAGACAAACAAGTTATCTATTTTTCTGTTTATTTATGTGGAAACAATGTTTCAAAACGCTCAAAACTTCAAAAATACTGTTCAGAATCAAACTACATTTTACATAGAACTTTATTATACATTCAAACAGAGAAATTACTCCATTTCTATATATACAGTTAATATATTTTGAGTATTATTATCTGGATATGCTGTTAGAAAGTTATTTGGAAGCATGGAAGCTTTTTAGGCAAAATTCAGTGGGATTCGTCTTTGGGAATGGATTTCTTATTACCTTGGTTACCTTGGTTTTACTTCAGCCCGAACTGTTCATTCCGACGAAGGTCAAACTTGTCACTCCACCTTAGACCTACAGTTTAACGTGGAATCCGAACCACGCCCCACCAGCAGCCCAGCATCTTAACCACTAGGCTACCCAAGGTACCCACTTATCTTCCAACCAATTTCTTTATTGTGTGGAAGGATGGGCAGCTGGGTTTTGCTGCGCGCCGCCTGCCGTCAGCAGGTCTCGATCACGGGGCCGATGGATTCGTAGTCAGCGACGCTAACCACTACACCACTGAGGCGCTTTTATTCATGAATATTTTAATATCAGTAACCCGTTTGCGTTGTTTTAATAGTTTCTGTATGTCTGCTGAATAATAATTTTTCTATGATTTAGAAAAAGCAAATTTGTTTTTAATACTTACTGTACAATGAGTGCTAGGATGATCCAATGGTTTTTGTATTTTATTTCAAGTATTAATTTTGATTTCCTATACCAAGTATTTCAAATGCTTTTAAAAACAATTCATTTTGGCATGAAACGTATACCTCTTGATTTTCACTAAGGATACCACAGTACCATATCTTCCAGCCTACAAAGCTAGCGCTTAACGCATAGCACAGTCCGGATACCGTGTTTTCCCCCACATATAAGCTTCGTACTAAAAAGGATGGTCACCCTACCCCATCCTTACAAAGCTAATGCATCGTGCACGACTATGTTCACACAGAGTATACCCTCTTCCTCCACAGATCTGGTAGAGTAGGTTAAGATGCTTAAGGATATTAACGTATGATGGGCTACCTTATTTTCCTTTCTCAAGGTTACAGTAATGCCCTACAAACCAGCATTTAAACATTGTATGGCTGAACTTCCTTCATGTGTTAGATAATTTCTGCCTAACTTATTTTCAGTATTTTCTTTCTACTATATAAACAAAAACACTGAATATTGAATTCAGGATATTTGATTTAGTTCTTCACGGAATTTTGTCAGCTGCTTTTAGAGTGAGTCACTTTTTACATCTCTCGGTGTGATCATTCAATTTGCTCTCCTTTCTCTTCAATTCTTAAGGGCAAAGTTTGGTTGAGAGACCGTTGATGTAAAGTGTGTCCCAGAAGTCTTGGAGGAGTTTTATTTGGCTATAACATTTTGGTTTGGGGATCAAATAAAAAAAGGTTTGTAACACTTGAAGATATATTTATTGCGATTTTAATTACAAATTTAATATCTGGTGAAAATCTTCATTTTCATTTGTAAATCTAAAATTGCATTAGCGTATGTTATCCGACCCTGATGATCTTGTGGCTTAATTTCTTAAGCAATTTGAATTTTGTACGGGTAAAGAGTGATATCCTCTCTTAAAATTCGATGTAAGGAACTTCTTGAGATGTTTAATTCCTGGCTGCGTCGTCGGATTGATGTGGATTTTCCTCAACGCTTTCACGAACCATCTCAACCCGAGTTGGACTTCGGCTTGTCCGAGGACGCCCAGTCCGTGGTTCGTCTCCCTGACCCTTTCTCATACGAAATTTAGCGACGTACCGTCGAATAGTTCGATCGGAAGGAGCAGAACGTGTGTTGAATTTTAATCGAAAAGCTCTTTGAGCGGCAACGATGGAAGAGTTGTTTGTCAAATAAAGCTCCACAATAGCCACTCTTTGTTGCACTGTCCAGGATTCCATTTTCATTAATCGCAGTAAGGGTACTTAATTGAAAAATAAAAATAAATAAATTAATCAAAAAAGAAAAAAGTTATAGCCAAATAAAACCTCTCCAAGACATCTGGGACACTCTGTCTTATGAAGAAAAGAAAACACGCGGGAGATTACACAGCCAAATAACCAGGCTTTGCATAATGCCCCCCCCCCCTCAACGAAAAATTTGACTATTAAATATAAAAAAAGTTAAGCTAAATAATATTGTATTTAATGAATTATTTCGTGTTTTTGTATTTTTTCTAATGTTTGAAAGAGAAGTAACATTTTGAAAAATGTAATGTTTCAAATAGTAATAATAATAATAATAATAATAATAAGGTATAATGAATATTCCTTTAAACCAGTGGTTCCCAACTTCGGGTCGCGGGGGTTCTCAAGTAGGGTCGCGAAGGGTCACTATATTCACTATTTATATATATATATATTTAAATTTTATCATAAGCCTGAGGGTCGGGAGTAGGGTTGCCCGATTTCCCGGCTCTCTCCAATCCCGGGAAAGCGGGAGCGTAATCGACGAATCCCGGGATCCCGGGAAATTCCGGGAAAGCATTGAAAATTGTCTCAGTCCAATATTAAATTTGACTGTTAATTGTATTCTTTTACCTTGCTAAGAATTAATATTTGAGCCAGAGTTAAGGATAAAAAAAAAATTATGTAGATAGCTCCTTTTACTAGAAAACAAAAAACTAAAATTAACTCTTTACTTATAAAAAATCTTTTAATCATAAAAAAACAATTTTAATTCTTTTATTTAACAAAAATTACTTTTTTACTTAATTCACAAAGAAAATAGAGAACTACTTATAATCATAGCTCCTTTTACTAGAAAACAAAAAACTAAAATTAACTCTTTTACTAATAAAAAATCTTTTTAATCATAAAAAACAATTTTAATCTCTTTTATTTAACAAAAATTACTTTTTTACTTAATTCACAAAGAAAATAGAGAACTACTTATAATATTGCCTCAAGAAACAAATGTTGTCGATGGTTTCGTCATTTAATCTCGATCTCAGTTTGGTAACAAAGAGTCCTAGAGCAGAAAAGGCTCTTTCTGCTTCTACTGAAGTAGGGGGAATAGTTTTTAAAGCAAAGAAAAGTTTATTTAGATTTTCCGTTCGATCCCCAGTAATTTAAAAAATGTTGAGTTCTTTTGTAATGTTTTTCACATTGTAATAGTGAGTAATTTGTGAGTTACTTCCTGCAGCTTTGTTTATAGCTGCATTCATTCTTTCCAAAAGAGAATGTGATTCTCTTGGTTCATTGCATGTAGATGATGGTGTTTTCGTTTGATTTAGATCTAATTCGAAATGGGATAGCTCCTCAGGAGATTCATCTGAAGAAGGAATGAACATTCTTTCAAATAATTTCTTTGCAGTATTCTGGAGAGAACTTTTTGATGGCAAAGTTAGATAAGGATCAGCAACTTCCCAATTTAAAGGGCTATTCAGATATTTCAGTAAACCAATTAGATTTTTATTTCTTCGCTGTTCAATTCTTTTTACGACAGAATCTTTGAGGGTAAGAGAAATGAGTTGTCTTGAGAAGATAATTCTTCTACAATGAAAGCAAATGTGCCTTCTGCAGATAGCAATGTAGCATCTTTGGCCTAATTTTTCAACTGCAATTTGAAGTGGTTTCAATGATGATACGACATCATTTATAGCACTAAATTCTTTTTCTGAAAAATCAAGTTGTTCCTTTATATCTATCATCGCTTTTGCAATACATCTCTTGAGAGACGTAAATCTCTCTAGCATTAGGACGCCATCATTAGGGCGAGTTTACTCCGTTTACCCGAATTTGATCGCGCTAGACGCGCGCGAGTCTGAGCTTTATTTTGATATAAAATTTGTTCTAGTGGACCGATTTTAACCGGGTTTAAGCATTTATATACAATTTTTTTTTAAAAATTTTATCTGTATCATTATAAAATTCATAAAAAAAATAGTACGGGAATTCCCGGGAAATGTTATGAAATCCGGGAATAACCGCTCGCGATTTTGTCGGGATTTCCCAGGATTTCCCGACCCGGGATTCCCGGGAGGGCAACCCTAGTCGGGAGGTCCTGTTGGTGGCCAATTTAGGGTCGCAGCAAAAAAAGGTTGGGAACCACTGCTTCAAACGTTTGTTTATACTTCGTGGGGAATGGACACTTTGTTTCTCTCTCTGCATTAACATCGAAATAAGAAGAGAATAACTTCTCGGTGGTTTATTCTATCCGCACCCGAAAGTATATAAAGTATGAGTAAATCCGTGCATATAACTTATGAAGTGAAATTCATTGAATGTAAAAAAGTGCAATATAATTTACACAAGTTATCACAGGTTTAAGGTATATATTTAATCGAAATACGATAGTCATCTGAGAAAAGTTTTGGAACAAGGGAGAAAAAAGTTCTTAAAACTAAACCATCGTCACTGACTCCCACTCAAACGAAAAAAAAAAATTCTCTCTCTCTGTATGCGTGTGTATTGAGCAATTATGGTAATAAATAACATGGCCATAGGTCCAAATTCTCACCTAATTTGCATCTTATATAATCTAGCAACAAGTGAGAACAAAGCAATCAGGTGCGATTTTTGTCAAGAGGTATCAAAGGTATTTTTGTTGAAAGGTATTAAAGGTTTTCCGAATTTTATTCTGGGTTTAGTGTTTTGGGAGGTTATTCCACCTTGAGACGTAGTCTTTTCTAAATTCTATTCCGTTTGAGTTGATATATACAGTATTTTTCGTATTGAGTCTACAAATATATATATAAAAAATATTCAAAACTAAATACAGGCCTGTATGCGGAGAGTTTATGATTGCGGATTCTTGCGGTTTTTGGTCATAATTATCAAATACCTAAAAATTGGGAGCAAGTGTAGTTTACGTCCCCTGACGCAAAAGGGGACATAAACTACACTAGGTCAAAGTTAGGGAACGTAAACTACACTAGGATCTTTAGGAGACATTTTTTAAATGAATCCATCAAATAAAACGTTAACGATTGGTTAGGTTAAGTCGTAATATTTTCGTTAGTTTTAACGTTTTATTTGATTAGGTATACACGGACAAAGTTGGGGAACGCAAACTACACTAAGATAATGTAGGGGAACGTAAACTACACTAAGATAATGTAGGGGACCGTAAACTACACTAGGCATCACAGGGGGACGTAAACTACACTTGCTCCAAAAATTGTATTCTTTTCTGAATAAAGATTTTTGAATTTAAATTTGAATTTATGACGCCAAATGTTTTTGTGTTATTCTTGTCCTGTTCTTTAATGTTTATTATTATGCACATAAAATATATTTTCCTTTTTGTAGGATGCATTTTTCAGACCAGTACATTTTTTCTCCTATTGACTCCATTTTCACAAAAGTAAAACGCATCCCCTTTACTCACCTCTCTCTCTCTCTCTCTCTCTCTCTCTCTCCTACTGATACATTGATAACATTGATAACATGCATGATATAAATACTTTATGTATTCTTTCGGCATGTTTAAATGCAAATATGCTTTAACCTTCAGAACAGATAAATATATGCGTTCATATTTCCTTTTAATTATTATTAAATAAAGATAATTCATATTCCTTAAACCATCGAAAAGAAACCTTTTTTGAATAAGGGCCAAATCACGAATTCAGAAAATGCTTGAGGGCCGAATTAAGGAGCTATTGAAGAATAGGGACCCCAGCCTTCTTTAGTTAGCTTTATAAGGCTAACTAACGAAAATATCATGACCTAACCTAACCAATCGTCAAGGGCGTACAGTTAACCTAACAATTTGTTAGGTTAGGTTAATTTAGAAAAACAACTACAAGTTGGCAATTTCCAATAATCAAACTAATTAATTTGTGTCAAATAAAGGAAATACTCATTATCAAAATCAACACATGGTCTCCCCGCCTTGAGCTTGACAGACCGCGTGCGGTCCGCTGGCCGCGAAATAATTGTAGCTGCCTTAAACTCAATCTGTACACTGAATTCCCTTTCCCATTTTAAGTTGTAAATTTGGGTTTTAATACGATTGCTAATTACTTCAATATTTGATGAATGATTCATCTATTATTTTATCTTCGCTAGTTCTTCGTGCCGGTGACTCTTGTCAGTTTCGTGCTTCTTCTTCCTATCAAATTGACAGTATTTAATCAGAGCACAATGTTCAGAATCTTGAAGAAACGTGAATCATCTGGAAGCACATGACCCAAACGAAGAGGCAGATGTGGAAGAAAACGAAAAACGTCTGCTCGTAATGATCAATTTCTTCTCCATCAAAGCAAAAAATGATCCAAGGAAGATTAGCAATGCCTTAGGAAAATATCTTTCTGCCGTTGAAGTAACAGTTAGTTCAAACACTGTCCGCCGTCGCTTGATTGCTAGTGGAAGATTCGCGAGAAGTCCAATAAAAAACCCAGCTTCTAACGCTTCAAATGAAAAAGAAAAGGTTAGATTGAGCTAAAAAGTACAAAAACATGATAAAAGTCATTTCTTTGTGCAAGGGCAGCAAAGTCAGCACGTGCGTCGGTCGGTGGGTAAACCATTGAGAGAGTGTCATGTGAATCAATGTGTAAAATATCCTCAAAAGATGATGTTCTGGGACTCCTTCAGCTATTATGGCATCAGTTCACTACATCCTGCTGAAGGAATGATGAGATATCCTCAATATATTGAAAGAAATTTGGTTCCTAAGTTGACTAAGAGGTTTCCGAATGGAGATGGTGCTTTCCAACAAGTCAGCGCCACGTCACTCTTCAAAAGTTGTGACCAGGTTTTCCAGGTTTTTCAAAGAGAACAACATTCAGGTATTAGATTGACAAGGGAACTCTCCTGTTTTAAATCCAATTGAGAATTTGTGGGCTATTGTGAAATGAAGACTTAGTAAAAAGGATTTTACGACAATGACGAAGCTGATACAGGCAATAATTGAAATGTGGTACAGAGATGAAGAAATTGCAACAGACTGGGCCAACTTAGTAGTTTCATTGCCAAACCGTGTTCAACAAGAAATAAGAAGTCGTAATGGTCATAATATCATGTACTAGAATTACAATTGTCATTGTTAAGATGCTAATAAAAATTAAGTATATTCATATTATTATCTTTTATCCCGTTTTTCTTGTTGATGCAATTAATATGCACAAGGATGTAATTCTCGCAAGGATGATGAATCAGGATACTCAAGTGCTTTATGGATGTTCTAACGAAAGTATCATAGGAATTCGTAATGTTAAAGACGCCTTGAAGTATGTATCAAATCTAAGCTGTGTCAAAGAGTATAGCCATAGTGAAGTGAAGAACCCGACGCTCAGTGCAGAAAAACAGAGACTCTGGATTAAGAAACTCGTTGACGAATGGTACGACAAATCTTATTACGTTATGTTATACCCTCAAAAAAAAACGTCAACATAGTGATTACGAATAATTTAAAATATTTTACCACCACATCAACGTTTACCACGATGAGATGTCTAGAGAGGTCATAGTTAAACCCTTGTGTACTTTTTAATAAAACTTAGTGACGAGAACCTTTTGTCCTTGAGAGTGGAACAGTATGGACATACCTATTTCTCGAATAGAGTCCCACAATGTTAATTGATTTATTATCGAATTATTTAACGTGTTAAATAATTTTGTGTATATACTTTTTCTCCCGAAACTACATTTTCATGTTGGTGCATATCTTTACATGTTTCGTCCAGCGCTCTCGAGTTGTCGAGTCACCATCAGGAGCGCCTCGATCATAAGACGCACGACTCACCACCAAGTTAGCGGCACGAACTGAAGCAAGCAGTCCGCCTCACACGAACGTTTGAGCTTGGAGCGTTGTGACGTGCTATCCATAAGGCTCCTCGCAGCATCACCACGAAACACCTGCACCTACAGTAACAAAGCTGGAGCTACCGCTAAGCAGTATCCTTAACGGTCAATACTACGTGACTTTTTCCAAATCAGTGAGTGTTTAAATGTAGCAGTGGAGTGATTAATTATGTGCATGAGACAAATTATAAACGTACAAACTCCCCCGAACATAATGTTATTTTTTGAGTGATGACGAGATATTGAAAATCTTCGCGTTGGTTGAGAAATGGTCGGATGAGAATTATAAAGTACCAGCTACCGCGAATGCAACAACAGTGACGATTTGTAACACCCCCTCATAGAGTATTATTTGCATGTTAACTGTGAGTCGCGATACGAGTCAACCACGCGTTGAAACATGATTGACGTAAAAAACTAACCTAAAAACCTTCAGTAAAAATAGTGCTAATAACGGACTAGCGCCTACTCGTTGCGGATTCATCCTCGATAGCCAATTTGAAATGGCTGCCTTCCTCAACCTGAAACTTTTTAAATGCGTGAGTTGATGATATATGCATTATTTGACACTGTTCTCGAGCACGCCTATACATTTTTAATTAACGAGTTTATGAAGTATAGAGACGAACAAGGTGAGAACGAATTGGAGCGTAGAGAATAATTAGAAGACACTTTTCCCGAGAAGTACCAGTCTTTTTGGGACGCTGGTTTAGAGCACCACAAACCACCTCTCGCTT
The DNA here is from genome assembly GCA_023014485.1 of Bathynomus jamesi. Lineage (NCBI taxonomy): Eukaryota > Metazoa > Arthropoda > Malacostraca > Isopoda > Cirolanidae > Bathynomus > Bathynomus jamesi. The sequence continues at coordinate 1,085,297 of JAJOZX010000592.1, forward strand.
TCACCGTTCATCCGCAGGAACTGTTTCTTCATATACTGTTGCTACGATTTAGAAGATTTCCTCACACATCGTTATGAGCTCTGAAGAGTTTTAATTGAAAAAACTGCTGTAAAGAGAATAAATGCTCACTTAGAACGTGTTGTGTATACACTAATTTTTCATGATAATATTGTAATAATCGACCGTGTACTCGAGCAGGCTTTTGAATCTATATGTTCAAATATTAAGAATTATGAAAATGTTACACCCAATTGTAAAGTAGGGACAAATTAATCCTAAATGATCTTAATGCTCTGTATATTGAGTATAGCATACCTTATACATTAAAGGGGGTATTATTTCTAAAAAGAATTAGTTGTATACACAAAGCAATGAGATTGTAAATATTTCCAACACTATTTGTGAGTTTACTATACTGATAAAAAAAACAATCTCTTGACATGTTAATAAATATTGTATGCAGATCTTTACTCGTCACCCATTTTTAAATTAGGTTTATGTATGGTTCTTATTTAGATGTTGGTCAACCAGGATGGTTTGTGGGCGTAGTCTCGCGTCCGGTAATAGCGCGTACCAATAATTCAGGCATTATCTATAAAATTGGGTGTAAACAATGTGATTCCTTTTACATAGGTCAGACGGGAAAGGATTTGCACACACGTATAAAACAGCATCAATATTCCATTAGAACAGGACAGTTGTCCAGTGCCCTTTTTGTCCATTTGTCAGAGTTATCCCACTGTATTCATTGGAATAATGCTTCAGTTTTATTCCACTCTAGCAACATTGTTAATAGAAATATTCTTGAGTCTGCCATTATCCAACTTTCAAATAACTTCAACATAAGCAAAGGTCTTTTTCAACTCGATCCTGTTGTTTTGAATTCCTTCAAAACAGATTTAGATAAGAAGGGTAGAACGCTAAATCTTTGGTAAACTTGTATGCTACTTTATTAACTTTTAATTTTCATTTTATTTTTATATACATCGAAACTTAATCAAAAAAGGCAGTGTGTTAAAACCCGGGCAGATTTCCAGTATAAATTTGTATTTTATAATTCATTTGATCTTGTGCTAAAAATCGATATTTTTTCCTTACAAATCTGTATGCCTCTCTGATAATCCTTTAATTTTTAATTTTTATTTTTACTTCTCCGTTTATTGCATATATATATATATATATATATATATATATATATATATATATATATAATTTATTTTTCTCTTTTTTTTTTTTTCTGTAACCTATATATAGGCTGTAACCCTTTTATGTACTTCAGTGTTCCTGAGGATGTCATTAGACGAAAGCGCTTGAGCACCACTTTGTGTTTCCTTTCCTTCGTGGTTTATTCATCATATATATATATATATATCATATATATATATATATATATATGTGTGTGTGTGTGTGTGTGTGTGTGTACAAATAGGTTAGGTTAGGATAGATTACTATACTCGGTATTCATAGTAGCATTGGGGCAGTGGCACCCTGCCCTCTTAGCATTCCCCTCCCCACTCCACCATCCCCCAATACCCCCGTCTCCCTCTCCCTAAATGCTCCTATACTACTTCATAAAATGAAAGAAGGATTTAACTTCGAATATGCAGGACCTCGTTTGGCGAGACACGTAGAGCAGGAAAGCGTTTTCACTTAGTTACTACATATATAATATATGCACAGTAAATCCAAGAATATATTTCTTTTTTACTGTATAATATATTTACATTTTATTTTTTAATATCGGTATCTTGAAGACCCACATTTTAGATAGAAATGTATTTATTTCGATACAAAAATGTATATAAATTACTGAATTTCAAAATGTAGATCGCATTTATGCTAAATCATGTAATATGAAAGTCGTTGGTTGATATTACCTCGAACTCGAACAACACTTTAAATAAAGTTAGAGCAATTGTCGACATTATCTTCATATTTGAGATTTTTCCAATACGAGGGGAAAACTATCGAAATCTTCTGTAAGAAAGGACTTTTGCCTTATAAATAATAGTAATAAGGTTTTGTGCAGAATTATAACTGAATAAAAGAAAGGTCAATATATATAGATATTCGTATGATAATACGAATATTTTTATTTTATGACACGAGTTTTGAAAAACTTTAAATGTAATTTACAGAAAGAATTTTTTTCCTAAAGATTTTTTCGAAAAACTTATCCCATATTCGTGACGTTTACTTTCCCCCAAATGGGATAAGTTGAAATGAACCCTTTTTTTTATTTTTCCGTTCCCCTCTTCCTCATTTTTCTTCTTTTTAACCTCACAATTTGGTTTTATATCGCGTTCAGAGAGAGATTTTAGCATCTAAGTATGCGCTTTAGGAAGTTAGATTTGGTCCTTATTTCTGGTGAGGAACTATTTTCTTCTCTTCTTGCTTGTCTTTGTGCGTAAAATATGTCGACACGATACGCCCCCCCCCCTAAAAAAAAAAATTTCAAACAGAAATTGAAGTAACAGAACTTGTTTCCATTTTATTCCTATTTATTTCTACTTAATCACGACTTATGACTTAATTCGGCTATACAGGAGGGAAGGTGGAAGAGCTTTAACCCCTGAAAGAGCTTAACCTTCGGGCAAATGGTTGTCATAAAGCCACAATAACGACGGGTGTTAAAAAAAAGTGAAATTAAACCTTTTAGTCCTGTTTTCTCTCTGCTATACGAGCCACGTTAATTGTTCAGAGTGATAGTTCGCCTTCTACGTTAACTTTATACTTAAATATTTCAGAGAAACTGCCTCCAATAACGAAATTAACTAATAAAATAGCAGTATATAAATACGATCTATATAATTACTAGTTTCGAGGTACAGTAGATAGCTCCATAATGGAGAGGTTAAATGTTTATTAAACTAATAAGTTACAAAGTATATGTATTCGTGTACATATATATGTGTGTGTGTGTGTGTGTGTGTGTGTGTGTGTGTGCATTTTGCATAACATGAACAAAGCAAATTTCTTTTATTAATTTCTACAAAAAAAAAAAAAATCGTCTATTTAGTTTTGAGACTCGAAATTAATTAAACTGCTTAATTAAAACTAAAACCCATTTGTAAAAATAAAAACTGAATTGGATCTATCTTTTAATTTAAAGAAATTCAAAGAGAGAGAGAGAGAGAGAGAGAGAGAGAGAGAGAGAGAGTAAAAAAAAAAAAAATTCTATAAATATTAATAAAATTGAGAACGATTTTGAAGCAAAACGTTTTCCATAAATTGGTTGATACTCCTCTTAAATAAATTAATATAAAGTGATTTAAAGTAGCTTCTTAGTTTTGCATCACTTCGAGACCTACTTTGGGAGGTTTATAGAGAAATCGGGCCAACGAATTATGCTACGGTTACACTAGGCATTAAAGGTACTTTATTGCTTATTAGGATTTTATTTCATTCGCCTTCTCTCTTTTCTCTGGCACAAAAGTTGCCCTTTTCCGATTATTATTTTGGTTTTAGGGACTTCGATTTAAATAGAGAAAATGTATGGTAAAATTCAGTGTATGGAGGAGGCGTGGCTTAAAGAGGAAAATACCAAACTTACTTGAAAAGAAAGTATTTTACTCTCCCGAAAATAATAAGCTTCTTTCTTTCACTCTACGTTTGCACAGGCTTCACTATATATATATATATATATGGGATGAATTTCACAATAAAACACGTGAAATGAATAAATGCATTTATTCATTTCACGTGTTTTATTGTGAAATTCATCCCATATAATGGAGCCAACGCGTGTCTTCTTCACTGTTTCTCTGGGTTTGCAGCATATATATATATATATATATATATATAGGGGCGACAAGCTGAACCTTCATGAAATGAGGAATCATCGCACGGAACATTTGAAAGGTTGAAAGGTATATATATATATATATATATATATATATATATACGAGCCAATTGACGGTAGCCCATTAATAACGCAACTGCGTTAAATGTAATTAAATGTAAAGATTAACTGACTGTAAAGATTAAATGTAATTAAATTAAATACAGAATTGTTTACTTGAGCCTCGTGGCACCATCTGATCTTTCAATCAGAATAATAAATGTGATTGAAGGAGGAGATAAAAACTTATTTTTATAAAATTACGCATTTAATTTATAATTCCTTAGTTAATTAGTACTCTTAAAACTTGCAATATTATTGTCTTAGTTAATTAGTAATAGTACTCTTAAAACTTGCAATATTATGATCACGCAACTCAGACTGGGACTATTTTTGCAGCCAATCATAGATGTTAGAGGTTGATGACGTAATGACTCAATTGTAAATCAAAAATTTTGGAGTCGTATTCAAAAATCTTTCCAAGTTGATTAAAGTTTGTTTATTGTAAATAAATTCAAAATGTCTTTAAAGTGTGCTCTGTGATGTACTTTGTAAACAATGCAGAAACTTTCACAAAGAGTAGAAGTTTTTTAAGTTTCCTTAAAATGAAGATTTTTTTAATATCTGGGCGTCTAATTGTGGAAGAGTGGACTTCAATAAAGCTTATTTAACTCTTTACTACATAAACGGACGGATTTGTAGCCTGTCAAATAGACGTATTCATAACTTAACCCTACAAAAAATTCATGCGGTGAAGGGTTAAAGTTTATCGTTATCATTATCAATAAAATTTAGTTGTAACATAAAACGGCGAGTATTATTTGATAAACATTTTAATGAGTCATATATAGGCCAAAATTTTGCGGATAACTGTTCTATTTTTTGGTTCCTACTTTAGACCTTTATTACAGTGATTTTGAGCAGTGTTGCCACTTTCTTTCAAGAGTAGTAATCTAGAAATGAAGCAAATTAAATCTAAAATAATCTAGGTTTTGCAAACAATAATCCAAAAATATATCTAGGTAAAAAATTAAGAAAATTAAATAGTAATTTATGGCAATTACCTTGTTTATTCAAAAATGTAGACAAATGTCTTCCTCAGTGATATCTATCTCACAAGATGCAGTGGAAGAACTTGGCTGGGATGATGAAGTTGAAGGTTCAAGTTGAGATGAAGCTTCACATGCCAAATGGCTCTGATATGATTTAGCAGTTCCAATTTCTTTTAAAACTTCATCAGGAAGTTGATAAGTTGAACAGCATTTTCCTACCCTGATCAGTCCAAATTTTATTGTTAGGATAGCATTAAGCAGGTCAAGTTTCATTTTGAATGGGGTAGTATTAGGGCAGACATGGCACATTCAAAAAGTTTACAAAATGGATTGTTTCCCGAGGCATCTTTAAATTGTTTCACTTCACTCCAAAAAGACTGAGCACAAGTTCACATGTTCGTTACAAACTTACAAGCAGTGTTGCCAACTTTATGTTGAAGAAAGTATATAGAAATATTCCGTTTACTTCGGGTGACGCATCTTCATAATGCAAAAAAATTATTTTAGACATTTTATTAAATTATATGACAATTAAGCAAAATAATCTACAAATATCTAAATCCAAAGAAAAACAATCTAGATTTATATCCATCATCTAAATGGTTAAATCTTACATCTAGGCGCAAGCAAAACAATCTAGATCTAGATGAAAAAAATCTAGAGTGGCAACACTGATTTTGAGGTGGGATCTTTTTGGTTTGACGGCGGGCGGAGAAAACGAAAAAAAAAAAAAAACCTTTTTTATTTAGTTAATGTTTATTACATTTCAGAATAATACATTTTAATTTAGAGAAATGAAAAATGATATCAAGAAACTAGAGTTGAAAGTGGAAAAAATAACAAAAAATAAGACATTACTAAAAAATGTGGTCAAGATACCACACTTAAACAATCATCAGGAGCAACCTACGGGAAAATTATTGAATGCCCGGTTAGGATACTAAGTGAATTAGTTTTATCAGGATTGGTAGTCTTTATATATATCATAATAATGTTAGGGCTAGGCTTGGCTAAACTCTGGAGAATAATGCTTAGCCTAGTGGCTGTGGCTTGTAAGTAGGCCTAATTATTAAGATATTATGTAAGCTGCTTAAGCAATTTTTTTTAAATATCTAGTACGGCGTCGGATACATAATTACTTAAATATGCTAGGCCTATTCAATCTTTGGTCAGAGTAACACAAATTATGTACGTATGTATATGTTACGGCCTTTTTGCGAAATCAGCCATTTTGCTAAAAAAACGGCCTTTTTGCAAAAGGGTTAAGTCGTGATAGTTTCATTAAACAACGAAAATATCATGACTTAACACCCTCGGAACGCGCTAAACCCCGTCGAAGCTTCTGCGAGGGCGTCCGCGGGGACCCCGGGTTGACGGAAAGATGTCCGAACTTGATTATTTAGACGAAGTAAAAGTCGTAACAAGTTTCCGTAGGTGAACCTGCGGAAGGATCAACCTAACCAATCGTCAAGGGTGGACAGTTGATCTAACGGGTATTCAATTAACATAAATCGGCTTTTTTTTGCAAAAAGACCTATTTCTCAAAAAGGCCATAATATATACGGTATGATCTGCAGAATATATATGAGAGCGTAAATAAATAAATAAATAAATAAATATGTCAACAATGATGTAAAAAGAAAATGGGGGAGCGGTGACTCTTCTTTCAGGGAATGGAGTCAATAGTCACTGAGCAACCAAGCGTCCGTTCGCTGACTCATTCAGATTTCCAGCCAGCCTGCCAACACTGTGCTCCTAATGAGGTCTCATTTGGATCTGCTGTCGTCGTCATGGAAACGTTTCATGCGAACAGTGGAAGTGTGTATGACGGCATCTACTTCGTTGGGGACAGGTGTTATGCCGCTGAGAAAATGTCGATAAATAAAGAAAACCTAATATGTAGAGTGAGAAACATCTTCGAGGGAAAAGCGTGTCACTGTGTATATATATATATATATATATATATATATATATATATGTTTGTGTTTTATAGATGCAGGAAGGAGGGGCCAAGGGCGAATGTCCGCAAAAACTCCAACCTCTTCCCCCCTCCCATAGAGGAAGAAGAGACTAAAATCAAGGTCCAAGGTTTTCAAGATGCCAGGACAAACTGCTTTTGAAAGATTGGAGGTCAAAAACAGGGGGTAAAATAGATTGAAGAAAATTGTTCCAGAGTTGACCGATTGAGTAGATGAAAGATTGAAAAATACCCATTAAAATTTGGGGTAGAAAGTTGAACAGGAAAGGAATGAGAATGTGTCGATAGTCTGGAACTGCGTGCTTCTCTTTAGAGAGAGTTCAGAAGAAATAGAAAATATATGAAATTTCCCATTATCGTCATAAAAATACAAAAGATACTCTGGTTTCATTTTCTATTTCTCAATTCTCCTAAAGTTAAATAAATTAAATTTTTCGTAGAAAACTACATTCAGTAATGAAATAATGCATGTTAATTGCGGTTTGTTAACTGCAAATGGGTAATTTATTTAAGAATAATGCCTATTGTGTTTTCCCTTTAGTTGGACCAGTAGTATAGCCGCAAAAGGGGAGAGTGCAAGAATGTTGCAGGTTATTATGTAATGTTGCAAAGGGGGTGGGGTTGTTGCAAAGGGGAAGGGGGTTGTTGCAAAGGGGGAAGGGGTTGTTGCAAAGGGGGGTGGGGGAAAACTTGGAGGCGGCGTTATCCCCCAAGAGAAAGGAGGAGGAGGAGAGAAAGGAGGAGAGGTGTTCACCTGGCAGGAGCCAAGTGCACATTAAGACTTCAGCCGAGTTGGCGTTGTTTTATAGGCTCCTAATCAGCCAGTTGGCGTAATTGGCTTGAGTTGCCAGATACCGCGATACCATTGTATACATTATTAAGACTCCTAATCAGCCAGTTGGCTGTAAATGGTTGTCAGATACCTCTTTTTAGCAGTATTATTGCATACATTATTATTATTATATACGCCTAATCAGCCAGTTGGCTGAGTTGCCAGATAGCGCCATGTATTCCGAAGACAGAGTTGCCAGATACCATTGTATACAGAAATAATTAAATTAGGCTCCTAATCAGCCAGTTGGCGTAAATGGCTTGAGTTGCCAGATACCGCGATACCATTGTATACATTATTATACTCCTAATCAGCCAGTTGGCTGGTTGTCAGATACCTCTTTTTAGCAGTATTATTGCATACATTATTATATACGCCTAATCAGCCAGTTGGCTGAGTTGCCAGATAGCGCCATGTATTCCGAAGACAGAGTTGCCAGATACCATTGTATACACTATTATAGACTCCTAATCAGCCAGTTGGCTGTAAATGGTTGTCAGATACCTCTTTTTAGCAGTATTATTGCATACATTATTATTATATACGCCTAATCAGCCAGTTGGCTGAGTTGCCAGATAGCGCCATGTATTCCGAAGACAGAGTTGCCAGATACCATTGTATACACTATTATAGACTCCTAATCAGCCAGTTGGCTTAGAAGGCTTAAATATTGCCAGATACCATTGTATACACTATTATAGACTCCTAATCAGCCAGTTGGCTTAGAAGGCTAAATATTGCCAGATACCTGTTGTATACATTATTAGAATACCGGTGGTAGAAGGCATAACAATAAACAACATTGCATCATTCTTTTTATTATAAATATATAGAAAATAAATATACATTTGAGGAATATGTGTATAACAGAAATATATACACACAATTATGGATATATATATATATAAAATAAAATATACATTTCAAATAAATATACATTTGAGGAATATGCGTATAACAGAAATATATACACACAATTATGGATATATATATATATAAAATAAAATATACATTTCAAATAAATATACATTTCAATATGTACATAACAGAAATATATACACATAATTATATATAAAATAAATATAAATTTCAAATAAATATACATTTCAAATAAATAAACATTTCAATATGTACATAACAGTACAGGAGAAATATACACACACACAATTATGGTGATATATAAAATAAAATATACATTTCATATACACTTCAATAGAAATATGTACATAACAGTACAGGAGAAATATCAAGCAAAATATATATATATATATATAAACACAAATCAATAGAAATATGCGTATAATCGTCAAGCAAAATATATATACAATTCACTTTTTTTTCAAAATACTAAACTCGGTCTTAATCGAGTTTACAATTACATCATTATTGCTCTGCATTACGCAGTATATGCGGCTTAATATTATTTCACCGCTTAAAGTATAGGGAAGCCTGTATTCGATATGAATGGCTTTCATATCGTTCAGTACTATTTTTGTCCCCACTTTACAACCGGTTGGCAAGTCATCTTTAAATACGTCTAGAATACAATCAAAAGCACGCACAAAGAGTTCATCGTTAGCTACATTATTAAACACAAGTTTATAAGAACGCTTTTCCAATCGAGGGTTTATTTCTACCGACTCGAGCTTTTCAATCGTGAACTCTTCACTCAACATAGCGGCAATTGAAATAATCTTCTAAATCGTTACGACAACTGCGCGTTATATAAAGAAATAGTTCTTCAGGGTGAACGGTGTAGGTGAGCTCAGCCTTGTACCGATCAATTGCTTTGTACCAAAGTTCATGGTATTTCAAAGAGTCTAAACTTTTTAAATAAACATCCAGCACTAGACCATTCTCACCAGCCCTACACTCGGTAAACCCATCGAGCAGAGCAGTGTATGCGTATTCAAGTACTGTATCAAAATAAAACATATCCGTAACACGCGCGTCTAATATAGGTTTCAGTTTACGGAATCCGACGATTTCAAACATTCTGTCGAGGATGAAACGGTTTCGCGTAGGAATAAGAGCGTTATTATCAGAAGCATTCTTCCACATCAGCCTTATATCAATGCACGGCCGATCGTTATTTATACACAACGTACATACAACGGCGTATGAGGGCGCGTCACTAATCTGCTCTCTTCTTGTACCTACGTTAGCAGGTATTTTATAACGATCTTCACACCACTTCTCAACTATCACGAAGATTCTATTCATCTCCTCGATACTTAAATAAACCCGTTTGTTTGTCGGTCTACATTCCGTTTCCAGTACATAGCTAATGGTACCGGAATTACGCCTGAACACGCGCAACGATTTCGTCACGGACACATCGTACGAGGCGTTGAGAATGCTGCTCAAAGGAAGTTCCATCGTATTCGGGGAGCGCACGTCCACTCGGCTCAAGCTCTGAGATAACTATGAGCCGTGTGAGGCACAGGCAGGAATGGTTCGACGGGCGGCTGACTCGATGATACGTGAATGGGCATGTTCGTACGACTCGAATTGTTGCACATATTTGTTTTTCCGTTTCGTCACTACCAGCCTACGCACATTGGATAAGAACTAGGCGCTAATCATCTCCACACTCCGGCGCACTATTTGAGAGGAACATATGCTCATATTTTTCCTTTCTACCCATCAAACGATACTCGTCTCTAAAATCTGTTAAAAACTCACGCATGGCACTAGCCACAACCTCACTATGAACCTCATCATGATATACGTTAATATAGTGATAAAAACACCTAAGATTGTCCATGATCACGAGATTCACATTTTCAGACGTAGGGTATGAGTAATCGACATGGTGTAGCATGACGTAATACCGCTTGTCACACCACCCATCCACAAGGCTCATTATCCATACCTGCTGCTTCTCTTCTGCACGCGTTGTTTCTTTTACTTCACGGTGTATGTGAGACTTTATAAAGTTTAGCCCTGCAGCATACTTCAGCACATCGTCTGTGCAACGAAAGCCTTCAACAGTCTCACCAGAACATCCGTAGAGTATTTGTACATCTTGGAACTTCGCACAATCCAATGTGGCTTTAAAAGAGGCATAGGAGGGGGGAATAGGAAGTTTTTCGGTATCCACCACATCCTCACACTTTACTGAATACCATTTCATAAACGTTGTGCAAGCAATATTAAAGGTAGCCATTTCAATATACGTCTGATCTGAATACACGTCTGATCTCTCGGGCTTACTGCGGTCGACTGACCACGCAGGGACTCCCAGATAGTAGCATGACTCACGCAGTGGGCGGAGCTTAGAACTTTCACCCACACCCACACACACACACACACACAAAGGAGAAAGTGAAACGCTATTTGAAACATGATTTATTTAATAAACGAGATATTCAAGTTATATATATTTACAAATACGATTTAATAAACGAGATATTCAAGTTATATATATATATATATTTACAAATAGATACGATTATATACAAGACGTGTGAGTTAGAAGCATCATTGGTATCCAAAGGGTACGGTATCATAGGTGCCAGGTAACTGGTAACGTTTCCTATAGGTGTTACGGCACACCATCGTACCCCTAAGTTCCTTCACGCCTCCCAGCTTCTGCGCCCGAAAATTGTGGGTGCCTACAATTAGTTGGTGAGGTTGCAAACATACTAGATCCTTCAACGACTCAAAGTTAACAACCTCCCGATTCGCATGGTTGAGCGTAATACCCTTTGCCTTCACGATATATTTCATTTCATCCCCTACCCTGACCCGTACCCCATAAGTCTTAGGTCCTGTTAAGATAAAAGAGTCGGCGTATGCGTCGTCCCCATACTCATCCTTGATCTCATCAGTGAGCTCGCCGAGGAACTCCCCAATAGCGGGCATGTAATCACCCTCCCTCTCTGTGAATATCACGCTATCTGTATCGGCATACAATACTCTCCGCCCAAGAGAATGCAATAGACCCCAAAGTTTTATACGGGCGTAGGCTGTTGTGAAGCTCGCCACAGGTATGTTTGTAACCCTTGAGGTATCTGTGGCAAATTCAGTGTTGTTGTACTTTATTACGTAAGTATTACCTACATTCACGATCTCCATGACCTCTTTATCGGGGGCATTGGCATAATCCCAGACATCGCTATAACTTTGTGCCAAATGAATGTTCCCTCTGCCGGTATTCTGCGCAAATTTTCCCCATAGACTGTTTAGACACAATTTTGCACTAAAGCGCTTGCCAGGATTCTTTACAATTTGGACACGATCAAGTTGTATATACCTTCGCGGTCGCGGTAACGTTGAATATAGGCAGACTTTTCATCTTCGGTATCAACTCCTCGCGGATACCCTGATGCTTCAACCTTATCCTTCAAAAAGGCGTTTATATATGGGTGTGAAAAGGTTGGGGAGCTTCTGAAACCTCCAACCTCGTGTATCTTCAGTATTCTATAACCATGGCGTACGGCTAGGGCCAGCTCAGGACTTGTATATACGCCTCTGATCTTACGCTGGTGGGGTATATGGTTACATTCGCCGTTATCCTCTTCCGCGCACTTCACGCACAGGGGAAACATGAGCTTGTCGTCGATAACGACAGGTAAGATCGGCATCCATAAATTGCGTGGGGGGAGTACGTCTACGAAAGAGAGCCCAAAGTAATGATCATTCAAATTTTTTGAAAATTCATTGATGGATGGTAGGCTAGGCCCCACCAGTTTCTCAGGAGCGCCCACGGGGTACGGATTGCTCTTCATCACGTATGGGTATAAAGAACAGAAATCGTAGTAATGGAGCTTCACGCCCTCCGTAGGTGGGAAGTATAGTCTGAAAGGATTTGTACGTCCTCCAAACAAGCTATCACCACATTTGAGAGGATCCAGCACCATTGAACGCTTGATCGTTTTTATTTCCTCACGGTATACATCGTCTGTCTCCATCCGTGCATCATATTCATGCTCCCACAAGACTTTGTGAGTGAACTGTGATCCTATAAGTTGATCGCGGGTGCGGGTCGATGCAAGACAGTCGGCAGGAGACCTACCGTTGATATCTCCGGTGACTCCGCACTCAGGACGGGGGCATCCATGCCACCAGCAACCGTTAAAGGAGTACACAGTCTTCACACCAGTGACACGGTTTTCACTTAACCCATCAACCCAAAAAACACGTCCATTAATCTTAATGGGTACTTCACCCGTGTTGCGGGCGTGCTTTATGTATACACCTGTTTGTTGCTGCAGGTGTATGAGCCAGTAAATAGCCTTGTGTCCGTAACTGCGGGGGTTGTTTCGGTGAATAATGGCTAAGGTGTCTTTAGGCATGAAGTTATTCTTGAACACCGTAAAACATAATGATGCGATGGTGGTTGCGACTTGCAGTGGATCGCATTTGAAACGGGCTATGTACATTCTAAAGGCCTGGAAACATACTCTAAGCACGCGCACATCATTCACGCAATAACGCTCACATTCATCAGCTATATTATAAGGGTTACTTTCATTAAAACTGTCGTAGTATCGATCAAAGTCTTCACGTTCATCCATGCAGTCAAAATAATGTTTGGGGGGTGGTGGGCCTACGTAGTTTAAAGTCTCGCTGGTGAGGAAAGTGTATGGGAAGTATCCTTTGGAAACTTCAGCTGCTACTCCCATCACCTTGGGTAGCTTTGCTAATTTACAAGGTGTGAATAATAAAGTATCTTTAAATTGTACATTGCCTCTTAACTGCATCTGTATTAATTTGTTGCCTCTTTTCAATGGATCACCTGTAAATATCTCAGAGGATTCGTGTTCAAGCAACTCCTTATAAAGGAACTGCGTGTCAAACTTTGCCCCGTTATGGGCGAGAATATACACAGTCATTTTTTTGAACTTGTCGGCTAACTTGACAATATAGGACACAAATAGTTTCACAGGACTATCGCTGACATTCGTTTTAAAAACGTTTGTCCGTTTACCGCATTTGGGGCACTCGTCACATTCGATACCCATACACTCATCACAGATGGTCTGGCTCACAAGTAAATGTGGAATTACCTCTTTGGTTTCAGCGTTCGTATATGTTTCTATATCGTAGTACACAGTTATACAAGGGTTATTTTTATGCTTAGCATCTTTCATATAACACACATGCTTTACTCCATCCGCCTTATATTCCTCCTGGCATGTAGGACAGTGAATTACGTCGCACTTGTGCTTAAATTTTCCCCCAATTATCCATTGTGTGAAACATACCACATTCACAGATTCTCATTTTCCTGCACGTACCAATTGATTTATGGAGATCAAAGCAGCTATTATTGAAAAATGTGCGTCTACACACATCACAGTCTCTCTTCTCAACTACACGGCTTTCACATTTGGTGCTTTTACACTGCTCACATACCATGTGACATTCTTTACAATGTCTCACTATATCATCCGCAAACTCGAGGCACCCCTTACACAAATCATGATGTCTCCCATATTTTCGACTTTTGTCATAACTCGCGTAAAGCCCCCTTATATTACGGATGGGGAGATACGTTGTCCCTGACAATCCTAAAATAAGTAGGGGCCTTGTACGATCTCTCACACAGCTTTTAAAAACATACACAGTCCGGCGGCGATCATCCAAACCAAATATAACTATGCGCACATTCATTTCCTGTTCTACCTTTCTCAGCTCTTCAGGACCCATATTACAGTCAAATTCAAGTTCACAGTCTACAGCTAGTTTACGGGCACGCTCAACGATCGTAGGCAGCCAAATTTTTTGAGTCCGTGTATTTTGTACAGTAAACATACGTGCTAAGAGTACTGCTATAAAGCCGCAACCACGATCGACGTTTATATGCCTTCGGTAAATAGTTGGAGAATTGAAGTTAAGAGTGTACGGTATGGCACTATGACCCGCAACACGGAATACACGGTCAATATTTACCGTGAAGTTGTCCATATTGAAGGCTATACTACTTTGGACGGCTTGCATTATACGCCCTAATATATATTCTACATCTTCAGCAGCCAAACGTCTAAACGGTACTATCACCCAATAATCGTCTACATCACCGTCATCTGACCCGAACCCAAAGGACAGACTCGTCCTGACCTCACGCTCGTCGCGATTCTGAAGAGCAAACTCTATAATACGCTCTACAACCCTGCGTATCCCGCGCTCAATTCCATTGCTATACAGGGCTCTATGGTCGACCCTGACTCTATACCGATTTCTAGTCAAGGCGGGGGTGGGGGCTGCGGCGCGCACCAACTCGAACGTAATAACATCCTCAACAGAACGGGGGCGGATGAATTAGTGGCTATATTAGGTGCTGCTGCTGGGGGCCCTGTTGCGTAGGAGGGTTGGGGATCTATTATTGTAGACTTAACAGAACGGGGGGCGGAATAAGGGGGTATATTAGTGCTGCTGCTGGGGAGGTTGTTGCGTAAGAGGTTGAGGGTTGGGGGTCTGCTGCAACAGGTACGTATTTCGGCCGCTTTATACCTGATGTGGGGTTCTCATACCTCCGCTTTGGACGTGCAACCTGTATCGCTGGTGAGGGTTCAGGGGAGGAGATCACAACTACACTGTCATCGTCATCCGTAATGATAGGGTGCTCTACCTCATCGTCGGTTCTGTGGGAGAAGAAATATAAGGATCAGCACTCAAAATTTGTAATATTTTGTAAATGACCCACTTAGGAGTGTGACGTGTTAGAAATGGACTCTGTAGAAAAATTCAGATTCACGAGCCCATCCACATGTATTATATCTGGACCTACAGGATGTGGTAAAACTGTGTTTATGCTTAAAATCATTAAAGAAAAGGGCGAGATGTTCTCGAAATTTGTGCATAAAGTTATATGGTGCTATTCGACGTATCAATCAGTGTTCAACGAGTACCAAGATGATATTTTGTTCCACAAAGGTGTATATGACGTTAATTCGCTAAAGGGAACTGAACATACAATCATTGTAATTGACGATCTCATGTTGGAGATGGATAAAACGTTTGCCGAGACATTTACAGTATACTCCCACCATCTTAACATAAGCGTGTTCTTCATCAATCAGAATCTATTTTTCAAAAATAGATACATGCGCGATGTGTCGTTAAATACGCAATATCTAGTCTTATTCGCGCAACGTAGAGATGTATCACAAATTGGGGTATTAGCCAATCAAATGTTCCCGAATCAGCGTAAGGAGTTTTTGGAAGTTTATAAAGAAGCTACAAGCATGCGTTACGGATATTTGCTTTGCGACCTTCATCCGCGAAACACGTTTAGAGTGCTTCTGCGAACGAATATATTTCCAAACGAGCCTGAAACGGTGTATATTCCAGAATGACAAAGAGACTAAAGAAATACCATGAATTAATAAAAATCTATCATCGACTGCCCCGGGCAATGCAGCAGATGTTTATTAAAAATATCGACGCCGACTTTTTAAAATGCATCTGTGAAATCTGTCTTAACGTTATAAATTGCAATGTATCAATGAAAACCCATCAGAAGGCTCGCCTACGCCGCTACAAGAACATAATACGTACACTCGCTCGTAAAAGTCAAACTGTAGCGAAGAAAAAACGAGTTATTGTGCAAACAGGAGGGTCATTTCTCCCCATCTTATTTTCAGTTTTGGGCCCTTTACTGACTAGATTAATATAATGAAGAAAGTGGTAGTGATTCCCCACGAGGTGTACGCCTCACTGCAAAGAGACACGGATCTAGATCCCCGTAAAAGCAGACTTAAAAGAATGGAAAGCGAATTGTTAGCCCTATTAAACAGTGAAAAAACACCTGATGAGAAAAGAATCTTATACCAAGAAGCTCTGCAGAAATTTCTTCACGAGTACGAAAATTATAAGAGCCCTACAGAGATTCCTGTGGTTATTAGGCACAGCACGGGGGACGATGGCGACATAGGACCTGTACCCGACGACACAGCTGACCAACCAAAAAGATTAGCCACACAACATATCGAACATGTATTAAAAAATACCCTCCCACTTACATTGAGGAGTAAAGGCTTAAGTCTTTATAATCTATTGAATGAGGATCCCGCCATACAATGGACCGATACAGGGGAGATCATTGTGGAAGGATCAAAGGTACAGGGATCGAATATCGTAGACATTGTCCATGATCTGGTGAGAAAGTGGGATAGGCCATCACCATCAGGATGGAAGCATATTAAAGCAAGACTACAACAAATAAATGTCCCTAAAACGTTGATAGGAAATCTGAACAGGTTAAAAGACTTGGAACATGCAACGCCTGTGACACAATTGAAGGCGCCGTCACCCCCGGCGGTAACACCTTTGAAGAGGAGCAAGAAGAGGTTAAACCAACCCTACCCACGTGCCTCTAAAATACGCAAATGGCTAACGTATTAACTAAACGTTATTATGACATTTCTACCCCATCCTCTTACGGCGGCGTAGATAGACTGTACAGAAGTGTTTACGGAGTAGGAAAAAAAGATGTTGAAAGATTTTTGAGGGAGCAGGACGCTTATACGCTTCATAAGCCTGTGAGAAAAAGGTTTAAAACAGCCAAGACAACGGCTTCCTCGATTGATTCTATTTGGCAAGCAGATTTAACAGACATGCAAAGATATTCTGTGTATAACGATGGTTACCGCTACATTCTATTCATAATAGACGTGTTCTCTAGATATCTGTGGCTAGTTCCTCTGAAAAATAAATCACCTGAAACAGTTGCTAAAGCCACCAAAACGCTAATGTTAAAAGAAAACAGGGTTCCTGGCTATTTTTGTACGGATATGGGGAAGGAGTTTATAGGCCGTGCTTTTCAGAATATGTTGACAGAGTTTAATATCAGCTATTACACAACCAATTCTATACATAAGGCTTCTTTAGCTGAAAGAGTTCAGCGCACCATAAAGGAACGCATGCACCGTTATTTTACACATAAAAACACATACAGATTTCTAGACATTCTGGAATCATTGGCATCATCCTACAACCGCTCACACCATCGCACGATTGGGGCAACACCTAACGAAGTTTTAGAAAGAGGTACGCTCCCGAGAAGAGATGGACCACCACCACCACCACCACCACCACACTCTGTGCGCTTCAAAATCAATGATTATGTAAGGCTGTCGCGTTCGGGGAATAAATTCGCAAAGGGTTTTGAGCAAGGATGGACACGCGAGATTTTTAAAGTTAGGGCTGTGAGACCTAAAGGTGTGATAATGATGTATTACATTGAAGATTTGAATGGGGAAGAAATCTCAGGAGGCTTTTACCGCGAGGAATTGCAGAAAGTTGCGTTTAATTTAGAAAAAAATGTGTTTAAAATTGAGAAAATTTTAGGAAGCAAAGGTTCAGGAAGGAGAAAAATGTACCTGGTGAAATGGCTAGGGTACCCAGAAAGCTTCAACACCTATATAAAAGCTGATGCAATAATGAAGCTTAAATAGTATGCAACATGGCTCCTAACCATTTCTACGTCACACTCCCGTCCTCCTCGTCCCTGTCTGTACACCCTAACAACACGCTAGCCAACTTTGTAACAGAACTCCATGGGCACATTGAATTGGGTCGTGATTCGTATGAGGTGGGGATATGCGAAATTCAGCTGGACACCGTCTTTTTAAATATTGAACATAAAGAAACCGTTTTTACGATTCTTAGAGACATTGACGAGTGTGAAAAAGCTGGGGTAGCTATGGATGAAACTATGCGCATCGCTTGGACTAAGATTGCACGGTATTACAGTACAGAAGTAAGACTAGGGCCGGGTCAATATGGTTCGGCCGAGGATGTTGTGAGAGGCTTAAACGTAAGTTTAAGAAACTCAAACCTTACGAATGATTTAGTATATGAAATCGTAAACAACCCTGCACATACACTAATCCTAAAATCAAAGACTAACAGATGTCTTAAAGAACATAGAAAGTTCAAAATTCTAACCAACGGCCGATATAGCGCAGCCTTCCAAAGAGACACATTTCACGAGACACAGTATAACTTGTCCAGATTAATGTATCAATTGAAGATGGAGAAATTGGCTGAAAGGTCCCCAGACATGTGCTATATTTACAGTAATATAGTGGAGCACCAGTTTGTTGGGGATACCCAGGCACGCCTGCTGCGCATTGCTCACATCCCCAACCATAGAGGAAGGAGTTTGAGTATTACATATGACAGACCCCATTATGTGAATGTCGCAACTAATTTAATAACCAATATCACAATATATATAAGAACGATTGAGGGCGAAAACTTCCCATTCGGTAACGGGAGCTTAACAGTGAAGCTACACTTTCGACGCACTGAGTTATAATGGATAGAAAGCCTTTCACCGTCTATCGAGGGATGCGATACCAGCGCGGTAGTGGACTTGGATCCATTTTTTCATCCATACTACGTACGGCTGTTCCTTTGCTGAAGAGGGGTGCCAGATACCTTGGAAGGAAAGCGCTACAATCAGGCCTTAACACTGCAGAAGACATATTGGCCGGGGCTAAACCTAAAGAAGCTCTAAAAAAACATTTAAAGCGTACACGGAACGAAATCATCAAAGATGCAAAGAGAAAAATGCGTGGTGGCGGAAGAAGAAGAAGAGGGCTCCCCGGAAGAAGAAGAAGGGGTCACGTGGTATTAAACGTAAAAGGCTATCAAAAAAGAAATGCTGTAAGCGAATGAAACCTATGGTTGACCACTTTTTTGACTGATATAAGCTAAGGATATTGATCTCATGAATCATAGTTTGTTTACCACTTGTCGAGAGAGGAGTCACTATTTCGCCATGGCACGCTTCATCCACCCATGTAGTTCACAATGCTGTAAATCGGAGCTGTCCTTTTTTGAGCTCCCGCCAACCCAAGTTTCTATTGAGCACAGTGATTTTATTACAATTAACCCTTTAAACACAATTAGTTCACCGAGTGCACCTATAGAATTCGTGATACCCAGCTCAGGTCCTACTTTTTTGATCCAAGCTGTGTGCACATGTACGCTAAGCTACGTATAGCCCATTCTGATGGAACGGCCTGCGATGACAAATATGCTGTATACCCTGAAACAAACTTTCTGCACGCCATATTCAACCAGTGTGACGTATATTTAAATCAGACCAACATATCGGCAGGCACGGGGTACTATCATCTACGAGCCTATTTGGAAAATGTCCTCAACTTTTCCAAAGAAGCGAAGGCTACCTTTTTAAGTGCGGAGGGATATTATCAAACTAAAGATGAAAATAGTATAAAGGACAAATTTAAAAATTCTAAAAAGAAAATATACGAGTGTTTTGGACGGTTGCACACAGATTTCACTTTCCAGGAGAAGTTGCTTGTGAACGGGGTGGATATGAAAATAAAGCTCACCCGCACGAGTCCTGAGATCTGCTTAAATCTGGATGCGAATCAAGAAGAGGGTGCAAAGTCCGTTGTGGTTCACATTATGGACACATACCTCCGCGTACGGCGAGTGAAATTAAGTTCACCAAAACAACTAGAAATTGAGAAAAATTTACTAAACGCTACAGTGAAATATCCTATTAACAGAGTGCAGATCAAACTATATACGGTTCCTGCAGGGTTGGCATCGAAGCAGATAGAAAACATTGCCCTGGGAAATCTTCCTAAAAGGATATTAATCGGCATGCAGGACCACGCTTCGGTGAATGGAAAATATAAAAAGAGTGCCTTTAAATTCGAGAATTTCGGACTTAAAAATATAACTCTATACGTTAATGGCACTGCTTTGGGTGGAACAATGGGTACGGACTATTCATCAGACGCTGTGTTACCTCTTTGTGCCAGAGCCTATAGTAATCTGACCCATATTGCAGGTGATTGTGATGAGCTTGGTAATGGGGTAACGCAGGAAGAATTCATTGATCAATTTAACCTTTATCCGTTTGACATTACACCTGACTTATCTGCTAGCGTAAATACCCATTTAACACCACAGCAGAGCGGTAACATCTCAGTGCGGCTGGAATTCGCCAAGCCTATAGACGCTCCTATTAGTGTACTAGTATATCTCGAATCGCAAGCCCTAATAGAAGTAGATAGATTTAGAAGCGTTATCACTGACTTTTAAAATGGATGCTAATACACTTCAGAAAGTAATGGAGCGAGTCACACGTTCCAAATTTATCGGCGTGTTTGCGAAGAATGAAACATTGAGTTTGCCAAGTACGCGAGAATGCGGTAGTCTTATTGTGAACACAGACATCATCGGTAATGAAGGGATTCACTGGATCGCTGTCTATTTTAAAAATAGACAGCGCCTGTACTATTTTGATTCACTCGGTACTCAACCCTGGAGTGACCCTATTATTGTAAAATTTCTCGCTCAGTTACATATTCCCGAAGTTGTATGGAACCCATTTCGTATGCAGGGATATTTTACTAATGTTTGCGGAATGTACTGTGTCTCATTTCTCATGCATATGTCAAATGATAAAGAATTTATAAATTTTTTAAATTTATTTGACCCGTGTCACACTCACCGAAACGATGAAATGGTATGCAGACAGATAAAAAACCGTTTTCCAATTGTACGTACTCGTTGTATATTATAATGTTTTTGTTCGTATATTTGTATATTCGTTTATTGTACTGATTTCTTTCATTTAATAAATTTATGAAAATATATTGTGTCTTCTTATCCCAAAAAGATCGAAAAACACTTACATTATTTGACATTGTTGACTGATTAGTATATCATCCGTATTCCCTTCAAAAGATTGTATAACTCGTGTCAAATCCTCATCGGACCTTAAAGGAATAATGAAAACATATACAGAGTATACAGACAGACTGATCCCCATTATGTGAAGATATCTTTGGTTCGAGGAGTGAACGCCATAAAAATTTCGATTTTAGCATAATGGGGAAATAACACTGATTGACATTTTTGGCGAGTATCTATTGACGAGATACTACAACTCTCCATATATATATAAAAATAATTATGGCACTTACATTTCTATGGTAGTCCCTTGCGTCGGGTTGTAAGGAGCGTCACTGCAAATATCTTCTACGGTTTGCGTCGAAAATAGTTCGCCACAATCAGTCGCATTGAAAAGACTAATTGTGGTTAATGCTGCAGTATCACGTTCTTCATACAAGTCTGGGGAGACGTACAGGTCCATGGTGGAGGATGTGTGACACTGCTGACTGATCAGTATATCATCCGTATTCCCTTCAAAAGATTGTATAACTCGTGTCAAATCCTCATCGGACCTTAAAGGAATAATGAAAACATATACAGAGTATACAGACAGACAGATCCCATTATGTGAAGATATCTTTGGTTCGATTACCAATTTCGATTTTAGCATGATGGGGAAATAACATTGATTGACATTTTTGACTAGTATCTATTTGACGAAATACTACAACTCTCCGTATATATATAAAATCGAATTATGGACACTTACATTTCTATGGTAGTCCCTTGCGTCGGATTGTAAGGAGCGTCACTGCAAATATCTTCTACGGTTTGCGTCGAAAATAGTTCGCCACAATCAGCCGCATTGAAAAGACTAATTGTGGTTAATGCTGCAGTATCACGTTCTTCATACAAGTCTGGGGAGACGTACAGGTCCATGGTCGAGGAATGATTATTCACTGATGCGAAAATAGCTACTGTTACTCCCAACTGAAAATATCCCCTTTTATATGCACATTCGCCAAGCTCCGCCCAAAAGACCAGATGTCCGTCGTGATTGGCTGCCGATGTAGCTGGGTGGAGCTATGACGTGTACCATTCCGCTATAACGGGTACGGACGAGTAATTGCATCTTTATATTTTCACTAATAGAATTAATGCTCTTATTCTCCTTTGAAAATTATTTGGTGATTCGTATAGAACTTTTGATATTGAATCCAAATATGGTTTCAGAAGTTTTCTATCACCCATAGTTTTCGAGAAAATAATATTTCCATTTACTCAATTTCCCGCATCATTAGTCACTAATGTAATCGAGAGGGTATAAAGAGATATATCATAATTATATTTTAAAAATAACATTCGGTTTCAACGTTAAACTGTAGGTCTAAGGTGGTCATTACACATAATAAAATAAAGTGGTTGGCAGATAAATGGGCACCCTACGTGTCCTATGGGGTAATCTCTACTGAACTTCATTGCTAATAACTCTCAGTAATCGAATGACATCCCAAGTCGTACCTTTTCATTATAAATGAATCCTTTATTTGAACAAAACTCTCGCTCTCTATATATATATATATATATATATATATATATATATATATATATAGTGTATGAGAGATAATTGTTATTATTACTAAATTGAGGTTATTGGTAATGGATCTGGGCAAGGTGTAATAATGTAATAGACCATAATATTCTATTGAAATAATTTGTATTGTTATGGTTTTAGATAATTTAAGCTCAGGACCTGCATTGTCTACATCGACTCCATCCGTGATATAAAAATAAATGCATATTTTATTTAATTATTTCATTACATTTATCGAATGTAAATTATCTGCTGCGGTGGATGACTCCCCATCCAACTACCACTCAGATCCAACGTCGCTTAGTTGCTCGGCTGAGTTATGATAAAAGAAAATTATGGCAGTGGGTATGAGTAAGTTGTTTGATGTAATAGAACACAACATTCTACTCAATAATTTGTGCTGTTGCGGTATTAGAGGGTCAATCAGTGACTGAATTAAAAGTTATTTGCCCGATAGATATAATATGCATCAGTAAATGAGGCTTGCACCACTAAAGCGTTTGCCAAACATGGTGTGCCACGGTAAATTCAATTTATATAGATATGAGTAAGGTGTTTGATGTAATAGAACACAACATTCTACTCAATAATTTGTATTGTTGCGGTATTAGAGGGTCAATCAGTGACTGAATTAAAAGTTATTTGCCCGATAGATATAATATGCATCAGTAAATGAGGCTTGCACCACTAAAGCGTTTGCCAAACATGGTGTACCACGGTAAATTCAAATATATATATATATATATATATATATATATATATATATATATATATATCATTATATTTCTATATGACACCATACAAATTACGCGTAAATATTTTCATTGTAGAAGTAATAACAATGACAATATTAATATCTGAAGTCAGTGGTGATTTCTGCTCGAATAGCTTGTAGAAGGATAATCCCTCGACCCGAAAAAGGTCCCTAGAGACCTTTTTCGTTCGAATCGTGTCCCTAGAGACACGATTCGAACTGATTTAGCTTCTGCCTTTCATCGTGTGTGTGTGTGTGTGTGTGTGTGTGTGTGTGTGTGTGCATGAGTTGTTTATATAATATATATATATATATATATATATCAAGAGTGGTCTGGAGGAGATGTTTCATAATTTTCTTTTCCGGACGTTTTTCCCACTGTTATTCGTGACTTAAATATTTATAATAAAATCAAGTGTCTAAAAAGTTATTTAAAAGCAGAAATAAGATGTTTAAAAGAACAGACCCCGCTATAGTGGCTTGGGCAATCCAAATGAATAATTTCTTATTTTCGTCATTTTTTCATTTTTTCGTCGCAGGAATGAGGCTATATGTTTCATAAGTTTTCATCTCGTTTGGTGGAATTGTATCGTAAATTATTTAAATGAAGTTTCATAATTAAATTAATTGGTTTTACTGTTATTTAGGAAAATTTATATTGGGAGCAAACGTTACAATAATAAGCTTATGTCGATATAGTTACCCATTGAATTGGAACTCTTTATTCACGTTTGCTATTATTTATTGATTGGTGGATAATTAGTTGGGTATCCCTTATAAAAATCATTTCTGTCTAACGATTTATTTATTGGGTAACTTTACTAATTCTATTAACGGTAAATCTTTCTGAAACATGAAATCATTGTTCAAAGGCTTTATTTGCTGGATCTATTTAAACTCCTTCGCGTGCAGTTTACGCCTTATATTCCTCCTGGCATGTAGGACAGTGAATTACGTCATGCAGGAGGGAGAGAGAGAGAGAGAGACACCTGAAGGAGGCCTCTTAGGTTAGGGAAACGAAAATAAATTGGGGGAGAACTCCACTCTGTCCTTCAGGTGTCTCTCTTCCTCCTTCAGGTGTCTCTCTCTCTCTCTCTCTCTCCTGCATGTATCTTCCTCCTTCAGGTGTCTCTCTCTCTCTCCTGCATGTTTGCCTCCAGCATGTGTACTGCATGTGTACATCCAGCATGTGTACTCCTGCATGTGTGCGTGTGTGTGTACCTCCAGCATGTGTACCTACTGCATGTGTACTCCTGCATGTATACGTATGTGTGTACCTCCAGCATGTGTACTCCTGCATGTGTACCTATCCTCTCTCCTTCAGGCGTCTCTCCCTCCTACAGGCGTCTCTCTCTCTCTCTTCTTCAGGCGTCTCTCCCTCCTACAGGCATCTCTCTCTTCTTCAGCTCTCTCTCCTTCAGCTGTCTCTCTCTCTCCTTCAGGCGTCTCTCCCTCCTACAGGCATCTCTGGATAATTAGTTGGGTATCCCTTATAAAAATTCGTTTTCTGTCTAACGAAATAGGGTAACTTTGTTAATTCTATTAAAGCGTAATGAAAGAGGCGCTTGTGTTATTTTATACGGTTGAATCTTGTATAACCATATAAATATATATTGTGGTATTTTATATGGTTCATTAGTTTATTATATATACAAGTACATTTGGAATAACAGCCGTTATATATGTGTTACACGATTAATGGGACACATGGCGCTATCTGGAATACCTTGCGCTATCTGGCAACTCAGCCAGAATAGAGGATTATAAAAGATCGCGAGGCTGGTGAAGAACCATTCCCCCCTCGGCTCCGGCCGAGTAAGGAGCTCTGCTCCTTCTATTTCTGGCCCTTTGGTAAACCCCTTAGTGGCCTCTTAGGTTAGGGAAACGAAAATAAATTGGGGGAGAACTCCACTCTGTCCTTCAGGTGTCTCTCTCCCTCCTTCAGGTGTCTCTCTCTCTCCTGCATGTATCTTCCTCCTTCAGGTGTGTCTCTCTCTCTCTCTCTCTCTCTCCTGCATGTTTGCCTCCAGCATGTGTACTGCATGTGTACATCCAGCATGTGTACTCCTGCATGTGTGCGTATGTGTGTACCTCCAGCATGTGTACCTACTGCATGTGTACTCCTGCATGTATACGTATGTGTGTACCTCCAGCATGTGTACTCCTGCATGTGTACCTATCCTCTCTCCTTCAGGCGTCTCTCCCTCCTACAGGCGTCTCTCTCTCTCTTCTTCAGGCGTCTCTCCCTCCTACAGGCATCTCTCTCTTCTTCAGCTCTCTCTCCTTCAGCTGTCTCTCTCTCTCCTTCAGGCGTCTCTCCCCCCTTGGCTCAGCCAACTGGCTGATTCTGGCTGATTAGGAGCCTATAAAACAACGCCAGCCCGGCTGGAAGTCTTAATGTGCACTTGGCTCCTGCCAGGTGAACACCTCTCCTCCTTTCTCTCCTCCTCCTCCTCCTTTCTCTTGGGGGATAACGCCGCCTCCAAGTTTTCCCCCCACCCCCCTTTGCAACAACCCCCACCCCCTTTGCAACAACCCCTTTGCAACAACCCTTTGTAACAACCCCAACCCCCCTTTGCAACATTACATAATAACCTGCAACATTCTTGCACTCTCCCCTTTTGCGGCTATACTACTGGACCTACGTAGATATTCATCTTTGTATTAACATAGTAAAGTCATTTAGAGAATTCACTTCTGTTTTTCTACTTGTAGACACCAGCATACACGCATTTCAAATCGTCCATTATCATAGAATAGAGGTCTGCACGGGACAACTTTTGTAGGTTCGGCCCGTATCCCTTCAAAAAAATCCGAGCTAACATTGCAAACATTAAAATGTAACTTTATATTTTTCCTATACTTACGCTTTATTCTGGGGCACTATTCATTATTTCGCTACGCGGGTTCATCAGTGTTAATGAAATGTCTCTTTTCATATCATTCATACGAAGGCTTTTTGGCCTATTTTAAATCATTTTAATTCATAGGATTTTCGCCTTTTCTACATTTATGTCAGTTATTAGACTTTTCCTCATTCATTCATTTTGTTTTATCAGAGCTTTTAATTAAGACATTGTCATAACGTTATTTCTAACTTTATTTCTTCTACTTTCTCAATTTTGCTCCAAAAAACAGTATTAATTATGCATTAATTAATTATGGTAATTTTCATTCAAAACTTATCTTTAATTTTTATTAAATATCTTAATAAAAATTTAAATGCGAATAATTTTTAAAACTTCAAATGTCCTTTTTAGCTATGGAAAAATCAAAGGCTTCAAGTATTTTTTCCAGCAAACGTCACAATCCTGATTTATCCTCGGGTATAACGACGATACAGGACTTTGAAGAGAAACTTTCTTATTTATCTTAAAACTTCTATGGACTTAGTGTTTACTTTTGCTTACGCAGAAGTTGCTAATGTAATGTGTACTCACGCAGTTATTTATGCAGGTTTCGAAGGCTATCTTTAGAGTAAAGTTTTATTTATGTACAGGGTGATCCAAAAGTCCCTCTCTAGTTTGATGAGATAATAGTATTTTAGGATAAAAATGTTGTAACGTAATTAGATGTATATTTATTTATCAAGCTTACGTAGGTCGAAGATTCGACGTAAACACCATCAGTGATTCTGCAAATTTCGCATCTATCCACTGCGTTACGGGACACATTTTCAAGCTGCAGATCTGTCACTCTTGTTTTGTAAACCTCAGACTTTATAAAGCCCCACGTAAAGAAGTCCAGTGGTGTTAAATCAGGAGATCGTGCTGCCCAAATCGCTGGATTGGACGTGGTGGAAACAGGCCGTATAATTCCCATTTTGGTATACAGGGTCAACCGAGAGCCAGTCAGTTCCCAGTTAGTATCCATTTGATCCCCATTTGGAACTTAATTCAGACAGAAGGAGCCAAATAGTTTAAAATTTTCATATCACACTGAACTTTAAAGCTTATAGTACATAAATATTTTAGACAAGTTTATTTAGTCTAAAATTTGCCTTTATATGTGATTACATAAGAATAAATATGGTTTATTTTCCAACTACACAATTGTGTACTCAGTGAGTGAAAGGATTAACTACAGTACGCATTAATTTGGATAACAAATATGATATTTCCCTAACGTTACGTGACTTAAAACTAACCTCACCTTATCCTACCTTACCTAACATTACCCTTTCTTTACACATATTACTTTTCTTTCGTAACCTCAGTTAATTCTTTTACTCACTGGATACACACTTGTGTAGCTGAAAAATATATCATATTTATCCTTATGCAACCACATATAAAGGCAAATTTCTTTTTGGATCAAGTAAAGATAAGCACCCCCAACCTTTTTTAGTTAGCTTTATAAGGCTAACTAACGAAAATATCACGACTTAACCTAACCAATCGTTAGGTCAACTGTACGTCCTTGACGATTGGTTAGGTTAGGTCGTGATATTTTCGTTAGTTAGCCTTATAAAGCTAACTAAAAAAGGTTGGGGGGGCTTATCTTTACTTGATCCTTCTTTTTTACTCTATTTCATAATTCGTGAGTGAAAGGGTTAAGCTAATCTAACCTAAATATTTTATTCTTTTGTAACTTAAACTGACCTTTTAACCAAATTTACTTAATTCTGCTGTCATACAATTTTTATCCAATTTCTCTCTACCTAATTCAGGTTATTTCTAACGAATTTAGTCTAAAATTTACACCTTACCTAATTTTACATCATTTTTCAATGTTACTACTTTGGTTAACATTGTTAATACCGAAGTAAACTATATTTAGTTCCATGTGACGTCATGGAACTAAACATAGATACGTTTCAGTTTTCTCTGTCACATTTTCCGGTACTCTTTTTTATCAAATTTACTCAAGTTTACCATCGTCTCACTGCGACAAAGAGGAGCCTCTCTTTCAACGCTGGGAAGGTAAAGGGGAGGGTCGAGCAATGACCCCCGCCTCCTCTGGACCTGACTCGTATTCGCAATAGGTGGTGGGGGTACCCACTAACTTTTAACTACCCAAATTAACTTAACCTACATTTTATTACATAACTTATGATTCTCCATACGTAATCTGGATCAAGCCTTCGTTAGTTAGACTTATAAGGCTAACTAACGAAAATATCACGACTTAACCTAATCAATCGTTAGGTCAACTGTACGCCCTTGACGATTGATTAGGTTAAGTCGTGATATTTTCGTTAGTTAGCCTTATAAAGCTAACTAAAGAAGGCTGGGGGCCCTGATCTCCAGGTGATCCCATAACCTTAATGACCTAACCCGATATTACCAAACAAGACATCACTGATGATGATAGTGATGACGTCGATGATAATGTCAACCATATATAAGAGTGTGTGTTGTGTATATTTTAAGTTATTTTTCCATAAGAAAGTAGTGAAAAATTTTTGAATCCGAACAAATATTATGATAATAATAAATATTCAGTGATTTCACAATCAATGTTAAGACTAACATGTTTTTTAAATATATATTATTATATAATAATAAAAACTTTAAAAAAACAACCGTGAAATGACGTTACCATCCATAAAAATATGAAAACAGTACTAAATACGTAATTATGATAATCTTTCACTCTGATTTAGGTCTTCCATTCACCAGTGATCTAAACTCCTGATTAGCATTAAGTAAACCCATTTCCTACGCAAGTTGATCCAAGATCAAACATACGAGAGTTGGAAGTCGAAGTTTC
Source organism: Bathynomus jamesi (assembly GCA_023014485.1). NCBI lineage: Eukaryota > Metazoa > Arthropoda > Malacostraca > Isopoda > Cirolanidae > Bathynomus > Bathynomus jamesi. The sequence continues at coordinate 1,114,674 of JAJOZX010000592.1, forward strand.
GGTTTTGAATCACGTCAACAATAAAATCAGTCAATAACAAAATAATCTTTTACCGTACGTGGAAGAGTGTGTGCATTTCCCTAACACTGGCTACATTGTAAAAAGTGTCACGTATAAGTACCCTAGAATCCAATAGTATATTTTGTACTGAACAACCGTTTGGATCTCATGATATTTATTATATGGTATACTTCTTTATGTTACTTTATGTGAGTTCGAACAACGGTTCAGACCCCTCTGCAGCATCCAGCCTCATTTGCGGGATTTGGTGGAGGAGGGAATTGCTGTCTGATCTCCTCCTGCCCTTGTAGCCAGCCACGCATGGCTGATCAGGGACTTTGTACAGGAATCTGTCCAACTGGTTCTTGAAGTTATTCAGGTCGGTGTGCTGGAGATTCCTCACTTTTGGTAGAACATTGAAAAGCTTTGAGCCTCGTATTCTGAGGGTATTTTTCATCCTCGTTTTCATGGCTCCTTGTCCCACCGCAGCTGGGACAGTACAAAATCTGCCTCTTCTCTCATTCCAGTTTGTTTCTATTTCATTTCTAAGGTTAGGGACGAAGCCCTCAAGTATTTTCCATATGAATATTATTGTGTACCGCTCGCGCTTTCTTTCGAGAGAGTAGAGTTTCAAGGATTGTAGTCGAGACCAGTAGTCTTCACCTTCCGTTTCCTCTATCTTAGATGTAAAAGTCCTTTGTATAGCTTCAATGTCCGCAGTGTCTCGTTTTCTGTATGGGTTTGTGAGTACTGAGCAATTATTGGTAGACTAAACTCTTCCATAGTTTGAGCATGATGTTTGCTTTTCTGCTGCGGAAGCTCCTCCAGATGATTCCCATTATTTTTCTAACCGTTGTAATTTTGATGTTATGGTGCTCTCTGAATTCTGCATCCGATGACATAATTACTCCAAGATCCCTGACTTGTGGATTTGGTGTTATCTGTTTGGCTTGCAGAGTTTTGTACCCTTTAATCTGTAGCTCCTTGTTATTACCATATCCTAGAAGTTGGAATTTTTCTTCGTTGAACTTCATATTGTTGTCTTCTGCCCACTGGAATAATGTTTCAATGTCGTTTTGTAATTTTTCTTTGTCACCTTCGTTCAGTATTTCCTCGCATATCTTTGTGTCATCTGCGAAACATGATACAATACTGTCATTCATATCTGCATCAATATCTGCAATCATTATTATGAACAGTAAAGGAGCTGGTACTGTCCCTAGTGGGACACAGCTCTCTACTTCCGAGACTTCCGATTTAACTCCGGTTACCACCACTCTTTGTGTTCTTTGCGTCAAGAAATTAAATAGCCATCTTCCTAGCTTCCAGTACTTCCTGTATTCTTAAGTTTGTGCGCTATAATTCCATGTTCACATTTATCGAAGGCTTTAGCAAAGTCGCAAAGTCTGGTATCTACTGTATATAGTATTAATCTATGTACACCGTCGCTTCAATAGAACACTTCAAATCCAATCGGACCGTTTCACCTCGTCCTTTTGGCCTCGTCTTCAAGTATCATAAAAATGAATTCCATTAAAAAAGTTTTGAAGTCCCTTGTTTGAGCATCGAAAGTTTTATTGGGTATGTCAATGACCCCAAACTTAACCATTGTCTACAAATGTGAGCAAAGTATTTACAAATCGTTTATTTTAACTTATTGCCAAAATAAAATTGTTATTTTTTACATAACTGCAACGTATTTTCTTCAACAATAACAGGAACGAACGAACGTTAATGGAAATTAAATAATAACGAAGTTACTGAAAAATGAAACATAAAAAACAAACTATATATATATATATATATATATATATATATATATATATATATATATATATATATATATAATATATATCAAAAACTCTGTTAAACAGTAAATTACAAAATATTATTTGTTAACCTATCAAAGGAAAACAAAGGACACGAAACAGCAACAAGTAGGTTGGTCCCTACGAGGCTGTCTGTTTAAGAAGGAAGGTTTAAAGACGTATAATAAAATTTAAAGATAAAGTGAAAGTTTTAAAGCAAATTAAAGCAAAGAGGTTGAAAGGAAAGAAAGAAATTTAAAGATAAAATGAAAATTTTTAAAGTAAAAGGAATGGAATCCGAGGAAACCCCTCCAATACTTTTAGTTTTGTACATCAGCAAATGCTTCCAACTGCGGGTTTAAGCCAAGATTAGCATCTAATCTCTTTTTAACCCATTAGTGCCCGGAGGTCTTTCCCGAGACTGAGTAAAATCGTCTGGTGTTAGCCCGAACTAAGAGCGTAGGAACGCATTATTTTTTTTTTAATTTATGATCAGTAGTTTCCCGTAATTTCATTCCAGAACGCATCATTATTTTAAGTCGAAATTAATTTCATTTTAAGGCTGAAAAGTGGGTGGGTCAATGCCCCTCCGGCTCTTCCTGTTCCTACGCCCTTGGCCAGAACAAAATCAGCAAAGTGAAACTGGACACTAATGGGTTAAAGGACTCGAGCGAATTACTTGAACCACTCTGGCTGGCAATCCATTCCACGAATTAACTATATACGATTGAAGAAAAGTGTTTATTATCTTCATTAGAATTAAAATGTTTACCCACTAATTTGAGACCATTACCGCGAGTTCTGTCCTCATTTCTGAAGGTGAAATATTTTTCGGCGTCGACATTATCAAAACCTTTAATCATTTTAAATGATTAAATCTCCTCGACTTTTCCTTTATACAATTAAAAATAAATTTAATGTTTCTAAATGGGTAGCGTCTGATTTGTTCCTAAGTCTAGGAATCATCTTAGTAGTCCGTCGCTGCACTCTCCATTCTGTCCTGTCGTAAATATGGGGACCAGCACTGAACGCAGTATTGCAGGTGGGGACGTACTAAGGAATTATATAATGTTAGCATTGTTTTCTCCGACTTAAATTCAAATAATGTACCAATAAATCCGGAGATTGTATTTGCTCTTTTAAACGCTTCGATACATTGCTTACTCAGTTTAAGAGTGTCGGCAACAATAATACCTTAATCGTTCTCTTCCGTAACACTTGTTAGTGTCTTGGGACCTAATATGTTTCATGGACTGCTCTCGATTTTCCTACGAAATTGCAAACAAGGGCAGTCGATGACCCTGATTTTGTTTCTGCAATCGGTTTTCTTGAGAAAACATACTAGTCCCGTGTCTTGTACCCGTTTTTTTTTTCTACTTAAATTCAAATGATCTACCAATAAATCTTAAGGTTCCATTTGCTTTTCTAACCGCTTCGATACGCTGTTTACTCGGTTTAAGAGTAAAGATAACATTAATAAATTTATATAAATTTTTTAAATGATAATTTTTATAAATTATCTTTTAATAAGTAAAAAATGTTTTGAAAAATAAAACCTTGATATTTCCAAGTTAAAAAAACATTTATATTTCTTTCATTACGAACATTAATGGATCAACTTTTTAGTTTATTATAAGTTCTTTTTCCTAGAAAACCTCTAAAGTATTTAATACTATCTTTCGGTTTTCAGCTCGAAATTGAGGAGGAAAGTCCCCTTTCCCGGAAAGGATCTGCAAAAATCCAAGTACTTGCCGGAAGGGTTCGTGAAAATTAAGATTTAATATATAGTACGCAGTCAAAACAAGACTGAGTCCTTCAGACAACGAAAGTTTTTTTAAAAGTGTACTCCTTCTTTTTTATCAGTATAAAGGTAAGCACGAATTTGTCTTGTATTCCCTCTTTCACCAAGTTACCATTATCACCAGTACTATCCTGATGTAGATAATCTAGCAACTCCTTTGCAGTTCCTTATTGCTGAAGTAACTTACCTTTATTTTCTTATTATTACCTTTATTGCGTTTACCTTCACAAATCTGGAAAAAAAAGACATTATCAATTACTCTCTATTGGTTCCATTTAAATGGAACACCCTGCTAATTTTTTTATTACCTCGTCGAGTTCTTCTGCCAGACTCTAATAACAAAACGTTACATCTAAATTACCTAAATTCAAAACATGTTGAACAACTATATCATATCTCTCCTCAGACAACGTCTTTCCAAACTAAACATGCCCCAATTCTTTTAATCTTTCACTGAATTCTAGCCTCCTTGAACTCGGTATAAGTTCGATTCTCCTACGCCGTACACCTTCAGGAATATCTATAGCATGCCTATGGTGAAGTGACCAACTTTAAATGAAGTATTAATAGGCCTAACGTAAAATTATACTTCAGCGGAATGAAGTATTAATAGGCTTACAATAAAAATTATACTTCAAAAAATATACTAATCACAAAATTATTTTCTTGAAGTAACGCCTACGAGGCAATTATTGAAATGGTTAAGCTTCTTTTCTAACAAACAGTTGACCTAAAAGATCGTTCGCGTAATGTAATTTCGTATGAAAATAGAACAATATAGATAACGGAATGAAGTAGAGTTTTATCGTACTAATAAAATATAATAGTTCATCAAACTGATCAAATATTTCGGCGCTCTGAAGTGTAGAGAAATATTCAATCAAAAGTTCAAACAAAAACATTCATTAACCGTTCTACGATTCAGGAGAGAGTTTTTACATTTCTGTTGTTTCGAAATTGCATAAATCTCTTGACAGAAGTAGAGCGGATTGCATTTTCGTCCATTTACCATTCGATATCTCGTCTTTTGGGTCCAATTCCTAGAAATAAAATTTTGTGTGTGTATATATATATATATGAAAATTATTTCACGAAAGTAACACGTGAATAATATTTATGATGAAAATAACCACGAAGGAAAAAGGAAACACAGAATGGTGCTCAAGCGCTTTCGTCTGATGACATATATATATATTAATATATACATTAAACACGCACGATTTTGCATAATGCAAAAATGATCCCATCAGGATTTGAACCTAGCACCTCCTTGCCCTGATTGTGGAGAGTTAGTAAAAGAAAACATCTCTGGACATGAAATCGTTAGACCTATATGTTGCCTTGGGTGTTGACCGTAATGGTCAGTGCCCCCATCTTCTACTCAAGAGTGCTGGGTTCGAATCGGAGTGGGGTGTTGCGACGTGGACGCAACGTATATCTCATGTACTACGTCGCAACTCCGCTTCTCGTTAGATTGGCGAAGTTAAGCTTTGGACGCGTTTAGTAGTTGGATGGAAAACTCCCCCCCCCCCTCTACGTTTAGATGATATAGTGACCTGTAGATAGTTTGGATCCCACGTAAAGCCATAGGTCTCCTCCGTCCATAACCTTTTCCATTACATAGGAGATTAATCAACCCCAAATAGTCCTATTATTAACCCAGTAATATAATAAACTATATATTTAACATCGCAGAAGGAAGGTCCTGCAGGGAAAGCATCATGGACGCCATCTTGTTGCGTGTGAGACGTATCCTGAATCAAGGACCAAGCAATAACGTGTCCTCTAAGGGACAAACCACGCAATAACTGCGAGAGAATTATATGCGTGTCCAGGCACGCATAGGCGTACGAGCAGGGGGGGCTGGGGAGGGGCTGAGGGGAAGCTGAATTCGGGCAAACTGGCTCTGCATTCGGGCAAAATGAAAAAAAATAATAGCTTGTAAAAGTTGGAGAAATGCTAACCTTATATCATATTATAAATTCAGGATCAGAAAGTTATAAGATAATTTCATATTTTTATTTATTAGCTGTTATTAAGTATTAGTAAGCTGTTATTAGTACTTACAGGCTATTTTTTATTCCAGGTTTAATCTAGATTTTACCATGGTATTTAACCCAAATAGGGGCTGTAAGACTTATGCATAAATAAAATATTTGATATAGTCTTATGCCCTATTAATCCAAATTAACTAAGTACCGGTAGGGATTACAATACATCATGGAAGCTGCATAAAAAAAAGAAAAATCATACAGTTAATTTTGCAAAGCATGACACGTATCCTTTGGTAATGTTAGTACTTCTAATGGCCTGTTGGAGTGAGGAAGCCTGAGCCTGTGATGATCCTAATTTCCTATATATATATATATATATATATATATATATATATATATATATATATATACACACACACAGTTAATTACATTAACTATCTAATTTCGGGCATTCTTTGTTGTAACTTAAAAACTGGGCAAATTTGTATCAGCCCCACCCCCAAAAAGATTAGGTGCCGTACGCCTATGCACGTACTATTCAGCCGTGCATGAAGCTCCGGTCGGAAAGTAAAACCTAAAAGGGAAAACATTAATAACATAATAAAAACTCAAAACTGTTTTATTAAGAAAAACAAAATGGCGTCGGTCTCATATTCTTTACGAACATTCAGTTTTATTTCTATATATTTCAACCTTTCACTCACAAGACCCCCCCCCTTTCACATTAAAAAGGGGGGGGGAGGACTGTTTAATTTTTCATTTCATACAGTGTCTTAGATCTCTCTCTCTCTCTCTCTCTCTCTCTCTCTCAATTTCTATATATAGTGTGTTACCCGGTTCACAATTATACTTCCGTAAGGTTTCTTTTTACGTACCATAAGCCATTAATTTAAGCCTTATTAACAATTACCTTAAGCATTAAGTTACATATTTTTTTTTGTTACAACGTAAAACGGTGCTAATATTTAAGACCACAAGTAATTTCAAAAGCATTACAGTAAACCTTTGTAATAAAAATTCTAATTAAAACTCCTAAAGAAAGTCATTAGGTTGAAGTAAAGTACACGATATATATATATAATATATATATATATATATATATATATATATATATATATATATATATATATATATATATATATATATATATATATATCGTGTACTTTATTTCAACCTAATATATATATATACTTACTTTGCTACTTTGTGTGTTACAAATATAGATATATAAAATTAAAATAGTATATTAACGTTTATGTTTTTAATTATATTTAGTATATACCGCTACTGAACCAATGTGGAAGGTTCATCATCATTTTCAAAATGGTGCCTCTGGTTCCTTATGAAACAATGATAACGATGAAATAAGACATGCTAGCATGAGCCATATTGGAAGTAGAGGTGGAAAGAGTACATCAGTACTCGAGTATTCTTGTACTCGAGTACGTGTATGTATTTGTTGTACTCGTACTCGTACACGTACTCGAGGTAATCTGAAATAGCTGTAATCGTACTCGTACTCGAAGGAATCTGAAATCGCTGTAATCGTACTCGTACTCGATCAATCAACCTCTCGTGACCAATTACACGTGCTATTAATTTGTCTATGCTGTTCGGTGACTATAGCAACCTATAGCTTCCAGAATATTCTAGAAAGCCTTCAGCAGACTAGAAATGCTTGCGCAGGGCATCGCGGAGGTTAGTATTAGTTAGAGAGCTGTAGAGATCTGGTGGTATCTGACGTCATTGTGGGAGGTTACACATATAATATATATATACACATCTGAGATTTACAAGGTATGTATTTATATTTTTAGTTTTTATTATTTTTATAAGAAAGCTGAGTTATTTTGAGGGAATATAAAACATCTTACAAAAGATGTTTTAATAAAGCATTACATAATTGACATTACTTATAACTTTACAAGTACATATGATATATACAGGGGTTAGACAAAATAATATGAACACCTGCCGATTTCACCGGTTATCTTTACGGACTGCTTAGACACAAAGTAAACGGTCAAATGACTGGCAAACTTATTTAAATGCGTAACAGAGAGTGTATACGTCATGTTATAACCCTCACGTTGTTTTTACAGATCTGAGTGAATTATTATGAATTAGCAGTTATGAAAGACCTGTCAGACTTCCAAAGAGGGCAAATTGTAAGGAGCGCGGATGGCTGGTGCATCGGTGACGAAAACCGCTCAGATGTTCAATGTATCCAGAGGAACTGTCTCTATGGTCATGTCTGCATACCAAAACCATGGAAAGACAAGCACCGACAAATGCAATAGTGGACGCAACAAGAAGCTGTGTGATCGAGACCGCCGGGTGCTAAAGCGCATTGTGACAAAGAACCATAAGACCACAGCTCCAAAAGTGACTGCAGAGCTTAACCAGCATCTTGCAAGCCCGGTATCGACCAGAACTGTACGTCGCGAGCTCCATGGAGCTGGATACCATGGGAGGGCTGCAATTGCCAAACCCTTCCTTTCGCACATCAACATTGAGCGGCGCAGAAAATGGTGTAATGACCATAAGAATTGGTCAATGGACCGGTGGAAGAATGTAGTCTACTCCGACGAATCCTCCTTTACGCTATTTCCATGTTCCGGTCGAGTTTACGTCTGGAGACAGCCTAAAGATGCTTATGACCCCGACTGCCTGACCCCAACCGTTAAGCATGGAGGCGGATCTGTGATGGTTTGGGCAGCAATATCGTGGAATACTCTTGGCCCAGCTGTAGTACTGCATGGTAGGGTTAACGCCCAGGTCTATCTGTCAATATTGGCTGACCAGGTCCATCCCATGGTCCAAACGCTGTTTCCCAATGGAGGCGCCGTCTTCCAGGATGATAATGCACCAATCCACACCGCTGGGGTCGTTAAAAACTGGTTTGAAGAGCATGTTAGTGAAGTAGAACGCTTGGATTGGCCTCCACAATCCCCGGATCTTAACATTATCGAGCATCTGTGGTGTCAGTTGGAGCAGCAGGTCAGAAGCCGATTCCCACCGCCGGCGTCTTTGGAGGAACTGGAGCAGGGTTTGCTCGAAGAATGGCTCAGGATTCCTCTAGCCACTGTCCAAAAGCTGTATGAATCAATTCCCCGACGCATTGCAGCTGTTATTGCCGCTAAAGGAGGACCAACTCCATATTAGAATAAAAACCGCCATTTATCAAGGTGTTCGTATTATTTTGTCCAACCCCTGTATATGTGATATATATAAAGGGTGATCCAGAGAAATGGGACCCAAAAGAAATCCCTGTAACTCTTAAAGTATAAGTCCTTTTATAAAATCATACGCATCATTCGAAAGAGGATAGTTACAAGTTTGTACAGGATTGTACAGGTTTTGACAATACAAGACAAGATAAGATACAAAACAAAATAAAAGTGTTAGTTAAAACTAACCCTTCAAGATGACTGCATGGACTGTGGAACAGCTGCGTTTCATAACTGAGCAATATTATGAGCATGGAAGAAGTGTAGTTTCAGCTCAAAGATCTTTCAAGACAAATTTTCAGATGTCAAAATCACCTTCTAAGAAAGTAATCCGTCGGTGTGTCAGAAATTTTTCCCTAACTGGCAGCATTGGAAAAAGAAAACCAACTGGAAGAGTGCGCACAGCAAGGATAGACGAGATCATTAACAGAACTCATGAAATTGTACAGGATAATCCTAACATAAGCATCAGACGTGCTTCTCAGCTGTTAGGAGTTGGATATGGAACAACACACCGTATATTCAAGCAAAATTTAATGCTCTTTCCATATAAAATTCAAACAGTGCAACAACTAAACGATGGAGATTTCGCACGAAGACGACAATTCTGTCAATGGATCCAACAGAAGGTAAATGACACCACCAATTTTCTAGCAACTTTGATTATGTCAGACGAAGCCCATTTTCACTTGAATGGAACTGTAAACAAACAAAATTGTCGTTTCTGGGCAACAGAAAATCCATTGAATATTACCGAAGTCCCGTTGCATAGTCAGCGTGTAACTGTTTGGTGTGGTCTTACTGCGTCTCAGATCATAGGGCCGTACTTTTTCGAGGATTCCACCGGAAACACGGTCACTGTAAATGGTGATCGCTACGAAAAAATGTTGACCGAATTCCTTATTCCTAAATTAAGAGATCTTTGTCTAGAAAACCACTGGTTCCAACAAGACGGAGCTACCTGCCATACCACGAGGAACTGCATGGCAGTTTTGCGTCAAACGTTTCCAGGCGAGTTAATCTCAAGATTTGGAGACGTTGAATGGCCCGCAAGGTCTCCGGATTTTTCTCCCTTAGATTATTATCTCTGGGGATATTTAAAGAGTAGGGTCTACAGAAATAACCCAACGACCTTGCAAGAATTGAAGGCCGCCATCACAAATGAGATACAGGCCATACCACCGCACACTCTTGCAAAAGTGATGCAGAACTTACAAGCGAGAACACTGGAATGCTTGGCAACTAATTGAGCACATTTGAAAGGAGTCATTTTAAAAAAATAAATATTTCATAATAAACTTGTAACTCTACTCTTTCGAATGATATATAGTTTTTATGAAAGGAATTAAATATTAAGAATATTTGGCTTTTTTTTATGGGTCCCATTTATCTGGATCACCCAGTATATAGGATGATCCGTTTGGGTATGAATAAAATAAAATTGATGTGAAATGGGAACAGTAACATTGTATAGTTATAATATTTGGCAAACAATACCCACAAAGATGGTACATTGTGACAAACCTAATTAGTCTTCAACATGACTCCCCCTTCCGGACACGACAGAGGTCATAACGAGAGGCTAATTTTTACGACCACCTGCATGTGGTTTAGTGATAGACCCCGTTTCTTCAAATGTGCGGTAATACTGCACTATGGAGTCGTATTTAGTAGCTTTTTGAACACCATACACACGGCGAAACTCACGCTGTACCGCTGTCACACTCTCAAACTTAGCAAACCAAATGACACACTTCGCACGTTGTTGTGCATTCGCCGCCATCTTTGAAACTGACATATGTCTCATAAGTCTGACAGCAGATGGCGCTCGTAAGTCTGGCAGCGATGGCATAGCCTATTACAAACTCTCACATTTTATGACCACACGGGCGACAGATGAGCGCTGTATCACTTCTCGGTAGATTCTTACAACGTTTTTATTTTATACATACTCAAACGGATCACCCTGTATCATGTAACAGTAAAGCAAATACATTTTGTGCCTTTCGTGTCCATTTTTTTCATTTTCCATTGTAATGTGTTCATATGGTCTCATAACAAATAAGCTTTGCTCATGCAAGCACCAGGTAAAGCACTGAAAAACGTTGTACTCGTACTCGAGGAAATCTGAAGTCGCTGTAATCGTACTCGTACTCGCTTACTTCAAAAAGTCTGTACTTGTATTCGTACTCGTACTCCTCCAGTTACAAAATTTTGGTATTCTTTCTACCTCTAGTTGGAAGTCGGCAATTAGTCACTCAAATTATTTTGGTGTATTCATGAATGTAAATCCTTACTATTCTTTATAACAATCTTTGTATTGTCATAAGTAGCCTGTTACATACAGATTTTAAGCGAGTTACAGTTACGGTACGGGTGGGATAAATGGTCTGAGAATCGTTGATACTGTCGTTATTATGGCTTTTACCAAGCTAACATTTCTCACATATTTAATTTTTTAAATAATTTTAAAAATTTCAGTTAAGTTTAATCTACACTCTGCAATTACCTAACACATCAGGCTACAGGTGATGCCTATAGGTGGTTTCATGGGCAGTTAGGGTTATCACAGCATGATTGCTAATCAAGCTTGCCTAACATTAGGCCTAGCGTTTGTCCTACCAATTAATAAGTAATACAGTCGAAACAGCCTTGCACAATAGGCAGTTAAAGATTAGTTTACAGACTGAGGAGACTTAGATCAACTTATGACTGGCCTAACCTAAGCCCAGACAATTCCTACAACTTGCAAGCCAAAAGAAGGCGATTTAATTATAAATGTAAAAATATTCTAATTTATATAACGCTCATAAGAATAAAAAAATAAGTCAGAATTCTGCTCCTAACGAAGAAAGTTCTAATCAATTCTCTTATGATCACTGAAACAATTGTTCAAATAATTTCTCACATAATGTGAGTGGCCATATTGTAACTCAAACGCCGTACAACATTCATTAGCTCTAATAATAAAAGAATAAGTACAAACAGCGAAGTTTAAATTAAGTAATGTATTAATAGATTTGTAATTATGTGATTAACTGCCACGAATTACGACATAATTTATGACAGCAAAATTAATTATCTTTCAGCTTCATTAGCGTTTTGTTAGAAGTCAGAGTGCGGCTTATTCTAAACCTCGAATGACGTCGCAGTTTGATCAAAGCCTACTCGCTTGTACAAAATTTGGATCTTTTCCGTTTGGGGGCTAGCAGCGAATTTTAATAAATCGGTATACTAATGTAGTTTTTTTTTGGTCACTGATTTAAAAAATAACTCTTTTTTTGGAGAAATTAAAAACAAACATGTTAGAGCACTTTAAATAATTAATGTGTTTTAACTAGCTTAAACTAGTTACAGAGGACTGTGTTAAATTTAGCCAGTCACAAACTGCTACTGTTTATGAAAAAGTGCTCTAAGTGCGGGAAAGTGTGTTCCTTTGATAAAAATACCCAGTTCTTTCGTTGCCAAAAGCGTCGGTCAAACGGTAAAAAGTGCAACTTTACGAAGAATACGTTTTTTGAAGGATCCCGGCAGATCTGCAAAAGTAGCAGAAAAATTCAAGAATTAATGCCCAGTTAGGTCAATTGAATGCCCGGTTAGGTCAATTGAATGCCCGGTTAGGTCAATTGAATGCCCGGTTAGGTCAACTGTACGCCCTTGACGATTGGTTAGGTTAAGTCATGATATTTTTGTTAAAAACACATCAATTATTTAAAGTGCTCTAACATGTTTGTTTTTCATTTCTCCCAAAAAAAGAAAGTTGTTTTTGAAATCAGTGACCAAAACTACATTCGTATACCGATTTTCATTAAAATTCGCTGCTAGCCCCTAAACGGAAAAGACCCCCAAATTTCCTACACCTTCGTGAATTGAAGAAAAAGCCAGTCGAACAATAAATTTACAAAAAAATTACAGCCATAAAAATTTTGAGCCTCGCATTTAAAGACAGTGGGTCAAAAGTTGTGAAGCTCTACTAAAAATCTAAGTGGCTCTTCATCTTATAGTAAATGATATGGGTCTCACTGACTTAAAATTTTCTGTTCAAGCTCTTTCGTATGAAATTATATACACTAGTAAAAATATCCGTCCTACGAACGGGATATTCTTTAAACGAGTTAGGGTTCAACATTTACAATTAGCTTACGAATCACTTAAATTTTAAATGCAGCTTCACATATTTTACTTGAAGCTCACGAAGCAGTTAAATTTCAAATACAACTTGTCACTTTTTTATCTATCTATCATGGCTTTCGATGCGTAGCTAAAAATTTTGAGGGCTACATTCTTTTCTTAATTTATTGACCAACTTGATTTTATTCATTTCACGAACGTGTATAAAACTCCGTAAATTTGCTTTATTTTAAAAAAATGTTAAAAGTTCAAAACCTTAAAATTTAAGTGCTTCGTGTTTCAGCATATAAGTATATTTTGGGATAAATTGGGATAAATTTTTTGGGGGAAACTTGATCTGAAGAAAAGTTACTAAAAACACTTCAGGGATCCCACAGCTTGTTGTTACCAAGTTTCATGAAAATCGGTCTAGCCGTTTGGACCTGAAAAGGATACAAACAGACAGACAGACGGGCATGCGGTGAATTATAATCAGAGCTTGAACAGACTAGATATAGGTAGGCTTTGTTTTGATTTCGCATCGTTTGACATTTGAAATAATATGTGGTTATATATACACACGTGTTTAATTGTGAAATTCATCCCATACAGTATATAGTATATACACATAGTCAAAGTCGCTTATAAGAATTATGTTTAGGATTGTCAAAATTATTCTTATACCCTTATTTCTGCATCGAACTAACAATAATTAGTTACATCGTTGATTACCTTGATGGATACTGTACCTTTTTATTTTATGAGATTTATCATTATCATTGTCATCATTATATATATCTATAATATATAATATATATATCTATATTATTTCTATTTTTTTACTTTTTTGTAGTCTCAACTTTGGGTAGTTTAAATTATTACATGTTTCATTACGTGTCATTTTATTTTACTTAATTTTTATTTACTGCTACCAGCCGGAGGGCGGGTAGCAGTATATGTCACAGTGCTACCCGCCCGGGGGTAGTGGGGGAGGGGGTGTGATAATTGGGGGAGTGGGGGTGGGGTGGGGGGTAATGGGGAGATGGTTGGGGGTAATGGCGTTTTTTACTTTTGGTGTGTGGGTAATGGGGGAGAGGGGTGGGGGTAATGGGGGTAATGGCGTTTTTTAAAATTTTGTAACTGGATCACAGTGCTACCCGCCCGGAGGGCTACCTGCCCGAGGGCCAAGTTGTACAACGGTCGCGAGCGATAGCGAGCTACCGCTTGTGCTTGTATCGTACTATTTAATGGGATTTATATCTCGCCAGTAAAGCTTATCATTATATTTTTCATTATCATTATCAATAATAATGGTTCTTAACGGTGACTTATTCTTATGTCTATAATTCTTATATGCAGCTTTATACTAGGGTCACTCAGTATATTTTGCCCCACCCTTTTTCCTTAGCTAAATTTTTCCAGTTTGAACCTCCCCTCCTTGCACAAAACCGATGGTTAACAGAGTTTCGAAAATGGCGTCTGACAGAGATGTGCGTCGTAAACAGAGAGCTGTTATCGAGTTCTTAACCGCAGAGAAGGAAACAATTGGAAATATTCACAAACGTCTACAAAACGTTTACGGAGATGCTGTTGTTGATCGAAGCGCAGTTGGAGGCTGGTCTAAACGTGTGAGATCATCGGAGAGAGGGAGAGCCAGCCTCGATGATGAGCCACGCAGCGGTCGCCCGGCATCGGCTGTCACATCTCACACTGTGCAACGTGCTAACAGCATCATTCGATCAAATCGGCGCGTCACATACAAGGACATATTACTGGAGCTAGGAATTAGTGAAGGAAGTGTGAATACGATAATTCAGCAACTGGGATACTCAAAAGTGTGTTCACGTTGTTCCTCGCGAACTGACTGAAGATCACAAAGCCCAAAGAAAAGAAATTGCTTCTGAGTCGTTGGTTCGATACGAGACAGAAGGGGATGACTTCCTTTCACGAATTGTGACTGGGGATGAGACTCGGGTACACCACTTTGAACCTGAAACAAAACGCCAATCCATGGAGTGGCATCACGCAGACTCCCCACCAAGAAAATGTTCAAAATGGCTCTCTCTGCAGGAAAGGTTATGGCCACCATCTTGTGGGACATAAAAGGGATTATTCTGGTGGACATTATGAAAAAAGGACAAACAATCAACTCAGAGGCATATATTGCTACCCTACAGAGACTCCAGAGACGTATAAAGTGAGTTCGACCGGGGAGAAAACTGGAAGACGTCCTTCTTTTGCACGGTAACGCAAGACCACACAACAGTTTGCAAACAAGAGAGGCCATCACAAAAATGCGCTTGACTGTGTTACCCCACCCTCCATACATCCCGGATCTGGCACCTTCAGACTTCCACTTGTTTGGGCCAATGAAGGATGCTATT
>JAJOZX010000592.1:1135000-1310000 GCA_023014485.1 Bathynomus jamesi
AAAGCTCTGGTTCGACTCCCGCTGCCGTTCCGGTTGGAGATTGGTTCAGGCGATTGTCGGAGTTCACGTACCCTTCTTCTCCCGCCCTCTCTGTGGGGAAATCGGGTTTTGAATGTTACCTGGAAACGAAACTGCTTTGTAGTTCGCTTCTTAAAATTTGAACAACGTTTTGGCTACAGCACAACACCACTCTCCGTTACATCTTATGAGGTTAAGCGACGATGAGTCTGATAAGTAATTGGATGGTGACCGTCCTCCGCCGTTTAGATGATAGAATGACACGTGGTTAGTTCGGATCCCACGTAAAGTCGTAAGTCCTCGTCGTCACACGATCTTTACCGTTACGAAGGAAGTTAAACGAGTCTAAAACACCGTTAATATTTGAACCCGGGAATTCACATCCTGACCAAACTTTGCTTCTCGAGCGTTTGTGAAGTTCAAAGGTAATAAATGGAGAATTTCTGAATGAACTTCAACACAGTACAAAAACACTGATGTCGAATCTAATGATAAGAGATAAAGTTATCTATAACTCATATCTGAAGTTTGTGTTGAAGTTACGAGGGATGTTAAACAATACCATTCCTTATTATGGTGTTATTTATTATCATGGTGTTTGAGTTGTTTTGAACCAAAGTCTATGATTCACTAAGTTGAAAATCTCTAAAGGAAGTTGAGAGACCAGCAAAAGCATCCGGGTAAGTTCAGCAAAGGCATACCAACCTGGAAACCACTTTGAAGTCAGTCTGAGAAATGGAGAAGGAGGATACAGAGACGTACCCTTTGCGCCTAAAGTGTTTGGTGTGACTTAATTTTTTCCGGTTATCGCTCGTCTCAGCGCCGTCTGTCGGACGAAGCATGTAAAACGAAGGAACCAACCAATGAACTAATGAATATGAGTGTAACCTGCATACATAATTTAGGAGAGAAACTCCTTTCACTTTTCTCATTATTGGTATGATTTATCACTATGAAAGTAATATTATCATTGTTATCATTGTTTACTGTTATGAATTTGTACTTTCAATATGAAAACGTGTATCATATTACTATATATGCTCCCTGAAAGTTGAATATGTAGTAAAAACATTCGCACTTGGTGTGCAAATATGTGTGTGTAAATATGTGCCCATATTAGGCGAAACCTAATACGACCACACTAAATTTTCTGAGTTTTAATCTGTACACCAGCCAGTTTTGGAAATTCAACATTACTATATTATCTAAACGTTCCCGCAGATGGAATAATTCTAGTATTATAATAACTCTAAGTAAATTTTCACTGCAAAAACATGCGTTGATTTGATTCAGTTTGAGATGGAGCAATAAGAACCTTTGTTAAGTTATCAAAAGTTGAAGTGATAACGCCCGTGTATCATTTTATCCAGCGTTTTCCAAACTATGGGTAAATTACCTCATTGGGGTAATTTGGCTTTTTCAGTGGGGTAATTTGGTACTCTGCAAGTACTTCTAAAGTACAGAAAGTGCATAAATAAATGACATGGGAACAGTGGGACTGGCTTTACGTGGGGTACAGGTAGAGTAGGGGTCATTATGAAGGTATCCACGTGAAAATGTACATAGATACCTATGCTGTTCCTCCTTCTCCTCCCCCCCCTCTGACTTTATTATGTCTGAAATTAGAATCTCTTAGGAATGCGTATGGTCCTGATGGTGTTCCTTCTGTTGTTCTTAAGAACTGTGCTTCTGTGCTGACACCCTGCCTAGGCAAACTCTTTCGTCTTTGTCTCTCATCTGGTACTTTTCCTTCCTACTGAAAGTTCGCTTTCATTCAGCCTGTCCCAAAGAAGGGCGACCGCTCTCAACCCTCCAACTATCATCCAATTGCTTTGATTTCTTGCCTTTCCAAAGTTTTTGAATCTATCCTTAATAGGAAGATTCTAAAACACCTTTCTTCTCATAACCTTCTTTCAGATCGTCAGTATGGATTCCGGAAGGGACGCTCTACTGACGATCTTCTTGCATATCTCTCTGACTCTTGGTTATCCTCCTTTCGGGATTTCGGTGAAATTTTTGCTATTGCGCTAGACATATCGAAAGTTTTTGATAGAGTCTGGCACAAATCTTTAATTTCGAAACTGCTCCCCTTCGGTTTCTATCCTTTTATCTGTGCCTTCATTCTAATTTCCTTTCTGGCCGATCTATAGCTGCAGTTGTAGATGGCCACTGTTCTTCTCCTAAAGCTATTAACAGTGGTGTTCTTCAGGGTTCTGTCCTGTCACCCACTCTTTTCCTATTATTTATTAATGATCTTTTAATTCCCACTTCCTGTCCTATTCACTCCTATTCCAATTATTCCACTCCACTTCTCCACCGGCTTCCCAAAGCGTCCCTCACAGCAGTCACTTCATAATTCGCGTAGGACGGCTATGGGACACCTGACTTCTGATCTTTCTGCTGTATCTGATTGGGGCAGAGAAAACCTTGTGGCTTTCAATGCCTCAAAAACTCAGTTCCTCCATTTGTCTACTCATCACAATTTTCTACACAACTATCCCCTTACCTTCAACAACACACAACTGAATCCTTCCTCTTCTCTTAACATTCTTGCGTTTCCTTTTCTCGTAATCTTTCCTGGAAAGATCACATATACTCTCTTTCTAAAACAGCTTCTAAGAGGTTGGGTGTACTGTACCGCCTCCGCGGTTTCTTCACCCCTACTCAGTTGCTGTCTCTGTACAGGGGTCTTGTTCGTCCCTGTATGGAGTATGCTTCTCATGTGTGGGGTGGTTCAACCCACACAGCCGTACTTGACCGGGTGGAATCAAAGGCTTTTCGTCTCATCACTTCCCCACCTCTTACTGATTGTCTTCAGTCTCTCTCTCTTCGCCGCAATGTTGCTTCACTCTCTCTTTACTATCGCTTTCATAACGGACGTTGCTCGTCTGAACTCTATAACTGCATAACTTTCTACACTTTCTCATTCCTTTTCTGTCCAACTATCTAATGCAAGGGTTAATCGGTATTTTCAGTCTTTCATCTACTCAGCCGGTCAACTCTGGAAAAATCTTCCTCAATCCATCTTTCCTCCTGTCTATGACCTCCCATCTTTCAAACGCAGAGTGTCTAGGCACCTCGAAAACCCCAGACCTTGATTTTGACACTTCTTTTTCTATGGGCGGCGGCGCTTTTGCGTTCATTGCCCTTGGCTCCTCCTTCGCAGATAAAAAAAATTGGGGTAATGACTCAAAGAGTTTGGGAACCACTAATTTTAGCAATAAGACGGAACTTCTCGCGTGGAGGATTTTAAATGACGTTCCAAAAGTCTATTATTATCGATAGTTTGAGGAGGGTTGAACATTCTACCTTGCGTCAAAGTGTCAGACAGCCTTCCTTACGATGGTATACTCTTGCATCAGATTTAAGTGGTATCTTTTCATTTTTATCTTCATTTTCCGACCATTACTTTTCCTTCTTTGAGAGTCTGTACTGACATTCATGCCATTTTTTTCTTTAATAAACTAGAGATTGATTAGAAACACGTTGTCTGTCTATTTCTTTTCGTTTCAAAGAGGGATTTTTCAGGAGTTTCAATTTGTTCACTTTTTTACGAAGGATAATGTTGCTTTCTCTTCTAAAGATTTTTGACTCAGATACATGAAAGAAGTTAAAACCGGTTTTAATATTAAGTATTTATAGTAATACCAAAGTCGAATGCACAGTTGCGGAAAGATATTCGCCGAAACTTTTAAATTTTCAAAAAAAAAATCACTCAAATTACTAGTAATTTTGTGTGATTTTTTTTAACATTTAATAGTTCGGCGAATTTATTTCCACAACTGTACAGAATATAAAATAAAAAGAAACACATTCTGAAAGAATTAATATAATATGTACAGCTGCGGAAAAAGTTTTCCCAGAAACATAAAATTTCTAAAAGCATAAAAATTTACTAATTAGTGTCACATAAAAAGAATAAATTATCGAAAGAAAATCAGACTCTTTCCAATTACTAAATTTTATGTTTTCCAGCAATTTTATGTTTTAGGCGAATTTATTTCCAAACCTACATCAAATCTTTCTTAATAAGAAAGAATTGGACATTTATTTGAAAAACGAATTGGACATTTATTTGAAAATAACTCCATTCTATAAGAATACAGGGTGCTTCGCAAAAACGTTATCACTTAGTGCTTCAATCTTGTGGTCATTTCCAGTGAATGGGGGTTCACTCATCAATCACTCACACAGTCCCTGAAAAAACACATTATTATTTAAAAACAAGCAAATAAACACACAAATACTGACATAAACAAAAAAAATCATACACACTATAAGTGGTAAGCAATGACATATTAGCGCCATATAAATGATAATTTTTTTTGAAGCACCCTGTACTGTTTACATATGTAATGCCATAACCTCCGCTTAACGTCCTTCATCCACAAGAGGGCGTTGTGACGCTCGATAACGCCGCCACCAACCGGGGGAAAAACGAGTCCCCTTTAAAAGGAGAACTGGGTTGAGCCAAATACATTACACGCAGCGGGCTCGTCACCGCATACCTCTTTCCCAATTTCTCAGAGTGGCTTGGGACAGTCCATGGCTGAGTTCGACAATACGTATATATCATATAGCGTATATCATATATACGTGTGTATATATAACGTATATCATATATATGTATATATCATATAACGTATATCATATTATAGAGTTCCTATATTTAGGGTTAACTAAAACATAAATTAATTTATATTATTAATTTTAATATTTTACGCATAATAATATTAAAAATATTAAAATATTAATAATGTTCGGGGTCGTTTAACCCCCTTCGTAACATTACGTGGGGTCCGAACCACTGTCCCACTAAGAAAGACGCAGAGAAGAATCTTAATCTGAAGTTCGAATCAAAACTTGAAACCAGGACATTCGGTTTAACAACCCGACGATTTACCACTAAGCTACCCTGGTGGGTATATGGCTATATACCCTGAAATGGGCGTATGGGCGGAATGGTGCTTCATATTAAAAGATGTTTAACTCTTCATACTTTCACTTAAACTATGAATGCATTGATGATTTTATATATATATATATATATATATATATATATATATATATATATATATATATATATATATACACTCCGGAGTCCGGACCCCAAAAATAGAATACTGTCTCAAATGCGCTCATGACCTTGATAATATCTTTAAGGCGAGTCGCCCACCGAAATGACATAACGCTTGATCTGACACATGACACAGAAGCAGTTTAAAAAACAATAGAGATATATGAGATAGCGCTCACTAAACAAACTGTCATAACTGCGTCACTTCAGTGTTGCTAGCTAGTCATTTGAGAGTGGAGCGTGCTCCACTTTTTATTACGTGTCAGTCGTGATGTTGCAGGATAAAAGACGGCGCAGATTTTAATATTATCTTTGTTTCGATTGTATTCTACAACAACACGAATGGTTGTACAATTTTACCAACAAGTCAAATTCATTTCTGCTTATTCTATAAAAAGACAGACATCTTTCAGGATCATTGGATAGTTAGTTCTTTAAACACAACGTAAGCACCACGCTCACATACATTCACACGACATTAAGGATGAGCACAGTATCAACGTCTTTTATTGTTTCTATTAATTAAATTTAAAAAATTTATCGCCTGAAGATCAGGGCCCCCAGCCTCAATTACCAAATATATCTTCGTTAAAACTAACGAAAATATCACGACTTAACCTAACCAATCGTCAAGGGCGTACAGTTGACCTAACCGGGCATTCAATTTAATTTATTATTATATTTGGTACTGTAAAGCAAAAAATAAGAATACATGGGGGCCCTGATCTTCAGGTGATCCAAAAAATTAATTGCAACAGATACGTCTTCATCGGACGAAAACATTTTTAAGATTGAATGTTTTTTAATCATGTCATATTGGTGTGCTGATTGTTTGTTTCGTGTCAGTTGCATGTCAGATCACTTGTCACATCAACTGTCATATCACGCGACATGTTAGTTTGGTGGGCGCCTTCCCTAAGTTATACATCTTTATGAGGAATACCGAGTATCTGTGACGTCATGATGATAAAAAGATACCTGCGTGTGCCAATATTAAATAGTGAAAAATTAATCTATAACGCCATACCAAAATATTAGAATACAGTATCTTGTCAGCTATTACCAATAAAATAAAACAAATTCATTATGTTTATTCATTATTGCCAATATATTAAACCTTTATCAAAGACTTTTTAATTCTGCTTCTTAGTATTGCCAATAAAGTTTATCATTCTCATTATCATTAGTTGGTCCACCGTTAGCTCTGATTACGGCCTCCAATCGAGGTGGCATCGAATTGACAAGCCTCTTGCATTCTTCTGTAGTTATCGATTGCCAAATTGTCGTCAAAACACCCTCTTTAGTTGACTAAGTGCTTCTGGGTTACGCTTTTGAACCTTCTGCTAAGCAATATTCCAATCATTTTCTATCAAATTAAGATTGGGGGAATTAATTGGCCGTGGTAGTACTTCAATTTTATGAGCGTCAAACGACGCAGATGTTGCACGAGTCGAATGAGTTGGAGCCAGGTCATACTGAAAAATAAATGGTTCGTCTCCATACAGCTTCATACAACCAGTTTATTTTTAATGCTCATGAAATTAAAGTACCACTGTTGTGTGCCAGTTTTAAAAAAAAAAATTAAAATATAGCAAAAGCCTTATTAAATAGTGTAAAGTTAATGCGTCACAGATACTCGATATTCCTCATGAAGGTGTATAACTTAAAGGTATTCTATTGTAGATGGTATTCTATTTTTTTGGTCCGGAATTGTGAAACATCCACGCTGAGTACTTTCGAATTTATTTCAGCTCCTCTTCAGGGAAACTAAACTAGTTTACTGAAGAGTTAAAATATATATATATATATATGAGAGAGAGAGAGAGAGAGAGAGAGAGAGAGAGAGAGAGAGAGAGCTATGTCTTCTTCAGCCGTATGTGTACACGTGTTTCCTCTGTCGGTTTATGTACACCTTTTGCGCGGGTACACGACGTGTGTATAGATGCCAAAAATATTGACTGCAGAAGTTTGGAACCAAGTTGAACCATAATGTGTTAACACACTCCGAGGAATCTTGTTGGAAATTTCTTATTCTGGAGAGTAGTTTCCTCCTGAAGAGGAAGATATTTAAATTAACATTGTTCCTTAAGTATTCGTGTAATAAAGGTTCCTTCCTTTTGGAAACAACTTAAATTGCATTTCCGTTTTCCCTCCATTTTAATGAATTTTGTTATTGATATTTCGTCATCACGAGTTTTGTTTTAGCTTCGACGATGACTTGATTAAAAAAAGAAGACGCGCGTAAGAGACGAACGTTCTTTTTAGGATAAAATTTAATAGTTCCATTTTCCTTCGTCAACATATTGATAATTTCATCCCCGCGAGTGGAGACTCAAAAAAAAATTGGAGAGCGGGAGGGTAGGGGGCAGAGCTGGGCATTTGCGGCATATTTTGCGGTACTGCGGTACTGCGGTACTACCAAACTACCAAACCGGCACCAAACCGGTACGGGGAAATTTGAATGCGGTAGCGGTACTGCGGTACTTTCAGCGATCCTTTGCGGTACTGCGTTATGCGGTTCCGGTTTGCGGTTTGCGGTAGTACCGCAGTACCGCAAAATATGCCGCAAATGCCCAGCTCTGGTAGGGGGGGTTGTGTTTGTGTTACAGTGCATTCACTTTTACAATTAATGAATGAGGATGGTCGGAAATTGGTACAATACTCAGGCCAATTAATTCGGCCCATTGCGCTAACTCCTGGAATATTATTCCCAGCATTATCGGGAGTCGAACACCCGACCTCAGTGTTTTCACTTCGCTTACAGGGAAACGGCGTTACCCGCTAAGGTATGGATGCCAGTTACTAACAAGTTACGGTAAATTATCTTTAAAGGTATCGTACAAAACCAAAACTACTTAAGCTTTCTCCTGCACAAATGATGCCAATATAATTGTCATTTTTCCACTCTCAATCAGCGATCTGTTAGTCAGCTCGAAAGGGCAGTTCAGTAGTAGAGCGCGAAGCTCTTTATCTGAAAGTCGTAGATTGGATTCCCGAATCTGATTTCAGATTTTAGCGATTCAGGTGATTCTCGAGGTTAGTGATTCGGATCCCACGAAAAGCTGTACGTTCATTTCTCCAGATGATCTTAGATGATCCGAAGGAGGTTAAAAGTAAGTGGAAACAAACATTTTTTTACTTCGTTGTTAAAGTAGATTAGGTTTACATTTTTTGTTTATAGTTTTCCAACGTCGTTCTCCCTCTCTCTGTGTTTATTTTCTATTTCTAACATACATATGTGTGCTTACACACACACACACACACACACACGAAGTAGTACAACAGGAATGAGTGCGATGAAGGAAATAGCTGGAATGTTCCGCCTCACAAAACCCCAAAGACGCCCTAAAGATATTCATTCCCTCTTTCCAGTGGGAATGGGAATAAGAATGACAGTTCCATTCTGAATATGTCATACGAAACACGCAAACGGGAATCATTATTTCAAGAATGTGTTGTCATGCTGAAAGGAAGCGGAAATTTTGTAAGTTTTATCGCTAATTTAATTATATGCCGTTGATAAACTTCGAAGGAAAAGTTTTGCATTTTGCAAGATAAAACTTTACACACACACACACACACATTCTATATATATATAGTGAACAATTAAACATGGTACTAATTGTAATACATAGACACCCGAACACTTCAACTACAACATTTTCAGATACCATTACAGGGGTCAGGAACTGGATGAAAGCTCTGTACTCCCCAACCCCAAATATTATTGCATCCAACATGGAAGCAATAGACTGGAGAACCATCTCTAAGGACAAGACAGCGAAAGAGATGCTAATAACCCTAGAAGAGAAGACGCTAGAATTTGTAGAAAGATATGTCCCAAAAAACAACAAAGAGGAAAGAGAAGCAGGTTCGAGAGACAAAGGAGGTCAATGTTCCGCAAGAGAAAAAGAGTAACTGTAAAATTAAGAAACTGCAAAAATATTAAATGATAAGCTGGAGAATATAGATAGCGTGATACAGCGTCTAATTGCGAACCATACAAAGAAAGAAGATAACGCTATAGAGGCGATAAAGGTTAACTCAAAATACTTCTATAATTTTGCAAAAAGAAAGACGAAAAATCACGCGACTATCGAACCTTTGAAGAATGAAAACAATGTTTCAACCCATGATTTAAAAGAAGTATCTGAAATACTAAGAGCTCAGTATGAATCATGTTTCACTATCCCCAAAACTGATAAACTAATATGCGATGGAAACGCGTTCTTTGAAGAAGAATTACAAGGGGAAAGTATAACGAACTTTGACTTCACAACAGATGATATCACACAAGCTATGGGGAAACTGAAACACACTCGGCAACAGGCCCGGACAAATGGAATGTCACACTGATCACAAACTATAAGAATGAAATCGCTAAGCCTTTATATTGGATATGGAGACGATCACTAGACACGGGAGAAATACCGAGCATCCTGGAGAGAGCGAACATAGTTCCAATATATAAATGAAGAGATCGATCCGAGACTAAACACTAAAAGCCAGTGTTGCTTACATCTCATCTCACCAAAATATTTCAAAGAATAATTACATAAAAAATCTATGACTTTTTGGAAACTTGGGGAAAAATTAAATGATAACCAACATGAATGCTGGTCACAACTAATGGAACACTATAAAAACATTACTGATGCACTCGAAAACAGTGAAAATTATGATGTGATATACAGACTTTGAACAAGGCGTTCGACAAGTGTGACTATGAAATCTTAGCACATAAAATATATGGGAATAACGAGAAAAGTAGGAAAATGGATATACAGGGTGTTCGGAAAGTCACTGTGCACTTATATTTATTTAATAACATACAATAGTATAACATTGCATATATGATAGAGGTTATGGATGGGACCATCAGAACTTATAAAAGGTGTTGAAAGTGATGTCCTTTAACAGCAATACAGGCCTGGACCCGTCTTATTTTATTTTGAAACACCTTTGTCAGTTCTTCTTTTGAAATGGACCTTATGTACGCAGTTATTGCAGTTTTCAGGTCATCAAGCGTGAATGGACGATCTCGATTATATAAGTGCACAGTGACTTTCCGAACACCCTGTATATATTTTTTTAGTGAGCGGCAGCAAGTCGTTACAGTTCAAGGAATATCTTCATCAGAGTCAGAGGTCCTTAGCTCAGTACCACAAGGAACAATATTAGCTCAGTACCACAAGGAACAATATTAGCTCCATTACTCTTCATAATCATGCAAACTGATATGGATGAGGAAGTTACCATTGACAGCACAGTAACTTCCTGTTGACAAAAAAAAATTAGTAGAAAAATAAGAAACCCAGAGGATAAATTATAGGATCTCCACAAACAGATATGAACAGAATCTACAATTGGTTTGAAAGCAGTAATATGAAATTTAACACTGAGAAATTTCAGCTATTAAGGTACGGAAGAAGGGAGGACCAAAAATCCATTCAATATTATACCCCAAATGGACAGGAAATTCAGAGAAATTCCAAAGCAAAAGACTCAGGAGTTGTAATGACTGATGACGCGAAATTTGAATTACAAAATAAGATAGCAGTAAACAGAGTCAAGAGAATAACTGGGCAGATACTGAGAACCTTTAAAAGAAGAGATAGGAATATAATGATTCCTGTATTGAAAACAATAATCATACCCAAATTGGAGTATTGCTCAGTCTTAACATCCCCAATGTAAAGAAGAAGATATTAGTCAACTTTTTTTTTAAATATATTATTAATAGATGCATAAAGGAAAGTATATCTAAGAAAAAATGGGTAATGGAATGATAGGTTTTTTTTTAACCTCCTTAGCAACATCTAAAGTCATATGACGGAAGAGACCTACAGCTTTACGTGGGAGTCGAACCACGGGTCGCTACATAGTCTGGACGTGTCACCCATCCAACTACTATCCGACCCAATATCGCTTAACTTCGCTGATCAACGGGAAGCGGCGTTACGACATTGGCTACGACGTTACCCTGAAAAAACTTGATTTGAACGAAAATTTAGGTCGATTTTGGCGGACGTCGAACATAACTCAGTTTTTCCCATAAGAAGTTAAGTCCGCGAGCTACCGAAGTGTTTTCGAACGCATCCTCTTTACTTACGAGAAATACCTACAGAAACATATAAATGTACAGTGCTTACAATAAGTCTCGCGCCTCTGTCTCGTCCCAAGCTAGTCTGTTAGGTATAAAATGGGCGGTCCTTATGGCAGCGGAGGTGTGTTCGGATTGGTGCACATAATTGCTCTAACCCCATCAATGACGTCCACATTATCATTGTGTCGATCACTCTATCTATTTATATATAGAGACATACTGTATATAGATATATATAGAGTATGCAGGGGATAACGTGTCTCAGTCCCAGCTATGGTAGTTGTCTTACAATTAACAGTCCCAAGTGCAAGTTACGTTAACACCTCCACATAAACTACCCTGGACTAAAATAACATACGTGAAGCCTTTACCCACAAACCATTTAAAAGGTGTGATTTAAAAGCTCTGTGTGTGTGTGTGTGTCTCTCTCTCTCTCTCTCTCTCTCTCTCTCTCTCTCTCTCTCTTTGTCTCTTTTTGTCTCTCTCCGTCTGTCTCTCTCTCTCTCTCTCTCTCTCTCTCTGTCTGTCTGTCTGTCTGTCTCCCCGTGGTGAGTTTTGGGTGATTTGCAGTTCATACTCAGATCAGCGAGACGCTGCGTTCTTTGCTAGAAAGAATAGTTAGTGTAGGCGTTTCCTTGCGTTTTAGTAGATTTCGATCTGGTGGCGTCATCGTTACACAGACGGAGATAGACATGCGAAATATGTATATATTTAAGTAGGTTCAGCTGACGATATGGCGAAAGCAGTTCCATCTGTTGGCGTTACCGCTACACAGATATATATTAACAAATTTTGAATCAATGAGCGCTATGCTTTGGTTGATGAAGTTTAGGCGTCGTAAAATACAAGGGGTAAAGGTAGGGCCCGCTTCGTAGGGCCGGTGGGATGGGCGCGTTGTGATTGAAAACTGGCTGAAGAATAGGCGGCAGAGGGTTGTAATTAAAGGGGTTAGTTCGGGTTGGGCCTCGGTCACTAGTGGGGTTCCTCAGGGTTCCGTTTTGGGGCCACTGTTGTTTATCATTTAAATAAATGATATCGACGGTGGCATCGTCAGTCGGATCGCCAAATTCGCTGATGACACCAAACTTGGGGCCAATGTTGGGACGCCCGAAGCGATCGAGGAACTGCGTGCGGACCTAGGTAGGATAGGAGAGTGGTCCGAAAAGTGGCAAATGCCGTTTAACTTGGGTAAATGCAAAGTGATGCACATTGGCTATGCCAATCCCAAGTCGGACTACTCAATGTTGGGGAGCAATATCGAGGCGACTGATTTGGAAAAGGACGGGTGTGCTAATTAGCAGCGACCTAAGTTTACCAAACAGTGCGTAGAGGTTGAAAAGAAAGCCCAGAAGCTGTTAGGTTATATCAGGAGGCAATTTCAGTTTCGGAACAAGGAGATTGTGCTTTCTCTGTACAATTCCTTGGTTCGGCCGCACCTGGAATATGCTGTGCAGTTTTGGTCGCCCACCCTCAGGAAAGATATTGAGAGGCTGGAGCGAGTGCAGGCGAGGGCCACAAAGTTAATCCCTTCCGTTAGGCATTTGGGCTACAATCGACGGTTACGCGCCCTGAACTTGTTTTCGCTGGAAACTCGGAGGCTGCGCGGTCAACTCATCGAGGTTTTCAAGCTCTTACGCGGGTTCAACGATGTCGATTTTAGAAGCATGTTTAGTTTAAATGATAACCCAACTCGCAACAATGGTTGGAAGTTGGATTTGAAACGGTTTAGGACTAGTGTGTGGGAATTACTTTACGTATAAGATCTGTGACACGTGGAACAGGTTACCTGCAGAAGTTGTGAACAGTTCCTCTGTGGATCATTTTAAGAAAAGGTTAGACCAAATCTTGCACACTATTTGAGGGTGTAAAAAATTTTCCCTGGCACCCGTTGCCATTGGTACCTCCTCGGTATAGGCCGCAA
This sequence comes from Bathynomus jamesi, assembly GCA_023014485.1. Classification (NCBI taxonomy): domain Eukaryota; kingdom Metazoa; phylum Arthropoda; class Malacostraca; order Isopoda; family Cirolanidae; genus Bathynomus; species Bathynomus jamesi. The sequence goes on from JAJOZX010000592.1 coordinate 1,148,123, forward strand.
AGCCTTTAGAGGTACTTCTTTTCCTTGTAACTCCTTGTAACTCTCTCTCTCTCTCTCTCTCTCTCTGATCACACCGCATGGCAATGTATCCATATAACGTTAATAATAACCGAAACTCCAGAAAATATATACTCTGCCTTCCGCTCTATCCCAAATCCTTTTCTATTAGTAACCTCTTAATACAAACTAATCTATCATATTTTGCGACTTTTTAACTCTGGTAGGATTCACTTCCATTCCTATAGTGTAAGATACTTAAATTCATGTGTGTATTATGCCACATGATGTGCGTAATAAATAATCATTTTTAAATAGTTGGAGCGTTCAAGGTCATCTGTAGTAATCTATAGACTACCCCCTCAAGCCCACTCTCAACACTTAGATTCCCCTAAGACACGGGCGTCTTCAAGTAACATGAATGCGTAGAGATCTAAGGTGTTAGATTCCATATTATATAATTTATGTGCTAGGTTTAAGAACGCTGGCATTGAAGGATGGAAGGAAGGGACAGTAAAAGCGATAATAGGTTTAATGAAGGAAGTGGAATGAGGATGGAGGTAAGCGTTGCTATGTCGAAGGAAACGAGGTTGGGTTGGGAATTACGAAGGGAGGAGAAAAGGGAGCCAGAGATTATTAATCTAATTCAGCCACCACGTTCTCCTGATATGAATCCGATTGAAAACCTTTGGGCAATAATGATTAACGAATGGGAGCAACGCAATGAAAGAACATTTGAAGCACTTTTAGCTCACACGAGGAATAGTTGGGAGAGCTTACGTCGAACACCAAACATTCCCTACAATCTGGCCTCTTCTATGCCGCAACGATTGCAAGAAATTATTGATGCCGGAGGAAGCTATACGAAATACTGATGTTAAAGCCATGACTTAAATGTGTATCGAATATATTTATGTTAATATAGAATTTTATTATATTTTTATGTTTGACATCTATAAAAGTATATATTGTGACCATGAAAGAACTTTACTTATCCTTAGTTAGAATCTTTTCTTGCAATGTCTACGCTCGTGGAGATGATAATATATGCATTGTTGAAACAAACTATGAGAAGGTAATAGTTTCAGGAAAAAAATAAAAACTGGCAACATCGAGGCCATCACATGTTTATGGGAATTGTCATATGATATGCTACCAATAAACTCTTATATACTACTATATACAGTATACTATATTACGTAATAATTACGATGAACAAATCAAATGCAAATTTCTCTGATTCACGGCCCACCAGTCTTGCTTTAGACTAATGACTTTCATAAAATGGAATAGGTTACCACTTAAAACAATGGATAAACTATCTATTAGTGAGACGACCGTGACTTCCTCGAAATGCGAGCGCGTGAGAGGTTCACTGAGGAATTTGATCATTAGATTCTTCACGTAGGATATGTATCACAAACAACAATATTGACAACAATTCCCAACAATTACTTAATATCAATCATTGCATTTGAGCAAATAATTTAGACCTGCGTCAAAATAACTTAGGTATCATGCCATGATTTGGGATATTTGCGGAATTAGTCGTTCTCTATAGTCTACAGTATATATTGAGACGGTATAATGTAATGCCCAGCTAATATTTTGATGACTAGGATTGCTCCATAACCATCCCAAAATCCCGAGACTTGGTCATTCTGCTTCTTAATCATTTGTATTTTAAACACTAAAATGTAGCAGAAGTGACGTAATAATGGACGTCATTGATGGGGTTAGAGCAATTATGTGCACCAATCCGAACACACCTCCGCTGCCATAAGGACCGCCCATTTTATACCTAACAGACTAGCTTGGGACGAGACAGAGGCGCGAGACTTATTGTAAGCACTGTACATAAAATCGTAAATTTCTATTAATACTCCAACATTACTAAAGGTTTTAATTTATTTTTAAACGAAATTACTCTTGGAAAGTATTCTAAATTAGCCTTTATGTCATCAGTTTACAAAATAAAAAACAACCTTCTTTTAATTATACATAATTACAATAATTACCAATATCATAATAGTTTCGCACATAAATTAATTAACAGTAATTAATTTTAAATAATAATAAATATAACTCTTCTGACGGGTAACTAAATTATTTCATTATATTACAAATAATGAAGGTGATTACTTCAGCAATTAATAACTTTATACTTCTTTACATTTTAGCGTTTTTGCGCTAATCCGATTAGTTAATTATATTCCAACGATAATTATTATATTGATAATGCACGACTTACATTACATTATGAATTAAACATTAAAAACTTTGTTTTCTGTTCAGAAATTGGTTTGACGACAAACTAATTTATCTTTTCATTTGAAGCTGCATTACGATCAGAAGATAGAAAGTTTAACAATGTATATAGCGACATAATCTCTCTCTCTCTCTCTCTCTCTCTCTCTCCTCTCTCTCTCGATATATATATATATATATACACACACAAAGGTTCCGCGCGATGATTCCTCATTTCGCGAAGGTCAAGCTTATCGCCCCTCCTCTCGAGTTGGCCTGGTGAAGTAGTGAGTTGGTTTCTTGTGCTCTCCACCTCACATAGCCAGGTACGCCAGGCTCATCGGGGATTGTTCTGAGCCAGGCGTCTAGTCTTTTTTTGAAGATGTCCACTGCGACTCCCTTCATGTTTCTTAGGTCTTTGGGTAACTGATTAAACAGGTTTGGTCCTCTCACCACAAAACTATTTTCTTTCAGGGTTAAGGATGTTTCCTGTTTCGCCTTTAATTTGGGAATACGACACAGTCTACCGTTTCTACTTTCCACCGTTGTTTGGGGAGTTATAGGGTTCAGAGTTCAGGGTAAGATTAGGGACTAGTTTCTCCATTATTTTCCAAGTGTAAATAATGGTGTATCTTTCGCTTCTCCTTTCCAGTGAATATAGGTCTAGCTCGCACAACCTTTCCCAGTAATTTAGTTCTTTGCACCCGTTGATCTTGGCTGTGAAGCTTCTCTGGATCCCTTCCAGCTGTCTAATATCTTCTTTTTTATATGGCGATGTTAGGACCGAGCAGTATTCCAATTTGGGTATGATCAGGGTTTTCAGTAGAGGAATCATTACATTCCTCTCCCTTCGTTTAAAGGTTCTCAATATCTGTCCCGTTATTCTCTTTGCTCTGTTTACTGCTATCCTATTTTGTGTTTCAAATTTTGCATCATCTGTCATTACAACCCCTAAATCTTTTGCTCTGGAATTTCTCTGAATTTCCTGTCCATTTGGGGTATAATATTCCATGGATTTTAGGTCTTCTCTTTTTTCGTACCGGAACAGCTGAAATTTGTCGGTGTTAAACTTCATATTGTTGTCTTCCGTCCACTTGTAGATTCTGTTTATGTCGGTTTGTAGAGATCCTATATCTTCTGGGTTTCTTATATTTCTACTGATCTTTGTGTCATCGGCAAAGGATGTTACTGTATATTATATATATATACGTATATGCAGGAGGAGATTGTAGACACCACTCGACTAGGGAAGTACTACGGGAGGGGGGACGTTAGGCAGAAGACAGGGAGTGCTGGAACTCCGTTTCTCCTCTCACTGTCCTCCTTAGCTGATCTTTTTCCATGTTTCAGCTAACTTGTGAGCAGTCCAGCACGCTCTCAAATGCACACTTCTCTATTCCTCAGTACACATACATCCATCGTACATACTACACAACCTTTTCAAATTAAAAAACAATAAAATAATATTGACCTCAAAAGCCTCGGAGTCCCCTGAGGAGGGGCCATAAATGTCCCCACTTCTGGCTGAGTGGCAGGGTAATGCTACTTTCTCTATACTCAATTTCATTTCAAACGTGGATGTTGCGTATATACAAGCAGCGACCTAACTTTCCCTCGTATTCCCGAACTCGAATCCTGCGAATTCTACACCCTCTGGCTACGGCTTACATACCAATCTCAAACTAAATACATTTGTGCTGTCTACCTTTCTCCTGATTCTACTGATTATCCAAAGCTCTGACTACCTCGCTTCCAAAGTGGGATACATTCTGTCCCACTCTCCTTTTGCTGAAATCTCCATTTTAGGAGTTTTGAATGTTCACCACCACCTTTAGCTTTCCTCCCATTTCATTAACATTCAGCTTACAACTTTTCTATTCTGAATGACCTAGAGCAGATTGTACAAAACCCTACTCGTATCAACGATCGCCTTGGAGATAGGTCCAACATTCTGGTTTATTTCTCACTCTCATTCTTCTTCTTACTCTGCCAACCTTTTCTCCGTTAGGCTCTTTCGACCACAATCTTATATCTGTTTCCTGTCCTCTCGCTCCAATTCGGCCTTTGGATCACACCAAGAGGAGATGCCTTTGGCACCTTGGCGCCGCTGATTCGAGGCCCTCAGGCAATACTTTTGTGATTTCCCATGGAATGATTACGGTTTCCATGCCCTAGGCCCCTCCAAGTGTGCTAACTGCATCACAGAGGTGATTCTCTCGGGCATAGAGGCGTACATTCCATATTCTATTCCTAATACTAATGCAAAATGACCTTGGTTTAACTTGCTATTTCTAATGCTATCGGCATTGCAAGAATTGTGTAAAATCTATTTTTCAACTCACCAAAAATTCCTTCATCAAACAAAAATGTGAAAACTTATCCGATTTTAATTCTTCTCGCGCTTTCTGGCATCTACTCAAGAACCTCTCCAGCAATTTTACTTCTTTCCCTACTCCTTTTCACTCCGACGGCTCAGTTGCCGTCTCTTCTCCTGATAAAGCGGAACTCTTCGCTGAAACTTTCGCCTCCACTCAACCTTGAACGATTCCGGTGCTGTTCCTCCAGCTTCTCGTCCCTCTGACTTAATTATGTCTGAAATTAGAATCACTTCAAAACGCTTTTTCTGGCCTCTCTGGGCTCAACTCTACTGGCGATTTTTCTGCATATCTCTCTGACTCTTGGTCAACCTCTTTTCATGATTTCGGTGAAACCTTTGTTATTGCGGTAGACATATCAAAAGCTTTTGATAGAGTCTGGCACAAATCTTTAATTTTTAAACTTCTCTCCTTCGGTTTCTATACTTCTATCTGTGCTTTCATCTCTGATTTTCTTTCTGGCCGATCTATAGTTGCGGTTGTAGATGGCCACTGTTCTTCTCCTACAGTTATTAATAGTGGTGTTCCTGAAGGCTCTGTCCTATCACCCACTCTTTTCCTTTTATTTATCAATGATCTGTTAAGTTGCACTTCCTGTCCTATCCACTGCTCTGCCGATGATTCCACTCTTCAGTTCTCCACCCGCTTCGCATTGATCATTGTCTCGCTAGCAGACATGGGGCGATTAAATGGGTAATGTAATCGATTACAATCATGATTACTTTTTAAATAATCCTGTATACTATTTTGATTTCCTAGTAATAAGGAGATGATACACATTAATATTAATGCCGAAAACCGTTGTAAGTGTGGAAATTGAGCGATATCTCACGTGTGATGTAGTCACTATATTTTTCCCAAGGTTGTAATTCTAAACATCCATTCATAAGTGCCGTAGAAGCTTTTATACTGGTCCTGCTGTCTGCTATAGATGGCCACGTATACTAGTATAATTCCCGTACTGTGACACTTTTTATGCCTAAGTAATTCTTAAGAGACTTTGCCAATAAAGTAGGTAATAATTTATGAACGCATTGAGCCATACAAATGTTTGCTTTGGATGGCATAACCAGGGCTGAAAATGATCCAAATACCATAGAAATTACGTTAAGAGAAATGATGAAGTATTTATATACAGTATATATTTATGCCTTATTACAATCACAGCTCAGTGCCAATGGAATTGATATCATGTATATAATTTTTATAGTGGAAGTTCAATATGAACTCACTTATGCATTTTATGCTCTTTACATATGGGTTAAATGGTCATCAAAATTTAGCATGCCGAAATTACCCCTACTGATAAAGTTAATGCAGAGTACTGAAGTTTTTAATAAAAAGTATTAAATAAAGTTTCAATTTTTTTCAAATATGCTCTTAGGTTCAATATATGTAATAGTTTACTCTGAATATTAAAGATAAAATACAAATTGCTTTTCACTGGAAAATTAAATGGCCATTGAATTTGAAGTTAAATGACAATTTAATATGTCGAAGTGCTGAAAAACGTCCAACTTTACTGTTGCCATGTCTGAAATAATCAATATTACTGAAAGAGAAAAGAAAGATAAAGGAAGCTAATTCAATATTGAGAAAATTACTAAATATCAATCATGATTGCGATTACATTATTAGTGTAATCAATTAGGATTACGATTACAGTACACGAGAAATGAATGTAATCGATTGCGATTACAGATTACGATTACCCATGTCTGCTCACTAATAATAATCTAAAGGATCGAATTGCTAGTGTTCATATTCTGCATCATTTCCTTCTTTTTGATCATAGACCGTTAGAATTATTAATTAATTTTACTAATTTATGTGAAATATTACATAACAAGGACTCAATAGGTAAGAATAATCGCGTTGACTGGTCTAATATTAATATACAACAGAGAATAGAATATAAAGACAGAACAGGTCACCCCTTTAACAAATTAGAAATTTTGCATCTTGCCTTTAATAATCTTTGTTCAAATGACTCTCACTCTAAACTCATAGCTAGGTATTATTTTAGTATCCCTGTTAAGAGAAGCAGGAAGGCCCCTGATTAAATCTTACAACTATCATACTAAGCTTATTCCTGGATGGAGTGATTTTATTGCCCCTCTGAAGAGGGAATCGAAAGACGCCTACGGTTTATAGTGCCTTCATAGTGGACCCAGTTTAGGACCGATTTACATGAATATGTGAAGTAGGGGTTAGTATAAAGCAGCCATAAAGCGATGTAAACAGGAAGAAGATTCTATTCGAACATCAAAAGCCTGTGAAGCTAACTTAAATAATGGTAAAAAAATGTTGGGAATTCATTAAGAATAAAACGGGTGTCAAAAATGCCCTCCCACCAACACTCGAAGGGGTGTCGGGGGAGGGTGAAATTGCAAGGCTGTGGAAAAACCAGTATTCAAACATTCTTAACAATGTGAGTAGAGTTAATAAGTCCTCCTGTTGAAAGTCTGGATTGCCTGCTAAAAGTCTACGGAGTATATTCAAAGAAACATGATATTCTTCTTAATATTACAAAATCTAAAGTTATGCAATTCCATTCCAAAAGCTCTGATCAGCCAGCTGATATTAGTTTTAAAGTAAGAGGTGAAGCAATAGAGGAAGTACTAGACTTTAAGTATTTGGGTCAAATTATTACCAGCTCCTTGAGTGATGACTCAGATATAAGAAACCAATATCGAAGCCTCTGTGCTAAAGCAAACATGATTACAAGGAACTTCCGGTTCTGTACACATGTGAAGCTAAAAACACTCGCTCGTACTTCCTGCAGTTCCAGAGTTTCTGGACAGCAACTCCTCTGGGTGAATTATGAAAAAAGGTTCTGGCAGAACCCTAAATTTGCTATACAATAGATCTTTTAGACTCCTACATAAATTATCCCCGAGATGCTCAGCTTCGCAAATGTTTGCTACCCACAATGTCCCGAGCTTCCCGGAAGTAACAAGACGTGCTCAATTCAGTCTAATGCAAAGAATGAAAAAATTAACCAACCCGATTATCCAAGCTATTCATCAGTCCTGCTCTATGTCTTCTAAGCTATGAAATGCATGATATGAAAACGTTTGTTTGCAGCACCACTCAACTTCGACATTACTATTTTTCACTAATTCTATTTCTATCCTTAGTATTTGAACTGTCATTGTATTCTATTGTCAGTTCGTATTATTAATATTTGTCATATGGACTAATAAGTCTGCCAATAAACTTTTTCGTTTTCATTTTCTTTTTCATATATATATATATATATAATATATATATATATATATATATATAATATATATATATATATATATATATATATATATATATATAATATATATATATATTATATATATATATATATATCGGTAATTTAATCTTAAATTTTATTTACTCTTTTAAAAAAGGGGTATTAAGAAAACACTCTCACAAAGCGTTTTGAAGATGTTTTCCTCGTTCGTTGTTTTAGTTTTGCCTTTGAAGACTGAAATTACGAAGGTCGTAAGAGATGGTTTTGGATTTTTAATCCTCGACGAACGAAGGAAAGAGAAGCGAACGTTCGTCAGATACTTTTGGATATTAAAAACGTTTAATCAAGAGAAAGGAATAGTCAAGATTAAAAGATAAACGCTTCGTTCATTTTTTTGCAGGCCTTAAGTGCAATCTCTCTCTCTCTCTCTCTCTCTCTCTCTCTCTCTCTCTCTCTCTCTCTCTCTCTCTAACCCTAACAGACACATCATATTGTACATAGGTGTCCCAGAAAGTTGTATATTGTATGTGTATATACTTTCGTATGCTGTCATACATAGTCTTGTTGTCTCTAAGTATTTAAACGTTTCATTCGAAAGTCTGCAGATAGCGGCACCTTGCAACCTTCAAACGTGGTAGGTGTTCAAATTGCTTCTCATACTGCAGCATCTAATAACAGCAATACTCAGTGGTACATGTTAGAGTTCCTGCCTGGATGGTCGCGGGTTTTGTGGTGTATACCGTATCCTTCAACTCACTCCATAGGAAAACTTTCGAGGATGTGACACTGTGGTTATTTCACTATTCCGCATCGTCCAATGAACTGCCCTGTTCAGTGTTAATCCAAAACTCCCCGTACATATCTTTGGAAATACGGAAGACCACCATCTTGCTGGAAAACTAATTGTTCATTGCCACACACGTTTTCATTGGCGAGCACAACTTTGCTAATCAGGAGATTAATGTACCTGACTCTTATCACTGTGTCAGTGAAAGAGAATTTCCATATATTGTAAGACCACAGGGAGAGAGACCAATCCACAGTGTGATCCCTTGCAGGTTTACATCCTTTTCCACATGAAGATGAGGGCTCTTAGTAGTCCAGTACACATAATTTGTGTCACTTCACAGCCGCATTGGACTTAAATCCCGCTTCGTCTGAACACACAGTCATGTCGACGAATGTTGGGTTCTGATGCTTGCTGTTCAAAAACCAATCACAGAAATCAAGCATCCGGTGTGGATAATCGTCTCTTCATTCATTGCCTGTAAGAGATGTGGAGTGTACGATTTCCAGTTTGTAACTCGCCATATTCGATGGACTCTTGCCTTATTTGTCAGACACACGGGCATTTTGTAGTGTGAATTCACGTGATGAGCGCTCGAATGCTGCTAACACAGTTGCAGTGTTTTTCACTCCTCCTCCTTCACTCCCAGAATGTTTTTTACAGACGTCTTTCAGGGCGTTTTCGGTCTCGAATTTATCTTTCATTCGTGCACTGTGAGGTAGGTTAGTTGGTGGTAGTGGTGGTAATCCATATTTACATTTCCACGCACATTGCACCTCTGCAACATTCTCACATTTTCAGTACCACTTCAATATCTGCTTGCACTGATCAATTGACAATTGACAACCTCGTGCTCAGCACTTTGGTCACACACCAAGGACACGTAGCGTTATGTATGCTGTTGGGATGTAAGGTATTGACATCCGAGGACTTTCGAATGAAACATCTAAACACTGAGGGGCACGTCTTTGTATGGTTTAGTGTACGAGAGTATGTATACACCTTTCTGCGACATTCTGTACACGCACGTATGCACACACACACACACACACACACACACGTGTGTGTGTGTGTGTGTGTGTGTAAAATAAACTACAGACATATATAACTCTCCCAGCAATATGGATAACACGTAAAAATTGGCCAAAGCATTAAAAGAAAAAATATAAACAACCACAAACTAACCAGATGTACGATGACAACAAACAGAAATTAAAACGGCAAAAATCGAAGCTAGATATAAAACTAATATGAAAAAAGAACGCTGGAAAAGTTAGGTCAAACTAACAAGCTTCTTTAAGTAAATTCCTGGTACCTTTATCGATCATAGAGAAACCGATAGAGAGGCTAAATTTATAAACAAAATTGATATAAACAGTTTGGCCCAAATCTAAAACAGTTTTGTCACTATTCTCCAAAAGAAACTTTACTTATCCAAATTAATCCTTGTAGTTCTTCCCAGAAAGACGACGAAAACCTGGAATGTTAATAACCCTGGTACAAACAACCTATTTATGCACCTGAAATGTTGTTCGCAAATGCTTTAAAGTCTCCTCTATACCCGTGAAAGGTCACAGTCAAAACGGAATCTTTTAAACACGAACCACAATAATTCACTTTCACAATGTAGATAATTTGTGGCCAAAACATGGCGCAATAAGTTCTTATAGTAAAAAACAAGTAACAGCTTTTTTGATCAGAAGAGGGTACTTGAGACGTTCCAAACTCTGATAATAATCTAGCAAAATCAAATCTAGAAAAGAGCGGAGATTAAAGTCGACGAGTGCCCCATGAAAAGAAACTAAGAGCCGATGTAATAAGTTGGTGGGAGTAAATCAGATTTAAGAACACATTAAACACGCAAGAAATCTCGTCAGAAAGAAACTCTGGGTTACAAAGACGAAAAGTTCTAGAAAAACGAGAAAAACCATCCTTTTATGGGAATTGAATGATAAGAGAAAAATATATTAATTAAGATATTGTAATAATTAATCAGTGTTCGATGCACAGAAATTTGAAACTGGAACTATGGCTACTAACTAAAACATTGAAGAAAGGTAAAGAATTAATGGTAAGTGACAAAAAGTTAAGATCATCAATAAAAATGTCAAGGTCCAAATTATTGGAACCAAGACAAAATAAGTCATTGACGTATTTAAGCCAAGTAAAGTCACTGAAACTAGGAATAGTAGGTAGAATCTACTTTTAAAAAGCTCCAATGCAAAGACAACTCAAAGCAGGACTCAACAACACCCATTTTCCAAAAATTTGCCGCTAAAAAGAATTATTAAAAGTAAAAATGTTCTTGGAAGTAAAATATCTTACAAGAAAAATAAACTCTCCATTAAGTACTGGAAACTGACCATCTTGTAAAAAGTTCCTAAAAGAAAATGCAATAAATCATCCGTGGTCACTTTAGAGAATTATTATTATTAATTATTATTATTATTATTATTATTATTATTATTATTATTATCAAGCCAAGTCGTGAGCCCTACTGGAAAAGTCAGAGACAAACAACCTAAGGGTTCCATCAAGGGAAATGGTTCAACAAAAAAAGAATGGAAAACAATTACGCAGAAAAACAACAAAAAAAACTGAAGAGAGAGAAAATACAACCAAAGGTATAAATAAAAGTGTTCTGAACATTAAGACGATAAAAATAAGTTTAAAAGGGTAAGAACAATCGTGTAGCCATCTTTTCATGAATAAAGGTGAAGAGGATGGCTATAGTGAGACTGGGTATCCTCCCATTGACACAGTCTCGTTGTAGATACTGTTTTCCTCAAACAGAAAGATAGAGCTCTTAATTACTATTTCTGACATTTCCATTTAAAATCAGGGATTTCTCCATACAAATGTAGGCAAATTTTTCTCATTCTATCAGTTTCTCGGAGACACTGAAATTTCGAGGAATTTTGGTAAACAAGAAGACAGTATTAAAGCTGGCGATCATAATTAGAGAAAAGGTATCTTTAATTAATGTTAATTAGAGAATTTCTTAGTTTTGTCCTTATTTTCTGAGGAATCAGAAAATAAAGGGATAAAGTATTTGCCTAAATTATTATTGGATGTACTGATGGTTGAGAAAATAAGGTCACACGCATTATCATCCTTAAGTATTTTAGGAGGCCATAAAAGTCGTGTCTAAGAGGAGCTTCGAGTCAGTGATCGATTATATTCCGAGACATTTAATTTCTTTTTAGTGTCAACTTGTCAAATAAGACGATGCGAACTATCTGTTGGGTTTTATCGTCGTCGTTGTCGTTTTCACTGTCGTCGTCGTAAACGTTTACTCTGTTAAATATTTCGGCTACCATTCTAGTTTCGGTGGTGTGACCACTGACGAATTCCTCGGTATCGAAAAATTTTCGAATCAATATAAAAAATCAAAATGGTTTTGCATCAGGTTAGATTAAATTAATTACGTGTGGATTTTTTACGCTAGGTTAGGTTAGGGTAACCCCGTTAGATTACGATAAGACAGTGATTCCCGATCTTTTCCCGCTGAAGTCATCCCAGAGGATTTTCGCCTCCCACTGTTCAACATCCAGTCCTTCCGCTCCAACAGTCCGTAACTTCAAATTGAGCCTATACACTTTCTGTATGAATGTAATAAATAGTTATTTTATTTTAGTTTTTTTAATTTATATGTTTAGTAACGTTTCACTTTTAATTACCTATTTTTGTCATTTCCATGAAATTTCGCGACACCCTGGTTTGGAAACATTACGCTAAAGTACCTAAGTTCTTCGGTGATGCAACTCTTTTGGCCAAAGTCAGCCAAGTAGCCAAATAAGTCGCATCACCCAAGAATCTGTCTTTTTTTTTTTGTGTGTGTGTGTGTGTGTGTGTGTGTTGACTCACGTCACTGTCAGAGAGTTTTAAATGACATTAAAATTAAGTATATCTAGAGGGTTTCTTTTATTTCCCGCATAGACTTTGGTAGTATGGTGGTATTCGTGAGAGGCGATGCGGATAGTGGGAATAGTGGGGTACTGGGGAACAGGGGAGGTATGAGTGGGGAGAATGGGGAATGGGGGGATTTGGGGATTCGGGTGCCAATCCCCAAAAGAAGTAGAAAGTTGAATACAGAGTAACTCAATCTAATCTATAGAGTATAGTAACCTAACCTAACCTAATCTATAGATTATAGTAACCTAACCTAACCTAATCTATAGATTATAGTAATCTAACCTAACATAATGTATACAGTACAGTAACCTAACCTAATCTATAGACTATAGTAATTTAACCTAACCAAACCTAAAAATAAAAATTTGAATATAGACTAGCCTAACTTAACGTAAAAGTAAAGAATTGAATATAAACTAACCTAACCCAACCTAATGTGGGGAGTAATAGAGTATAGTGACCTAACCTAATCTAGCCTAACCTATATTTCATGCACTATTCTTCTGAAGAAAATGTGGAGGATGCCACACCCCAATTATATGTGTGTGACGTCATACTATGACCTTAGAAACATATCTGCATAATATTTATTAACAAGTCAAGAGATTATTGAAAAAATACATGCCATTGAAAGAACCGAACGCTTCTGCAACCCAACACCGATGCACAAACAGACATATTTATTTAACGTAAGCTCATTCTCTCGGGGTATAGTAAGGTAAAATAATTTATTTCTCACTTAGATTGATGGTAACTTGGTTTTCTGTATTCGCTGTATATATATAAATAAACCTAGTTGTTTTTACATTTCCCATTTCATTCGATTTGGGGACGGAGCTTAACCCCCCAATAATTATCCTTTACATACTCTCTCTCTCGTTTTATCTCTCTGGTCCAAACTCTACAGATACAGTAATATAAACCAAACTCTTGTGCTGATAATTAACCAGCCAATACTCAAAATAAATAATTGAAAGTTATCCTCTCTCTCTCTCTCTCTCTCTCTCTCTCTCTCTCTCTCTCTGTAAGATTAAGTATCTAGAACAAAGGGAGGGCTCAAAGAAGGGGCTGATAGAGAAGGGTGGGAAGGGATCGATAGAGAAGGGTGGGCAGGGCCAATGAAGAAAAAAAGGGTGGGAAGGGGCCTGCTGATGGCCCAAAGAAACCGAAGGATGTAGCTACCTGTCGGGGTGGGTCGGGTGGTGTAACTGCGTGTATGGGTGGCGACGGGTTTCGAAAGGTCTCGGGCAAGAAGGCTGCGAAGCCGAAGCCTGAGACCCCAGTTGCCCCTGTCAAGACCTCTAACCGCTTTAGTCTCCTGTGCTCGAAGGAGGAAGACACCGTTTTGATTGGGACTCGCAGATCAGGGGCCAGGAGAAGTACTTTGCTTCAGCAAACCGGGATGGGAGGAAGGTAAGGTGCTTACCTGGGCGGGGAACGGCGCACTTAAGGAAGGAGGTAGAGAAGGTGCGCGTGGCTAGTCGGAGGACTGCGATCGTTGTCCACGCTGGTGGCAATGACCTGTTCCTCAAAGGCGGTGGGGTAGGTCTTACTGAAGGGATCATCACCGAGATCATGTCTCTTGCGGATGATCTAAAACTGAAGACAGACAGGGGAATGTTAATGGGTATTTTACCGCGAATGAATGTCAGTGACCACGCGCTCAGTAAGGTCATTGGCATCAACGAGAGGGTACAAGACTTGTGTGTTCCGCTGGGCGTGAAGTTTATTGACCCCTTCGATGCATTTTCGGGTAGGTGGGACCTTTACCAGAGGGATGGTGTCCACCTCAATAACAAGGGTAAAGGTGTGCTAGGCGCGCTGCTCGACCGGCACCTATACAGAATGGTGAGGTCGAGTCCGGGGAGAGATGATGGGCCTCCACCGGGGAGAGATGAGGATGAGCCGGTGGCGGACATACCTTCGACTGAAGGGTGCGTCGAAGTACAGGTGGGTGACCCTCCTCCTACGTTGGAGGGGGCTCAGTCTCCTGCGGAAGTTGCCCCCTCGTTAGTGAGGGGCTCTTCAACTCCCGACAGCCCTGGCTGTTCGGGAAACGGGTCGTGCTAGGGTGCGGTCAGAATAGGGAAGGCTCCCTCCGTGCAATGATTTTTAATGCTAGGTCAATTAGGAACAAGTTTTGCGAGCTACGGGCGCTCTTAGCATCAGAATACCAGGATATCGTTGCTATCACCGAGTCCTGGATTCATACTGATCGTAGGGACTACGTTGGGGAGTTCGAAATTCCCGGGTATAGAATGTTTCGCAAAGACCGCACCCGTGGGGAGGGGGTGGGGTACTAATATACGTCAGAGACACGTTGAGTCCGGTTGACTGCCAGTTCCGGTCGGAACGGGAGCTGCTTGGCGTCGATCTGAACGTGGGAGGGACGAACTATAGGTTAATCTTGGTGTACAGACCTCCGCATCTCCTCCTCGAGGACGATACAGCCCTGTACACCGAACTCAGTAGCCTGCTAGGGGATAGGGTGTGTGTAGTTTTAGGAGACTTCAACTGTCGCGGCATAAAGTGGGAAAACAGGACTGCCGATGCTGAAGGGAGGAGGCTAGTTGACTTTGCTGATGAGAACTTCCTCACTCAGTGGGTCAACGAGCCTACACGAGGCGAAAGCGTTCTAGACTTAGTATTCACGACCGAAGACAACCTCGTCACTGGCCTCACCGTTGACGAATCGTTGGGCGGGAGTGATCACGGTCTTATTAGGTTCCGTGTGTGCGTCCCTCGGGTGAAGCGTAGTAACTCGAGAGGCAGTAAGCTCGATCTCCGGCGGGCGAACTTTGTTAGCCTCAGGGATAGCGTAGCAGAGATGGGGTTAGAGGTTGGCGGCGATGTTGAGGGAGTGTGGAGTGCATTCCGGGATGAGTTTATGGTGCTGCAGTCTGCTGCCATACCCTCAAAACTGGTCACCCCTGCTTCAACGCAGCCTAAGTGGTTCAATCGTGGCATCGCTTCGGCTATCCGAAATAGGAAAGTAGCGTATAGGTGGGCGAAGGCCAATCGTTCCCACGAGAACACTGAAGCGTATGTCCGCCTGTGTAGGGAAGTGAAGGCGAAGGTTAGGCTAGCGAAACATAACGAAGAACTACGGGTGGCAAGCCTCTGCAAGGGGAACCCTAAGGAGTTCTTCAGTTATGTTAATAGTAGAAAGCCCATTAGAAGCATGATAGGTCCTTTAAAGGACGGAAGCGGCGTTCTGCGGACCTCCGACGCGGACATCGCTAATGTGCTTAATGAGTACTTTGCGGGAGTGTTCACCAGGGAGGATACCCGCGTCATCCCCGAGCCAGCTGTGAGGCACGAAGGTGCTGGCCTGGATAGTGTTAGATGTACCGCGACAGTCGTTGCTCATAGAATAGACAAACTGAGCGCGTTTAAGGCTCCTGGGCCAGACCAGTTTCTCCCCAGTGTTTTGCGAGAAGTGCGCGACCAGGTGGCTCCCCACCTGGCTACAGTCTTCAACAAATCGTTGGTGATGGGCCAGGTGCCTGGTGACTGGAGGGAGGCCAACGTGACCCCTATCTTTAAGAAAGGGGATCACGAAAGTCCAGGGAACTATCGTCCTATTAGTCTCACTTCAGTTGTAGGTAAATTATTAGAAAGGATAATAGCTGATAGAATCGTTGACCATTTGGATTCCTACAAGCTGCTTGGGGACTCCCAACATGGGTTTAGACGGCATAGGTCGTGTCTCACCAACTTGCTCGAGTTTTTCCACGTCATGTTGAGTGAGTACGATAAGAGTAGGGCGATTGATATACTTTATCTCGACTTTCAGAAAGCCTTTGATAAGGTACCTCACCGCCGGCTAATGGCGAAAGTGCGCGCTCTGGGTATCGGTGGGGAAATAGGTAGGTGGATTGAAAACTGGCTGAGGAATAGGCGGCAGAGGGTGGTAATTAAAGGGGCTAGTTCGGGTTGGGCCGCGGTCACTAGTGGGGTTCCTCAGGGTTCCGTTTGGGGCCACTGTTGTTTACCATTTACATAAATGATATCGACGGTGGCATCGTCAGTCGGATCGCCAAATTCGCTGATGACACCAAGCTTGGGGCCAATGTTGGGACGCCCGAAGCGATCGAGGAACTGCGTGCGGACCTAGGTAGGATAGGAGAGTGGTCCGAAAAATGGCAAATGCCGTTTAACTTGGGTAAATGCAAAGTAATGCACATTGGCTACGCCAATCCCAAGTCGGACTACTCGATGTTGGGCAGTAATATCGAGGTGACTGATTTAGAAAAGGACTTGGGTGTGCTAATTAGCAGCGACCTTAAGTTTACGAAACAGTGTGTAGAGGTGGAAAAGAAAGCCCAGAAACTATTGGGTTATATCAGGAGGCAATTTCAGTTTCGGAACAAGGAGATTGTGCTCTCACTGTACAATTCCCTTGTTCGGCCGTACCTGGAGTATGCTGTGCAGTTCTGGTCGCCCACCCTCAGGAAAGATATTGAGAGGCTGGAGCGAGTGCAGGCGAGGGCCACAAAGTTAATCCCTTCCGTTAGGCATATGGGCTACAATCGACGGTTACGCGCCCTGAACTTGTTTTCGCTTGAAACTCGGAGGCTGCGCGGTCAACTGATCGAGGTTTTCAAGCTCTTACGAGGGTTCAACGATGTCGATTTTAGAAGTATGTTTAGTTTAAATGATAACCCAACTCGCAACAATGGTTGGAAGTTGGATTTGAAACGGTTTAGGACTAGTGTGTGTGGGAATTACTTTACGTATAAGATCTGTGACACATGGAACAGGTTACCTTCGGAAGTTGTGAACAGTTCCTCTGTGGATCAGTTCAAGAAAAGGTTAGACGAAATCTTGCACACTATTTGAGTGTGTAAAGACATTTAGGACCTCAGTCTGCGGAAATTTCTTTTCCTATAAAATAGTTAATATCTGGAACCAACTTCCCTCAGAGGTTGTTTCCAGTCAAAGTGTAAATCTGTTTAAAAATAGGCTAGACAAAGTACTGAACACACTCATAGTTTAAGATTAAAACCTCAGAAAACTCTGCAGGAGTTCGCTTGCTCGGTGTCTCTGTGAGCAAGCTAAATATAGAGCTTTTTATATATTCTCCACTTTCCTGTAAAATTTCCTTGGCTACTTTTCCAGGGTCAAGGTATTTTCTTCAACCTTTTTCCGTACCTGCCTCTGGCAGGGAGGGAGCGGAGGGTGGGGAGAGAGCCTTCTACTTTTCTATCCAGTTTTCTACTACTGCTAGGATAGTTGAAAGAAAATAAACTTTCACAAAATTTTCCCTGGCACCCGTTGCTATTGGTACCTCCTCGGTATGGGCCGCAAGGCCTTTTGAGGTACTACTTTTCCTTGTAACTTCTTGTAACTCTCTCTCTCTCTCTCTCTCTCTCTCTCTCTCTCTCTCTCTCTCTGACAAATCATAAATTATTATTATTTCCTCCGTTGGGAGTCGGTCAACGATAAATATTATTATTTTTCTACCAACCATCCCCATAGTCACCTACTTTCAACCAGGTCACACACACACTCACTTTTCACCGATGTCAGTCTTCACACAGATGCTCATCAGACCTAAAGTCGCTTAAATTTAGTGATCGAGGGGGAACGTTGATACATAAATAAATATTTTACCAATTCACTTATTTCTATTTTAATAAAAGAGCTTACTATAGTTGCAAAAATGTAGACAGAAATGGATCGAATTGAGAATTTTCCCCCTCAGATCTTGATGTACGTTTATGAGTTTCATTTACGGAAAAGTTTGCGAGGATAACATCAAGAGGTCCTCATGGCCGTTGGTGAGATGTATTTGAGGGGGATAGGGGAAAGATTAGGTTAATCTAACCTAAGGGTAGACTGGGTAAAGGGGACTTCATAAGCGTTTGTAAGATATATTTGAGGATGGCCTAGCCTCTGGGGAATTGCCATAGCCTCGCAGGATTCCCTAGAGCAATACCTGGAACGCGGAAACGCCCCGCTCACGCGCCCCGTCCCACATTCACGCGCCCATGTCGTACCAACTGCATTCAACAGCACGTCCGCGTCCCGAAGTCCCACTAGCCGTTCACGACCCCGTGTTTGTTTGTGCATGCAGGGAAACAGCGCTCTCACGCATCATTTTTATCCATACATATATATATATATATATAAAAGGCCCTGAAAATACGCAACCAAGAATTTTTAATATCCAGCACACCGATCTGAATAATTTAAAGAAACAGTGGCCAGTTTCCTGTGCATAGACCCCTGAGTATTCTCGTTATTCACTCTCAAAACTAATCAACATTTCGTCATGGATCATACAGGGCAAATCATTACTGTTTACTCTTTCCACATAAATTATATATGTATGCTAAACACTCATTCATCGTTATACCATGATGATTGTATACATTGTTTAACACTGCATATTCAAACACCTCTCTCTCTCTCTCTCTCTCTCTCTCTCTCTCTCTGTATATTATATATATATATATATATAGCCCAGCCAGCCCATTCCCCAGCCGGTCCCAAGCCCGGATAAAAGAGGAGGATTGGCGTCAGGAAGGGCATCCGATCGTAAAATTTATTGCAAAAACCAGAGGATAGCATAAGGACCAAAGAAAGCTCAAGAGAGAAGACTGGCATGGTATGGGCATGTAATGAGAAGAGAACTACGTTGGGAAGAGGGTGTTATCTATGGAAGTGCCCGGGAGGAGGAAAAAAGGAAGACCTAGGATGAGGTGGAGAGATCGCATCAGGATGGACATGAGCGAGAAGAACCTGACGGAGGAGATGGCGCAGGATAGGGCCGAGTGGAGGAGAAGTATCCGCAACAGCGACCCCATATAAATTGGACTAATAATGCTGCAGAAGAAGAAGATATATACTGTATATATATATATATATATATATATATATATATATATATATATGTTAAACACAGACCGTGCATGGAACAAGGAACTCTTCTGGGAAAATTAAATCCACTATAGTCCGAATAAGTAATGGTAAATGACAAATACCATAGTTTTTTCCTGATTTTAGCCCGACGTGGGCAACGGGTCTCTCGCAAAGAGATCCCATAAATATAGCTTCCCTCACCAGCTATCTGCAAAGCAGACAGGATCCAGCTTTGGGACGTGGATCTAGGGTTTAAAGCAAACCTAGATCCCTACACTATGGTATTTGTCATTTACCATTACTTATTCGGACTATAGTGGATTTAATTTTCCCAGAAGAGTTCCTTGTTCCATGCACGGTCTGTTTTAACATATAATGTTCTCAGGGAACCATTCTGAGTTTGTGTATACTAAACGGACGTGTTTCGTGCCTTGAAAAGTGGACGCTCAATGTCCGGTTGAGGTTTAAGTTTTGTTTTTTTTGGCTAAAAATACAATAGTTACCCCCTTTTTCTTTGATTTATTCAACACGACGTGAATGCAACGAGTTTTACTTATATAGAGGTTCTGAGTGTAGGGATCTAGGTTTGCTTTAAACCCTAGATCCACGTCCCAAAGCTGGATCCTGTCTGCTTTGCAGATAGCTGGTGAGGGAAGCTATATTTATGGGATCTCTTTGCGAGAGACCCGTTGCCCACGTCGGGCTAAAATCATGAAAAAGGAAAAAAACTATGGTATTTGTCATTTACCATTACTTATTCGGACTATAGTGGATTTAATTTTCCCAGAAGAGTTCCTTGTTCCATGCACGGTCTGTGTTTAACATATAATGTTCTCAGGGAACCATTCTGAGTTTGTATATATATATATATATATATGAAAGTTATTTCATGAAAGTAACACGTGAATAATATTTACGATGAAAATAACCACGAAGGAAAAAGGAAACAGAAAATGGTGCTCAAGCGCTTTCATCTAATGACATCCTCCGGAACACTGAGTGTTCCGGAGGATATCATTAGACGAAAGCGCTTGAGCACCATTCTGTGTTTCCTTTTTCCTTCGTCGTTATTTGGTTATTTTCATCATATATATATATATATATATATATATATATATATATATATATATATATTGTATGTACATGACCTAATGGTTTTTTCCAGTGTTTACTTCATGAATTTTTGATGAGCCAAGCTTACGACACACGAGTGATCACGTGTTTTAACCAGGGCTGGGGCGAATACAGGAACTCGGTATTTAAATACGAATGCTTCATATTTGTATGAATACGAATGCAAATACGAATATATTTGCATCAAGTTTTTGTTTGCATAAATTTTGTTTGCATCAAGTTTTTATTATTAAAACGAATCCATGTTATTGAAAGGACATAATTATACAAGACAACATGGAAACGGACTACATTCTACAGAGTTAACCAATGACAGTTCTTGGTTGTCTACTTGTTTACAAAGTGTTTGTTTGTTTTGATGCACATCAGATTTTGGAAAGTCTTGTCTGAGATCCGGCAGCGGTCTGGAGGGAAGATCTTTCCACCAATACTGAAAAGTCTCCCCACGGGAGCGGAGGAAGTGGGTACACTAACGTACTTCAATAGCCGCGGAGTAAAGGCGAATAATCAGTATTCGACAAAATGTTCAGTGAATTCGAATACTTTGTCATAGTATTCAAATACAAATATGAATACTTCAAGAGCTTTATTTGAATGCAGTCGAATACTGAATACGAATACCCCATGCCCGGTTTTAATCCCTCCCACTATCGTAGACTGAATGAGATTTAATAAGAAATTATGAATATTAATTAATTAAAATCTTTTATCACCAAACTTGAAACGTATTTTTTATAATCAAAACACTTTTTCACACCAAAGAGAAGCTCAGAGATTCATTGTGCTTGTCTTTAGTTAATAAATATAACTGTGATGATTGTAATTGATCATACTCGTACATTGACAAAATTCCCTAGAAGCACTGGGCCGCATTAGTTGGCCTGAACACTGAGCCACTTTCTGGTCCTTCTCACTCAATATAGGCAAAACAGTCGCCAATTTCAAAGTTCGACTTAACGAACATAGAGGGCGCAAAAGTTGGTCGAATATGATAACCATAAAGGGAATATTTTCTGATATCCTCAGTCATTCTCAAGAAACAGATCCTTCTATGATGATGTAGCGGCGATGACCTAACTCCATAAAAGACTATATTTATCCTCAGCCATAAACCAAACTTGATTAATTATATCTCTTTCCGTAATTTAAATATTTCAGAATCGCTAATAAATAAGTCTTTTATTCCCAGTTCCATAAACTATTATTCTTTACGTCATTGTAATTTAATAGTGTTCTTTATCAAAAGCTCTGCAAAATTAGAATGTCTATATTGGAAAGGGTTTTAATAATCATTATAAGGATAAGATTTCTTGATACTAAATCATTAAGTGACAGTATATATGAGTCGTATATATCGGGTGAGTGAAAAGTCCTGCCTCTACAATATTTATTGATAGTTATTTTTGAGGCAGGACATTTGACTCACCCTGTATATATATAGGATATATATATATATATATATATATATATATATATATATATATAGAGAGAGAGAGAGAGAGAGAGAGAGAGAGAGAGAGAGAGAGAGTCGACACTGTTTTGATTCGATAATAAAAGTCAGTAAATAATAAGAGATTTATTAAATCGCTATATTAAATCACTATCGTGTTGCATTATATAAAGGCGACACACGTTCTGTCATTCCATTGATGAGTTTTGCCATGCGTTCTTGAGGACAATTATCGTGGTGTCTATTTATATTTGTCAACCTTTCGTATACTGATGAGATGTCATTGGTTCCTTTAAAAATATAACTAGATAACAATAATAACTTTTCATTAGATGAGAATGTTGTTATGATAATACTGTATCAAACACGCAACTATTGAAAAATCCAAAAGAAAAAGTAAAATGATCGAACTGTAGTTTACTAAATATCCTTTTAAACAAGTCCTGAAAACAAGTCCTTTTAAACAAATTCTCAGTCCTGAAAAAAATAGCATTTTTTAACTACTTCGACACTTTTAAGTATTTTAAACATTCTAAAGACTTCATTATTAAATACTAGAAAAGGTTAAACGAGAGATTCCATTTAAAAAACAGAGACGCAACTTCGTATATCGAATTTAACATATTTTCATACATGAAATACAGAATTTAGAAATTTATTCCAATCCTTCCTTTCTTTAACGTTGAAATAAAGCCTCCTTCATTCGTTTCTTCATTCTTTCTTTCCTTCAAAGATACTTTAATTCCGCTTAAAGTTTAAAAAAGATGTCTTTTAATTGTCCCAGCTGAGAATTTCGGTCGAAAAAATTGGGTATCTTTTTGTAACTCTGTTTGACATCAGTCTTTGAAATTATTTCAGTATGGTTTTAACTTTTCTTAAAATTTCAAAAGACATTATTTTTACATTAGCGTATATATATATATATATATATATATATATATATAATATATATATATATATATATAATATATATATATATATATATATGTGTGTGTGTGTGTGTGTGTCAGACCCGTAACTAGCTAATTTTGCGCCCAGGCAAGATCATAAAATTGCGCCTCCCTATTCCTATAACACTACACGATCCTCTAAGTGTCTAAGTGGTAAATTTCTGTAGTGCATCATCGACACATTGTCCGCACAATAGTCTTTTTGTAGGGATTTCCATTTAGAGAAATGTTCACGATGATTAGTTGAATTTTCATGTTCTACAAAACGGTTTAAATTTTTCCACTCATTAAATCCTGTTTTCTGATTTGCAATATTCTGTTTGGAAGAGCGCTCATCGAATAATATGGATGGAAAACAGAAAATAAAGTACTGAAAAGTACTGAAAATTTATAGAAATGCGCCCTTTCCTAATGGCATGGCGTGTTTGGGATAGTAGATACATATTTTTGATAGTTTTTCTGCGCCCCTCAGCTTTGCGCACCCGAGGCAAGTGCCTCACTCGCCTCGCCCTTGTTACGGCACTGGACTGTGTGTGTGTGTGTGTGTGTGTGGCATTCGATGTCGATGGCGGAGTTCTATTACACTGGCCTTGGAGTATCGAGGTGGCCTTCTATAGATTCTCTGGCATCAAAATGGCGTCAATGTTTGGGATGGTAAGCTGCTAAATAGGGTGAATCATGAGTGAGGCTGGCCTACATAATTTATTGTGATGACTAGGGGAGTAAATGAATTGGCCTGACGGTACAGAGTTTATGCAAATAGCATAGGGTTTAGTGGTAAGTCAAAGAGTCGTTCCGGGTGTGGCTCGACTCGGCCTTTTATAACATCCCGACTCTCACGCATGCGCATTGGACCCACGCCTTTAGGGCTTGACATTATTTTGTATAGTGCGTACCGGAAGCGCTTCGTGAAAGGCTCGTCATTCTATAACATATATATATTATATATAATATATATATATATATATATATATTATATATATGAGGGGTCCCGCGTCTTACGGTACCTAAGCGCCAAAATCAGAAATCGCCTCCAAAGTTCAGCAATATTCTCGTAATAGTACCTGTTATTAATTGAGCTAGAACACTCATTTTTGGCTAAATTAGAGTTCTAAGTATGCTAATGAAGATGTTGATGAGTTTTTGGAATAGATTTTCATTTTATGTTTATATACAGGGTGTCCGAGAAGTATCTGTACAAGTTTAGGCTGTTATTAAAAGTCAACCATGAAGTGTAGAAATTCCAGTGTTGTCCCATTTTACAGAGAATCTCATTAAGTTTTTTCTGATGCCAAGTTTTGATAAGTTTTTTAGAAATTCCAGTGTGTCCGAAAATTATCTGTACAATTTCATCTTTTAATAAAATTCTTGATAACACACGTAAAATTCTTAAACAAGATTATTTAGAATCTGTATTTTCAAAAGTTCCTTTTATTAAAGTAACGTTGTTACAAACATTCGATATGTGCACCATCAGTGATTCGCAAAACATCCAATCGATAATCCAAATGTTGCCATGTACGCTGCAGCATATCCACATCAATTCGCTCAATAGCAGCTGTGATTCTTGCTTTTAAATCATCAATGTCCGTCACCCGCTTACAAAAAAGAAAAAACTTGTCAAAACTTGTTATCAGAAACAACTTAATGAGTTTCTCTGTAAAATGGGACAACACTGGAATTTCTACACTTCATGGTTGACTTTTAATAACAGCCAAACATTGTACAGATAATTCTCGGACACCCGGTGTATATTTTTTAATTTTTTGTTTTTCTTATTATGCCGAACTTTGGGTGAACTTTTGGCTGGCGATAGAGGTAAAAAAAGTAGCTCGCTTCATAAGGTTTTCAACTATATTTCTAGTGTCGTAAGGTCATTATAACCCAAACCACGCGATTGAGGAAGGTAGTCCAGGCAATTTGTAGTTAGACTGGGCAAAATTGCTTCAGAAGCTTTCTAAACTGTTTCCAGCTCAGGAACCATTGCCGAATAACATATCCAAAATCCGACAAAATTGGACCCGGGAACACCCCCAAAATGAAATTCAAAATGGCGGACTGGATGTTTCCTACGAAAAAAAAAATATATATAATTTACGCTTTTATTTATAGAGATACATTTGATGCTTTTTCTTCCAGTTGTAATGTTTTAAATAATTCAACAATATACAACACAACAAGTTATTACGCAAATATAATGTTATATAGCTTTTTACAGATTTTTATAATCAATAATACAACAATTATTTTTTTCCCAGTTTCAAGTTATGTTCATTACAGAAGAAGTGATACCTGGTCACAAACATACAGAAATTAATCCTCTTCATCACTATCATCGGATAGATTACCGGTACTTGGGTTGTTATCGCAACCACTGATTTGGCACTCGCCACAAGCGGCTGAACATGGCATTCCATTACGCTTGCATCCACATCTTGAAGTAGCACATTTCGTCTTGCAGGAGCAGCGGATCATGTTGAGTAGATAATTTGGAGCTGGTGGCTTGTCGCAGGCTGTAGGGTAGTAGGAATTATTCTTTACATACCAACCCCACTGTTCTGCATCGATCTTCTCTTCTGTAGACTTCCAGATTAGTATTTGAAAGTATGTGCGAAAGCTGTGGTACTTTGTGGACGCATCGGTAGGTGGCAAACGTTCGGGTGTAACAAAAGATTTAGCTGTAGCTACCTTTTCAACTAACATTCGATGACGTAGTGCGTTAGTGGATTCAAGTGTTTTGCAGCCATACAACAGAAGCATTGCCTTTCTTCCAGCGGCTTCAATGTCAGAGTGTTGGCAACAATCAGAACAGAATGTATTTGCAACTGAACGGAGTTCAGCCACCTTCATCAGTGTGTCGAATGCTTTGGCTTTACCGATCGAAAAAATTCTGGATGTGCTATCACAGCCCGTGAAAGCATGCACAAACAGGAGATACTTGCAGATGTCATTGCCTAACAATGATTGAATGCTGAGAATATCATACACAGGATTAGGAGATGGTCCCCGTCTTATATCGCTGCGATAGTACAACTTGAAACCACTGTCCTTGGCATGGTACAGAAGGAGAATCAGCAAGTCGGTGTCTTCCCCTATTACTGTTGTAGTTGCATTTTCTGATGAGGAAACTGCTGCACGAACGATGTCCACATCAGCATCCCCATCTGCGTTGTGAACAGTACACCCGTGCTTCTTCAACATCTCACCTACGAGGGAAATAAATGCTTGCTTGTTGTTTTCATTAGCCAAGAAGTGTTCCTTCTGGCCAACAAACTTCATGCTTGGACTGAGATTCACATTTCTGCTTGTCTTGGTGCTGCGTCTTCTGTGGGTCATGTCCTTGATCGTAGGAGAGCTGCTGTAGCCATCAAAAACAATGATTGCTTTTCCATATGTTTTCAGAGTGAAATCGGCATATGAGTTGGCGATGCTGTCATATGTTTCATCTTGACGCCAGGAAACACGATGTAGTAGAGATCCACCATCCAATACGTACTGGTCTGTGCACTGAATTTCTTGAACTTCTTCTATGCGTAAAGTGTCAGTGTATTTGATTATTGCATGAGCTAGCTGAGACTTACCGGGTTTCCTCAAGATACTTCGTGATTCGAACAATGCAGGAGGATATGCACACAGTTCGTAACACATGACATCTTCAAGATTCATGTCTCCGCCAGTGGCAACAGTCATCATTCTCTGAAACAGTAGTGCAGGATCTACTTCTATATCTGAAGCATCAGTGATCACAACGGCAGAAGCAGATCCTAGTGTTTTCACTTTGTCAGATCTTTTGGCAGAATATGTAAAGGCTTGTTTCCCAATCATTTTTACGACAATGTTCGTACCGATTGAATGCAATTGATGAACGTTAACTCCAGGATCAGCAGTTAGCCCTGTTACAATGTTGCAGAGACCCGAGGTAGAATGGAATGGGGATAAGGATTCCAGACGTTCAAGTACTTTCTTCATGTCATTACTGTCCCTGATTTGTCTACTTCCCCTCATTTCCTTGTGCTGTTCACTACTTTCCAACAAAACTCTGGTGTATTCCTGCATTGCTAAGTTATAAGTGGAACACAGAGGCATAGAAAAGAGCCACGTTGTCCTTTGGATGTCTGTAAATCCACTTCCGCGTGTCAGTCCGCCTCTGCTTTTCAGGGAACGCATTAGTACTTGTTCTATCACCAGGTCTGTGCCGAGTCCGGCCCATAATCTGTCGCTTCTTCTTACCACAAACTTACCTTCCTGGAACATTTTGTTAACGGCTGGATTTTCAGAAGGCAAACTTAACATTTTCTGCAGGTACAGGTATATCGATTTCAGGTAATTGTGATGTCCGGCTGCTGCAATTATGGGGATGGTCTCCAGTATAGCTTGCAAGTGCAAATCCCACGAGCCGGTTCTGTCTGCTGTTATCAAAGAACGTGCAATGTTGATCATTCGCTGATATTCCAACCAGAGTTGACTTGTTTGCGAAGTAGATTGTAGGTCAGTTTTCTTCGCATCCAAAGTGGTAGCAATCTGAGACAATGCATTCGAAGATTCCACATCCTCAACTGATTGTTTGGCGGTCATAACATCGTCGAGCAGGTCACAAGCTTCCTTATGGAGGTCATGAGGAGTTCCATCTTCATTACGAGGGAAAACGTCTGCGACTAGTAAGGTACTAAGAGCTGCATCTACTATCATATGACCACGTATCGCTCTTGAAACAGCTTTTCCAGACATCATGTGTTGCACGGCATTTGGTCCGTATATTTCTTGAAGTACTTCAGACAATCCTGAACCATTCATAAGAGTACCGACTGCTCCCAAAAGATTCATCAGAGTGTGAAATGATCCCAGCATTAAAACAATGTCCTGCAGGTCTCTCTGTTCATTGATGATTTGGGAAGCTTTCCAGAACAAAGGCTGATCAAAGGTAATAATGCATGGGACTTTTTGATCGCGTGCTATCTTGCTCAAATATAGTAATGTCGAAAATATGCAGGTCATGTCAGTTGGCGACATATCTATGATGGGAAGGAACGTGATCGACGCACACCTGGATGTGAGACACTTGATCCACCGTGAATTGCCTGCATTGTTCCGGACCAACTTGGACCTGATCCTTCTGCTGAAGATATCTGCCAGAGAAGACTAAGTCGACTTATGGTGGCAGTGGGTACTGGAAGTTCGCGGAATGAGATGTCCCTCAACATGCTTCTCGCGTGTCTATATTCCCTAATGTCAACGGTTGCAATCTTCTTAATGTCATTGTCACCAACATTACGCCTGTGAATAGAAGGGTGGATCTTGATCTTCGGAGTTATTGCGGCAATCATACCCATTCCATGAAAGGTATTCTTCCCATCCAAAGTGCAGACATCATGATCGACGTTATCTGCTGCTAGAAGGACTGCAGTGTTTTCATCAACAGTAAAAGAGCCAGACCCACTTGCCAGCGCCGCGTTTCTTTCGAATCTTGTTACTTCTGCATACGACGAACAGTAACCCAGCTGATGGAGAACGTCAATAAGGTACCTTGACCTAAAGTTGTGGTGTAGCTGAACCGACAAACCGATCTGTAGTGGACATAGTAATCCTCTAGGACGGGTTGCTTGCATAATGCTCTGCCCAATTGCACCTATTTTTCTTGAAGCATCCTGTCCGCTAATGCTTTTGATAATAGCAATTTCAGACTGTTGGGAATGTAATCAAGAGCACTTTCTGCAGTGATGTCATTTGGAGATGGATACACATCTTTTCTAGGCGAGTCGACAGACTTGATATCACTTCTGATTATTTTTGCAGCAGCTTCTACTAGGTAAATCTTCTGTAGCTCTATATCTATATCACATTCTTTCGACTTTTTGTGATAATCTATAAGAATTTCATTAGCTGTCTCTCGTAGTGTTACTACATCTGCCTTCCCACTTTCACCTGATATTATGATCTTGTCTCCGTAACGTTCTAAGAGCTTTCTCTTCATGTGCCTGCGTTCGTAGACAGAGCTCTGACTTCCTTGAAGATATTCCTCCATTTTGGAAATTAGGTCTCCAATCAACAGTTGTTCATCATCATTCTCTTCCAGGTAAGCACAGGTCTGAAGGAATGCTTGGTGTTGCTCTTCATTAGTTGGTCTCCCTTTCTTCGAATCATGATCGTCGGAGGAGTATGCGCGAGGAATGTTTTTTCCACTTCGAAAATTTACGCTGCAGGTGTGATGGTAGACACAATCTGCAGCAGGAAGATCACGAAGATAATACTCCAGACGGCCTTTTACATTAAACGACCATTCATCGCAACGGCTTTCACAGCACCTTTTTATGGTTTCGGAGAACTATGTAGTTCTTATTTTGACATGCTCTGATTTTGGTTTGTGTTTGGAAAAAAAGTCCACAAAGGTATCACAAAACAAACAGTGAGTAGCACTGGAAAATGCGTATTCATGAAAACGAGCACTTTTCCTTGGTATTGCCTCGGCTGCGGTCTGTCCCTTCTTTATTTCAATGGTCTTTTATCCGTAAACCTTTTCCTACATACAACGTGAACACTTATTCCAGCTGTTGCAACAACATCGCTTCCACGGCTGCGGCTGGATGCATTTATACCATCTGCTCCTTTTTGCGAGATGTGAACCACTTCCTGTCCGCTGTCCAATTTCTCCTTACAAATCACGCACAATTCTTCAGGGGTCTGCATTCTTGAAGGCGAACGCACACCGAGTCAGCCGTACACCGAGTCAGTCTGAAACAGAAAACACAAATTAATAAAATGTGTTGCAGTATTTAAAAGGAGTACATAATAACAGTTTTAAAGAAAATGACAAGCACAAATACGCAGATTTGATAGTGGGTAGTAGGAATTAAAGAGTTGTATATAATATATGTTTATAAAGATGTAGCAATGTCCATTCTCACATACACTCCATACAGTATATTTTATTTACATTACGTGACGTCATAGTTTAATACTAGCCGCCTAATACAATTTTTAGTGTCATGTAGGTTAATTTAGAAACGAAAATGTGTTTTAAAACATTTTACTGATCAAGAAAAACGTCATAACTCTCTCTACAAAGCGAAATTAAAAATTTATTGTATTTCGTAGGAAACTGCCAGTCCGCCATTTTGAATTTCATTTTTGGGGGTGTTCCCGGGGTCCAATTTTGTCGGATTTTGGATATGTTATTCTGCAATGGTTCCTGAGCTGGAAACAGTTTAGAAAGCTTCTGAAGCAATTTTGCCCAGGTTGAAGCTATTTTTGCTCTAGATTGCCTGGACTAAGGGTGAAAATAGTGATATCCATCAAAAACACGTCTTCGCCTGTGGTGGCGCTTAGGTATCTTAAGACGCGCGACCCCTCAATTATATATAGTTCTAAAGCGCTCGTTAAAAACACAGATATAATTGAAAAGAATATTCTAGAATGTCCATTCATCCATTTTAAAAATAATTTCAATAACATTGCGGGACTGTATAAAATTGACAATATACTGTTAAAATACCTTTTACCTTTAATCAACTCTTGTTAATCATGTGCTAATCTTTTTATTTCTCTGTCCCGTTGTACATATGTATATATTTTCGTCATCTCGCCTTCTCCCTTCATTCCCTGACGAGGTGTACTTCTGAATCCACGAAAGACTTTGGAATCATTTTTCTTTTCCTTGTGGTGCGCATCATATATATATATATATATATATAATATATATATAATATATATATATATATATATATATATATATATATATACGTATAATCATATATGAATATTCGTTTGTGTAAGAATATGTCGCATATTTTCTTTCCTGAGTAAACCTTTCCATGTAAGTCTCTTTGAAACGTAGAGTCCACTTTACCAGTTTCATTTTGGCTAACGTCAGACGATTTTATTAAGTATTGGAGAAGACCTCCAGGCAGTAAAGGCTTAAATGTTTTTGAAAACTTAGCCGCACTTGTACTACACAATATATCTCATAGTTTTCTTGGAAAAGCATTTTTATCTACACTATTTTTCCTTCATGTCCTTATTTACTTTTTTAGTGAATGGAATGGAATGGAATTTCTTATTGCTTACATAGTATAACAATACACAGCATTAACATAATTCAAATTGAGTCGTATAAAGACATTATTAACAGGTATATAAATTTACGATATGAAATTTTTTGTTTACAATGTCAGGAAAAATGAGATGAGGAAAGACGTTGGGAACTTGAGACATAAACATCTGTAGATTCTAATGACGAATCGTCGTTGTACGAGAGGCTGCGATGGATGTTCATTGTACGATTCTTAAATGAAAGCAGTGTTCACCGCTCGATTCTTTTACAGCGATGTTAAAGCTTAGAACAGCGGTTCTCAAACTTTTTCTTCTTCTGCTGTACCCCTTCAATTCTTTCACGGGATTTTCTGGATTTTCGAGAGAGAGGATTTTTACTTTCTTTACCACCGTGTGATTCGTGGCCATTTGTTAATCGTATATAAAATTAAAAGGGTTATATTTTCAGGACCCCTTCGCGTACCCCCTAAGATTCAATCGTGTACCCCTGGGGGTACGCCGTACCCCGGTTTGAGAACCATAGGCTTAGAAGGAAGAAGCGCGATCTTGCTTGTAAAAAATTAATTAATCAAAATTAATGAAGTTGATGCCCAAAAACAAAATATTACAAAGCATCATTGTCAAATTTTGCACGTTTTTATTTCACTCAATGTCTTCAGGTTGTTCACGCTGAAATTTGGGTGCATTTAACTAAAACGTTGCCTCATTTATAAAAGAATGAAAGAATAGACAAAGAAATCAAAACCTTGCAAACAAGGGTACGTTCAGAAATGTTCATAGAACGTCTAAAAACGTTCTAAAAACGTTCGGAATGAATCCATTATCCTGAATGATCATTAATCTTTCGCACACTGATAATACTCATCTTAGTTTTTCGACGTTGATTGATTTTAAAGATTCGAGGTTTAATCCAAGCTTTCGACTTTGCTCAATACGCTTTTAAAAGTCATAAAATAAGTTCATAAGTTCAGAGTTTCTCGGATTAAGGTCTCGTTAGCGTTAAATTCATTTGCTAATACTGTATTTTCCTGCAATATATATATATATATAAAATCATCGATGCATTTGTAGTTTAAGTGGAAGTATGAAGGATTAAACATCTTTTTACACAGAGCACCATTCCGCCCATACCCCTATTTCAGGGTACGAGCAACTCGCAGCAACACTGCCAAGCAGATAGGGGAAGTGGGGGTCAAAGTACTAACGAGTTTTTCGTACATGAATCATCACCAGTGTGTTAGTCTAGTCCATAGGTTCCCAACCGGTGGGCCATGGTGGATTTTCAAGTGGGTCATAACTAGTGTTTGTAATGCTTCAAAATAAGTCAGATATATTTCAAAAAACATTCTTATATATATATACAGTGGTGGGCACCGTTAACCAAAAAGTTAACTTCGTTAACCGCTAATCCGTTAACCAAAAAGTTAACTTCGTTAACCGCTAATCCGTTAACCAAAAAGTTAACTTCGTTAACCGTTAATCCGTTAATTCGTTAAACATGTAACGGAAGTTACCGATAAACCGTTAACGTTAACTTTTATTATAAAAAAATGAAAAAACACAATATATATATAATTTAATTTTCCCTCTTCTTCTCGTTCTCCATTTTGTCCATGAGATGCATGTTGCCCTTCATGAAAATTAGCATATCAAAGTTTTCATCAGACAGGGATGATCTCTTGGCCCTCAGGATGTCCTTGCCCATAGAGAACAAACGCTCCACTGCAGCACTGGAGGGGATGGCTGTGTTGAACTTGATGAACAAGTCCACCAACACTTGCTCACCCAAGAAGGCAGCATCTGTCAGCAAGTCCTTGGAGTTGGTCTCCAGCCAGGTCTTGACCAAGTTCTGGACCTTGCCCTTGAGTGACCTGTGGCTTCTGCTGCTCTCTTTTGTCTGGATGACAGCACTGAAGAAGTCATCTCCTCCTCCTCCTCGTTGTTGCTGCCTCCACTGTTGCTGCCCACTTCGTTGGACTGCTGCTTCATGGCCTCCTCGACTGTACCCTCCATGCTTTTCCTCACCCTGGCGACCTTGGTGTTGTCATACTTGTCCAACCAGATGAGGCGAAACCTGGGATGGAAGGCAGCAGCCAGCTGGCATTCGTCATCCTCCAGGAGGGGCCCAAACCTTTTGTCGATGCCTGCAAAAAGAGCGTCGACCAAGGCGGATTAATTGCGCACCTGCTCAGCACTAAAAATAATAGAAACTTTTAAACGTTTATTTATGAATTTTTTGGGTTAACAGACTTGAGTTAACGGAAGTTAAATGTAACGGAAGTTAACTAGTCCGATAATGATTTTCAAAGTTAACTTAAAAGTTAAATCGTTAACGAAAAAGTTAACTTCGTTAATTAACGATTAACGGATTAACGATTTGTGCCCAGCTTTGTGTATATATATATATATATATATATATATATATATATATATATATACACGCGAAGTAAAATAACGCACTATCGTGACGAATTAACAATTGATAATGGTTCGCGATAAGCCGAAACTGTATTGGTGTTAAGAAATAAAAATTTATGTCTTCCTGAAGAGTGGTTTCTGTAGTAATGCTTAGTTAAGAATATTAATTTCTGTTTAATTAAATAAGATAATGTTTAATGTAAATCATTTACTAATAATTATGAAATTACGAAAAAGTATGTTTGTTAGATTTAAATTGTTTAAAATGGGTAGAGTTGGTAGTCCTGGACAGAGGAACACAAAGAGCCGGCTACTACCAT
Source organism: Bathynomus jamesi (assembly GCA_023014485.1). Classification (NCBI taxonomy): domain Eukaryota; kingdom Metazoa; phylum Arthropoda; class Malacostraca; order Isopoda; family Cirolanidae; genus Bathynomus; species Bathynomus jamesi. Next base: position 1,181,873 of record JAJOZX010000592.1, read on the forward strand.
AAGGGAGTCAGTCTTGAGGCAGGCGCGTTACGCGTAAGTTGACGAAATGTAACGTAAAATTAATTAATTGTGTGTTCCTCTCCGACGTAAATTATTATAATAGAAATTTCATACTCGCATACCCCTAACTTAACTAAACCATTTTCGGAATCAATAAAACGTTCACAAGTGTTAAAAAAAGAGTATTAATATACCCCCTTCCCCCTTTGTTTTGTAACGGACTTTCAGGTCTCGGCGCGGCTACCGGAAACTTTATACGATACGGCAAAAAGAGTGTAGAGAAACAAAGTGATAAATGAAAGAAAGAGCCGATAGAGAATAAATAGAGATATAGTAAAGTAGAAAGAAGAGTAAATAATGAGAAGAAAGTAAATAATAAAACCTATTCACTACATCTGGTGGCGAGCGGTGGTCTTACATCATATTTTGTGAGGCTTACCCACGTGACTTAGTATTTTGATTAAAATTCTTAAAACCCGGTATATTAGCCAATAGCGTTAATGAATAATTTTATTTCGATTATTGAAATCTCTAAATGCAAAGTTTATCTCGTTTGCAGGCAAATTTCGATTTTCATTCCTTAAAATTTCATTGTAAATATAAATTCAAGATGGCGCATCGCCTTCGCATCCTGATAGCGTCCCTGACAAACTTCGCGCCTAAAAATTTAATTTTTTTTTTTTTTCCTTTCTTTTCGTGGGAGTTCGTTGGATTCTGAAATGTTCCCTTTGTTCCATTTTGCATCGTCCAGTTCCGTTACTTGTCGCAGTCTAGTGACTCAAAATTTCTTTTAGTCGCGGTACAGAGTCGGTAGAAAAATTTGTCTGACTCAATATTGCGAGTCATTATTACGTTAAATTTCGTTCATTCGGTTGGAGAGGGCATAGTTGTGAAAATTATCGTGCTGCCTGAAGACTCAATTTTTCTTTTTTTTTCGTCTCTTCCACTGTATGCCTGTTTCAGCTTACCTTTTTACTTTTTGTTTAAAACTTTTGGAATTAGTGATAATTGTGATAATCATAATAATAAGAATAACGATTTGTACGTAAGTGAATTGTTAGTTTAAATACAGTGATACACATTTTATATGGTCCTTTCAAAATGTTTTAGCGAAAATTTGTACCGATTCAAAAACATTTCATGAACATGAGAAATTTTCTGGGTTTCATTAGCAGATTTTTGATTATATTTCGATTGCCTGTATATAATAATAGGATTATTTTGTTTATATAGATTTACGGGCTTTTTGCTTCGCTCGCTTCGCGCTATATAGGTTAAGTTACAGTTAATTGATAGTCGAAAGGTAATCTTAAACATATTAAATTTGTCAGATTATAAGTCGCCGTATAGGATTGTGTAAAATTTCAAAATAAGCAGAATTCGTTTAACTGAAATAGAGAAATTGTGTTGTGAAATTTTCTATAAGTTTTTTTTATTTTTATATACTCATTAATTATATACTTACTTATTAACTTATACGTATTTATTAGTTATATATATAATTATATATATTTATATACTCATAAACTTTGGTAGGTAAGCTGATTATCTATTTTTTTTCTCCTCTCTGTTCCTTTCGTTCATTTCACGACAATTCCGACATATTTGGTAAAATGGCTATTGTATTGTACTAAAGACAGATTTCTTGTAGGCGTATCGTAAAATATTGTTCGGAGATTAACCGTTACTACGGTATCTGTCTATTGAGTAGTAAATTCTTAGTTATTTAACAAAATTTTAATTGGTTTAACATAAATAATAATAGAATTTTCTTTAATAAGCACAAATGTTATGCATTAAATTCTAAATAGCTCTTTCCGCGCATAGCATGGAATTTCTTAATTATAGGCCTAAAAGCGGCAGTAAATTTTATTTTTATTTTGGCGGCCAATGTGAGTTACGGTACACATTTTACTAAATCTGGATATTATAATTTTTTTGAATTACAGAAATTTGTGCAGGAAATTTTTCATATTTTCTTTACGTTTTATAAATTCATTCAATAATCAATTTTATTTGTATAGGTAGGCCGATTTTTATTTTTCTTTCCAGTTCAATGAAAATGGTAAAATTTTTAATTGGGAATTTAGAGTGTATTCTAAAAAGGATGTTTTAATTTGATATTTTAATTTGGGTATTAGAAATGAAAAATGTCCTTTTTTTTAGTTCGAGCGTTTGCATAGAAAAAATTACAAAATTGTCAGGATATAATGCAGTTTCATTCGGTTAGGGATATTTGTATAGAGGTTCGCTTACATCAAAGCGACCGCTCTTAATTATGCAGTGTTGTTTTTGTTTACAGTAGGTGCGTGTATTTTTTAGTGCATATGATCTATTCTTATTTAGTATAACTATGCAAATTTGTAGTTTCACTTGGAAATGATAAATTACTGAGATTTTTGTGATTTGCAAACCATACTGGGGTTTCTGTTGAAGGAGAGAGTTGTATCTCAGATGTAATTTGCTAATTGCGAGTTCAATTCGTATGAAATTTAACGTTTCAGGTTGGAATTACTGTATTAAAATGATTTTTGGTAGTAATATTTAAATTTTTTTTACTTTTTAATAACTGTTTTGGAAAATTATTATTGTTTAAACCTTCAGTCGGGGTTAACTAGTGCATTCGAAACATTGACTCAAGTGTACACTCGGAAATGGAGCCTTCTAGATAGCCAGTAACGTTTTTGTGGCGTCTTTGTGTGCTCCTCCTCAAAGCAAGAGGGTTCATGATTGTCAGAGAATGGATGACATGAAGTTTCTGGGGTTCATTTTTGTCTTTTGTATTTAAAAGTATTGAGGTGATTTCTGACGATAGTTTGAACAATAATATTTATAAAATTATACTAACAGTTACTATGTATGGGCGCTTTTATATTTATACTGTACAATTTTGTTTAGCGTTTTATGACTTTTTTTATCTTCTCCGCTGTAACTGCCATAAGTGACCTTATTGGTAGCTAGATTTGATTACAATTTTTGCGAAATTTTGAGATGTGTAATTTTTTTTTCTTTCCGTGAATTTGGCCAGAGCAAATGTGTAGTTAGTATTTCGAAGTGAAATGTCGAGAAAATTCGATAAATTAAATATGAAATGATAAGCAGTCAGTGGCGACTCGTGGTATAAATGTATGGGGGTGCGATTTCATAAAATTGTACGACAACACGGACTCATAATAGGCTAGCGCGAATCCAACTGCCGCTCACAAGAGTACTTGTATTAACATATGCGGCTATGCCAGACGTACAATTCTAGTTAATTACAAATAAGTAATAATTTCAATAAAATACATATAAATGGCTTATATCATTATTACTGAAGTAACTATTAGTAAAAATAAAGTTGTTATTATAAAAAAAATTCGCGATTGTACTTATTTTTCATTACAACAGTAAAATATAATTTATATTTACTTGAGCGAAAAATCTATCGCTCCATTCGGCTGCAATATTATTTTGTATTCAAACAGCGATACGCTGTTTGAAGCTATGCTATAAGTTTAGAATATTATGTACTGTATGAAGGCTTACTCAAAATGCCTCATGAATCATGATATGCCACATGAATTTTTAAAATATATTTCAAGAATATTTATTTTAATATCTTAAAATTAATATATTTTTTATCTGTTAAATTAATATTTATCGTTTCAAGCAAGGGGGAGCGACCGCTCCATCGCTCCTATACGCCAGTCGCCACTGTAAGCAGTGCAGAAACACGTTTCGAATAAACTTCTTTTTTTTTAAAATTTCAAAGGCTCAGTTTGGGGTCAACCAAGTTGAATCCGAGTTCCATCAAGTGAGTTTAGTCGACCGGATAGGTGATCGATCACCAATGAGAGAGAGAGAGAGAGAAGAGAAACCTAGACTGCGCAGGGACTTGGCGCAGGATGGTTTCGGAAGAGAAGAGAGAGAAGAGAGGAACCGAATGCGCATGCAGTTGGCGCAGGACAGTTTCGGAAGAGAAGAGAAATTTACGTGTGCAGAGTTTTGGCACACGAAAGTTTCGATCGAAGATGGTCTACTGGTATTTTTCGGGCAGTAGCTGGTCACGCTGCTCGAATGCTTCGCTAAATATGTGTCGCAGCACGCGGTAGACAAGCCACGCGAGCTTGAACGGGTGCCTACGACTGTACTGTCCATACAGACATACAGTAGGTTCGTTGGGAAACGGCCTACGGCGGAGTCATCGTTTGATTGTTGCCAGTAGAAGAGTCTTTCAGCTGGACGTAGGAAGAGCAGCGTTCACCGACAAAAGTGGAGATGAGACAAGGCGAGTTTCTTCATCGACTTCTAGAATTGCAAATTTCGTCCAATTCCAGCGCGTGGTCCCGCTTTCAGATATCTCCCCCCCTGATCCTTTTAGAATTGGACGTCTCTTGTTTTTTTTTTCGCCATTGGAGAGAGAGCGGAACCATTATAGCGTGCTGCCCTGTTGCAGGTTGATTGATGCAATCCCTTGCATTCTAGTGAAGTGAGCAGGAGAGCTGCGATTGAAAATTGAAATCCGTTGTCAGCGTGCGGAGTGTCATCTCAACAACAGTAGTATAGCCGCAAAAGGGGAGAGTGCAGGAATGTTGCAGGTTATTATGTAATGTTGCAAAGGGGGGTGGGGGTTGTTGCAAAGGGGGAAGGGGGTTGTTGCAAAGGTGGATTGTTGCAAAGGGGTTGTTGCAAAGGGGGTGGGGGGGAACTTGGAGGCGGCGTTATCCCTCAAGAGAAAGGAGGAGGAGGAGAAAGGAGGAGAGGTGTTCACCTGGCAGGAGCCAAGTGCACATTAAGACTTCCAGCCGGGCTGGCGTTGTTTTATAGGCTCCTAATCAGCCAGAATCAGCCAGTTGGCTGAGCCAAGGTGAGAGAGACGCCTGAAGGAGAGAGAGAGACAGCTGAGGAGAGAGAGCTGAAGAAGAGAGAGATGCCTGTAGGAGGGAGAGACGCCTGAAGAAGAGAGACGCCTGTAGGAGGGAGAGACGCCTGAAGGAGAGAGGATAGGTGCACATGCAGGAGTACACATGCTGGAGGTACACACATACGTATACATGCAGGAGTACACATGCAGTAGGTACACATGCTGGAGGTACACGCACACATGCAGTAGGTACACATGCTGGATGTACACATGCAGGAGTAAACATGCTGGAGGCAAACATGCAGGAGAGAGAGAGAGACGCCTGAAGGAGGAAGATACATGCAGGAGAGAGAGAGAGAGAGAGCTGAAGGAGGGAGAGAGACACCTGAAGGACAGAGTGGAGTTCTCCCCCAATTTATTTTCGTTCCCTAACCTAAGAGGCCACTATGGGGTTTACCAAAGGGCCTGAAATAGAAGGAGCAGAGCTCCTTACTCGGCGGAGCCGAGGGGGGAATGGTTCTTCACCAGCTTCGCGATCTTTTATAATCCTCTATTCTGGCTGAGTTGCCAGATAGCGCAAGGTATTCCAGATAGCGCCATGTGTCCCATTAATCGTGTAACACATATATAACGGCTGTTATTCCAAATGTACTTGTATATATAATAAACTAATGAATCATATAAAATACCACAATATATTTTATATGGTTATACAAGATTCAACCGTATAAAATAACACAAGCGCCTCTTTCATTACGCTTTAATAGAATTAACAAAGTTACCCTATTTCGTTAGACAGAAAACGAATTTTTATAAGGGTTACCCAACTAATTATCCACCATTCAATAAATAATAGCAAACGTGAATAAAGAGTTCCAATTCAATGGGTAACTATATCGACATAAGCTTATTATTGTAACGTTTGCTCCCAATATAAATTTTCCTAAATAACAGTAAAACCAATTAATTTAATTATGAAACTTCATTTAAATACAGCTTCATTAAACTTGAAGATGAACGAAACAAATAACATAGTTATCCATAATTCAGCCCTCACGAATAACGAAACGAAATGATCATTTACGATACAATTCGAAATACGATAATTTACGATACAATTCCACCAAACGAGATGAAAACTTATGAAACATATAGCCTCATTCCTGCGACGAAAAAAATGAAAAAACGAAATTAAAAGAAACGAAGAAAGCTGGATTTCCCCAAAACACAGTCCACTATAGCGAGGTTGGTTTCGGAGAAAATCTGCTTGCGAGAGACCTTTCTTAAAGACAGCTCGATAAGTACTCAATGTTCCAAATATTAATATTGCCATTATAATTACTTCTACAATGAATCCAATTAAATTCTGCTTATTAAATAACTTTTTTAGACACTTGATTTTTATTATAAATATTTAAGTCACGAATAACAGTGGGAAAAACGTCCGGAAAAGAAAATTATGAAACATCTCCTTCCAGACCACTCTTGATATATATATATATATATATTATATATATATATATAATAAACAACTCATGCACACACACACAACACCACACACCACACACACACACACACACACACACGATGAAAGGCAGAAGCTAAATCAGTTCGAATCGTGTCTCTAGGGACACGATTCGAACGAAAAAGGTCTCTAGGGACCTTTTTCGGCCGAGGGATTATCCTTCTACAAGCTATTCGAGCAGAAATCACCACTGACTTCAGATATTAATTTTATCATTCTTATTACTTCTACAATGAAAATATTTACGCGTAATTTGTATGGTGTCATATAGAAATATAATGATATATATATATATATATATATATATATATATATATATATATATATGGGGGGGAGATCTCTCACCCGTTCTTCGGCCCGACCCCGTTTCATTGTAGAAATAATAATAATAATATATATATATATATATATATATATATATATATATACCCTTTGGATAACCTTTGGTTAGCTTCCGCCCGAATTGTTCATTCTGACGAAGGTCAAGGGAAAAACGTACACACAATATATATATATATATATATATATATAATATATATATATGCTACACACAGACCGTGCATGGAACAAGGAACTCTTCTGGGATAATTAAATCCACTATAGTCCGAGTAAGTAATGACAAATACCGCCTCGGTGGTGTAGTGGTTAGCGTCGCGGACTACGAATCCATCGGCCCAGGGTTCGAGACCCGACGGCAGCCGGCGCGCAGCAAAGCCCAGCTGTTCATCCTTCCACACAATAAAGAAAGTGGTTGGTAGATAAATGGGCACCCTAGGAGGCCTAGTGGTCAAGACGCTGGGCTGCTGATGGGTCGTGGTTCGGAATCCACGTTAAACTGTAGGTCTAAGGTGGAGTGAAAAGCTTGACCTTCGTCAGAATGAACAATTCGGGCGGAAGCTAACCAAAGGTTAGCCCGACGCGGGCAACGGGTCACTCGCAAAGAGAATTTAATCATTGGTAAACTTCCTTCCAGACCACTCTTTCTATATATATATATATATATATATATATATATATATATATATATATAGAGAGCGAGAGTTTTGTTCAATAAATAATAATCGAAAAAAATCATGCACGATTTTCTATGTAGCAATACTAATTAACTCTTTCTCGCCTACGGCGTGCAAGAACGTGCACTCGCTCGTAAATTAGACCTCCAGTTTAACATGGGTTCAGAAATACATCTCGTCGATGGGGTTCGTTGCTTACTCTACCACATGGACTTTTATATGTAAGAGACCTAACCTAACCTACGAAATACATCTCGTCAGGGCCGATCCTAGAGCCATATATAGCAATGGAAATGAGCGCGATGTGTCGTTAAATACGTGATTTAAAATAACAGGACCATTTTACCCGAGGCAGTAGTATACCGAAAAACATCGTAATGCACGATTTTTTCTATGTAGCAATAATAATTAACTCTTTCAAATACGTGATTTAAAATAACAGGACCATTTGACCCGAGGCAGTAGTATACCGAAAAACATCGTAATGCACGATTTTTTCTATGTAGCAATAATGATTAACTCTTTCAAATACGTGATTTAAAATAACAGGATCATTTAACCCGAGGCAGTAGTATGCCCGAAAAACATCGTATAACCTAACTATAATTTACAACTATAGTTTACCTTGACTTTCATATGCTTCTATCCTGTTTTATTAATAAAGATTTTTAACTTTTAATAACGTATGAATAAAGATTTTTAACATTTAATTTTATTTTAGTATTTATTCATGCCACGCCGCCTTAGACCACAGCTTAACGTTGAAACCGAATGTTCTTTTTAAAATATAATTAGGATATAATTTCTTTATTATAAAATAAGTTAACAATTATGTTAACAAACAATACTAATAATTTGTAAGTAAAAAATATAATATAAGGGACTACCATAGAAATGTAAGTGCCTATAATTCGATTTTATATATATGTTACTCGTCCGGTCTCGTTATAGCGGATTGGTACACGTCATAGCTCCACCCAGCTACATCGGCAGCCAATCACGACGACATCTGGTCTTTTGGGCGGAGCTTGGCGAATGTGCATATAAAAGGGGATATTTTCAGTTGGGAGTAACAGTAGCTATTTTCGCATCAGTGAATAATCAACCATGGACCTGTACGTCTCCCCAGACTTGTATGAAGAACGTGATACTGCAGCATTAACCACAATTAGTCTTTTCAATGCGGCTGATTGTGGCGAACTATTTTCGACGCAAACCGTAGAAGATATTTGCAGTGACGCTCCTTACAATCCGACGCAAGGGACTACCATAGAAATGTAAGTGTCCATAATTCGATTTTATATATATACGGAGAGTTGTAGTATTCGTCAAATAGATACTAGTCAAAAATGTCAATCAATGTTATTTCCCCATTATGCTAAAATCGAAATTTTTATGGCGTTCACTCCTCGAACCAAAGATATCTTCACATAATGGGGATCTGTCTGTCTGTATACTCTGTATATGTTTTCCTTTAAGGTCCGATGAGGATTTGACACGAGTTATACAATCTTTTGAAGGGAATACGGATGATATACTAATCAGTCAACAATGTCAAATAATGTAAGTGTTTTTCGATCTTTTTGGGATAAGAAGACAATATATTTTCATAAATTTATTAAATGAAAGAAATCAGTACAATAAACGAATATACAAATATACGAACAAAAACATTATAATATACAACGAGTACGTACAATTGGAAAACGGTTTTTTATCTGTCTGCATACCATTTCATCGTTTCGGTGAGTGTGACACGGGTCAAATAAATTTAAAAAATTTATAAATTCTTTATCATTTGACATATGCATGAGAAATGAGACACAGTACATTCCGCAAACATTAGTAAAATATCCCTGCATACGAAATGGGTTCCATACAACTTCGGGAATATGTAACTGAGCGAGAAATTTTACAATAATAGGGTCACTCCAGGGTTGAGTACCGAGTGAATCAAAATAGTACAGGCGCTGTCTATTTTTAAAATAGACAGCGATCCAGTGAATCCCTTCATTACCGATGATGTCTGTGTTCACAATAAGACTACCGCATTCTCGCGTACTTGGCAAACTCAATGTTTCATTCTTCGCAAACACGCCGATAAATTTGGAACGTGTGACTCGCTCCATTACTTTCTGAAGTGTATTAGCATCCATTTTAAAAGTCAGTGATAACGCTTCTAAATCTATCTACTTCTATTAGGGCTTGCGATTCGAGATATACTAGTACACTAATAGGAGCGTCTATAGGCTTGGCGAATTCCAGCCGCACTGAGATGTTACCGCTCTGCTGTGGTGTTAAATGGGTATTTACGCTAGCAGATAAGTCAGGTGTAATGTCAAACGGATAAAGGTTAAATTGATCAATGAATTCTTCCTGCGTTACCCCATTACCAAGCTCATCACAATCACCTGCAATATGGGTCAGATTACTATAGGCTCTGGCACAAAGAGGTAACACAGCGTCTGATGAATAGTCCGTACCCATTGTTCCACCCAAAGCAGTGCCATTAACGTATAGAGTTATATTTTTAAGTCCGAAATTCTCGAATTTAAAGGCACTCTTTTTATATTTTCCATTCACCGAAGCGTGGTCCTGCATGCCGATTAATATCCTTTTAGGAAGATTTCCCAGGGCAATGTTTTCTATCTGCTTCGATGCCAACCCTGCAGGAACCGTATATAGTTTGATCTGCACTCTGTTAATAGGATATTTCACTGTAGCGTTTAGTAAATTTTTCTCAATTTCTAGTTGTTTTGGTGAACTTAATTTCACTCGCCGTACGCGGAGGTATGTGTCCATAATGTGAACCACAACGGACTTTGCACCCTCTTCTTGATTCGCATCCAGATTTAAGCAGATCTCAGGACTCGTGCGGGTGAGCTTTATTTTCATATCCACCCCGTTCACAAGCAACTTCTCCTGGAAAGTGAAATCTGTGTGCAACCGTCCAAAACACTCGTATATTTTCTTTTTAGAATTTTTAAATTTGTCCTTTATACTATTTTCATCTTTAGTTTGATAATATCCCTCCGCACTTAAAAAGGTAGCCTTCGCTTCTTTGGAAAAGTTGAGGACATTTTCCAAATAGGCTCGTAGATGATAGTACCCCGTGCCTGCCGATATGTTGGTCTGATTTAAATATACGTCACACTGGTTGAATATGGCGTGCAGAAAGTTTGTTTCAGGGTATACAGCATATTTGTCATCGCAGGCCGTTCCATCAGAATGGGCTATACGTAGCTTAGCGTACATGTGCACACAGCTTGGATCAAAAAAGTAAGGACCTGAGCTGGGTATCACGAATTCTATAGGTGCACTCGGGGAACTAATTGTGTTTAAAGGGTTAATTGTAATAAAGTCACTGTGCTCAATAGAAACTTGGGTTGGCGGGAGCTCAAAAAAGGACAGCTCCGACTTACAGCATTGTGAACTACATGGGTGGATGAAGCGTGCCATGGCGAAATAGTGACTCCTCTCTCGACAAGTGGTAAACAAACTATGATTCATGAGATCAATATCCTTAGCTTATATCAGTCAAAAAAGTGGTCAACCATAGGTTTCATTCGCTTACAGCATTTCTTTTTTGATAGCCTTTTACGTTTAATACCACGTGACCCCTTCTTCTTCTTCCGGGGAGCCCTCTCTTCTTCTTCCCGCCACCACGCATTTTTCTCTTTGCATCTTTGATGATTTCGTTCCGTGTACGCTTTAAATGTTTTTTTAGGCTTCTTTAGGTTTAGCCCCGGCCAATATGTCTTCTGCAGTGTTAAGGCCTGATTGTAGCGCTTTCCTTCCAAGGTATCTGGCACCCCTCTTCAGCAAAGGAACAGCCGTACGTAGTATGGATGAAAAAATGGATCCAAGTCCACTACCGCGCTGGTATCGCATCCCTCGATAGACGGTGAAAGGCTTTCTATCCATTATAACTCAGTGCGTCGAAAGTGTAGCTTCACTGTTAAGCTCCCGTTACCGAATGGGAAGTTTTCGCCCTCAATCGTTCTTATATATATTGTGATATTGGTTATTAAATTAGTTGCGACATTCACATAATGGGGTCTGTCATATGTAATACTCAAACTCCTTCCTCTATGGTTGGGGATGTGAGCAATGCGCAGCAGGCGTGCCTGGGTATCCCCAACAAACTGGTGCTCCACTATATTACTGTAAATATAGCACATGTCTGGGGACCTTTCAGCCAATTTCTCCATCTTCAATTGATACATTAATCTGGACAAGTTATACTGTGTCTCGTGAAATGTGTCTCTTTGGAAGGCTGCGCTATATCGGCCGTTGGTTAGAATTTTGAACTTTCTATGTTCTTTAAGACATCTGTTAGTCTTTGATTTTAGGATTAGTGTATGTGCAGGGTTGTTTACGATTTCATATACTAAATCATTCGTAAGGTTTGAGTTTCTTAAACTTACGTTTAAGCCTCTCACAACATCCTCGGCCGAACCATATTGACCCGGCCCTAGTCTTACTTCTGTACTGTAATACCGTGCAATCTTAGTCCAAGCGATGCGCATAGTTTCATCCATAGCTACCCCAGCTTTTTCACACTCGTCAATGTCTCTAAGAATCGTAAAAACGGTTTCTTCATGTTCAATATTTAAAAAGACGGTGTCCAGCTGAATTTCGCATATCCCCACCTCATACGAATCACGACCCAATTCAATGTGCCCATGGAGTTCTGTTACAAAGTTGGCTAGCGTGTTGTTAGGGTGTACAGACAGGGACGAGGAGGACGGGAGTGTGACGTAGAAATGGTTAGGAGCCATGTTGCATACTATTTAAGCTTCATTATTGCATCAGCTTTTATATAGGTGTTGAAGCTTTCTGGGTACCCTAGCCATTTCACCAGGTACATTTTTCTCCTTCCTGAACCTTTGCTTCCTAAAATTTTCTCAATTTTAAACACATTTTTTTCTAAATTAAACGCAACTTTCTGCAATTCCTCGCGGTAAAAGCCTCCTGAGATTTCTTCCCCATTCAAATCTTCAATGTAATACATCATTATCACACCTTTAGGTCTCACAGCCCTAACTTTAAAAATCTCGCGTGTCCATCCTTGCTCAAAACCCTTTGCGAATTTATTCCCCGAACGCGACAGCCTTACATAATCATTGATTTTGAAGCGCACAGAGTGTGGTGGTGGTGGTGGTGGTGGTGTCCATCTCTTCTCGGGAGCGTACCTCTTTCTAAAACTTCGTTAGGTGTTGCCCCAATCGTGCGATGGTGTGAGCGGTTGTAGGATGATGCCAATGGTTCCAGAATGTCTAGAAATCTGTATGTGTTTTTATGTGTAAAATAACGGTGCATGCGTTCCTTTATGGTGCGCTGAACTCTTTCAGCTAAAGAAGCCTTATGTATAGAATTGGTTGTGTAATAGCTGATATTAAACTCTGTCAACATATTCTGAAAAGCACGGCCTATAAACTCCTTCCCCATATCCGTACAAAAATAGCCAGGAACCCTGTTTTCTTTTAACATTAGCGTTTTGGTGGCTTTAGCAACTGTTTCAGGTGATTTATTTTTCAGAGGAACTAGCCACAGATATCTAGAGAATACGTCTATTATGAATAGAATGTAGCGGTAACCATCGTTATACACAGAATATCTTTGCATGTCTGTTAAATCTGCTTGCCAAATAGAATCAATCGAGGAAGCCGTTGTCTTGGCTGTTTTAAACCTTTTTCTCACAGGCTTATGAAGCGTATAAGCGTCCTGCTCCCTCAAAAATCTTTCAACATCTTTTTTTCCTACTCCGTAACTGCAGTCTATCTACGCCGCCGTAAGAGGATGGGGTAGAAATGTCATAATAACGTTTAGTTAATACGTTAGCCATTTGCGTATTTTAGAGGCAGGTGGGTAGGGTTGGTTTAACCTCTTCTTTCTCCTCTTGAAAGGTGTTACCGCAGGGGGACGGCGTCTTCAATTGTGCCACAGACGTTGCGTGTTCCAAGTCTTTTAACCTGTTCAGATTTCCTATCAACGTTTTAGGGACATTTATTTGTTGTAGTCTTGCTTTAATATGCTTCCATCCTGATGGTGATGGCCTATCCCACTTTCTCACCAGATCATGGACAATGTCTACGATATTCGATCCCTGTACCTTTGATCCTTCCACAATGATCTCCCCTGTATCGGTCCATTGTATGGCGGGATCCTCATTCAATAGATTATAAAGACTTAAGCCTTTACTCCTCAATGTAAGTGGGAGGGTATTTTTTAATACATGTTCGATATGTTGTGTGGCTAATCTTTTTGGTTGATCAGCTGTATCGTCGGGTACAGGTCCTATGTCGCCATCGTCCCCCGTGCTGTGCCTAATAACCACAGGAATCTCCGTAGGGCTCTTATAATTTTCGTACTCGTGAAGAAATTTCTGCAGAGCTTCTTGGTATAAGATTCTTTTCTCATCAGGTGTTTTTTCACTGTTTAATAGGGCTAACAATTCGCTTTCCATTCTTTTAAGTCTGCTTTTACGGGGATCTAGATCCGTGTCTCTTTGCAGTGAAGCGTACACCTCGTGGGGAATCACTACCACTTTCTTCATTATATTAATCTAGTCAGTAAAGGGCCCAAAACTGAAAATAAGATGGGGAGAAATGACCCTCCTGTTTGCACAATAACTCGTTTTTTCTTCGCTACAGTTTGACTTTTACGAGCGAGTGTACGTATTATGTTCTTGTAGCGGCGTAGGCGAGCCTTCTGATGGGTTTTCATTGATACATTGCAATTTATAACGTTAAGACAGATTTCACAGATGCATTTTAAAAAGTCGGCGTCGATATTTTTAATAAACATCTGCTGCATTGCCCGGGGCAGTCGATGATAGATTTTTATTAATTCATGGTATTTCTTTAGTCTCTTTGTCATTCTGGAATATACACCGTTTCAGGCTCGTTTGGAAATATATTCGTTCGCAGAAGCACTCTAAACGTGTTTCGCGGATGAAGGTCGCAAAGCAAATATCCGTAACGCGTGCTTGTAGCTTCTTTATAAACTTCCAAAAACTCCTTACGCTGATTCGGGAACATTTGATTGGCTAATACCCCAATTTGTGATACATCTCTACGTTGCGCGAATAAGACTAGATATTGCGTATTTAACGACACATCGCGCATGTATCTATTTTTGAAAAATAGATTCTGATTGATGAAGAACACGCTTATGTTAAGATGGTGGGAGTATACTGTAAATGTCTCGGCAAACGTTTTATCCATCTCCAACATGAGATCGTCAATTACAATGATTGTATGTTCAGTTCCCTTTAGCGAATTAACGTCATATACACCTTTGTGGAACAAAATATCATCTTGGTACTCGTTGAACACTGATTGATACGTCGAATAGCACCATATAACTTTATGCACAAATTTCGAGAACATCTCGCCCTTTTCTTTAATGATTTTAAGCATAAACACAGTTTTACCACATCCTGTAGGTCCAGATATAATACATGTGGATGGGCTCGTGAATCTGAATTTTTCTACAGAGTCCATTTCTAACACGTCACACTCCTAAGTGGGTCATTTACAAAATATTACAAATTTTGAGTGCTGATCCTTATATTTCTTCTCCCACAGAACCGACGATGAGGTAGAGCACCCTATCATTACGGATGACGATGACAGTGTAGTTGTGATCTCCTCCCCTGAACCCTCACCAGCGATACAGGTTGCACGTCCAAAGCGGAGGTATGAGAACCCCACATCAGGTATAAAGCGACCGAAATACGCACCTGTTGCAGCAGACCCCCAACCCTCAACCTCTTACGCAACAACCTCCCCAGCAGCAGCACCTAATATACCCCCTTATTCCGCCCCCCGTTCTGTTAAGTCTACAATAATAGATCCCCAACTATATAACGCGCAGTTGCCGTAACGATTTAGAAGATTATTTCAATTGCCGTTATGTTGAGTGAAGAGTTCACGATTGAAAAGCTCGAGTCGGTAGAAATAAACCCTCGATTGGAAAAGCATTCTTATAAACTTGCGTTTAATAATGTAGCTAACGATGAACTCTTTGTGCGTGCTTTTGATTGTATTCTAGACGTATTTAAAGATGACTTGCCAACCGGTTGTAAAGTGGGGACAAAAATAGTACTGAACGATATGAAAGCCATTCATATCGAATACAGGTTTCCCTATACTTTAAGCGGTGAAATATTATTAAGCCGCATAGACTGCGTAATGCAGAGCAATAATGATGTAATTTTAAACTCGATTAAGACCGATTTTAGTATTTTGAAAAAAAAGTGAATTGTATATATATATTTTGCTTGACGATTATACGCATATTTCTATTGATTTGTGTTTATATATATATATATATATATATATTTTGCTTGATATTTCTCCTGTACTGTTATGTACATATTGAAGTGTATATGAAATGTATATTTTATTTTATATATCACCATAATTGTGTGTGTGTATATTTCTCCTGTACTGTTATGTACATATTGAAGTGTATATGAAATGTATATTTATTTGAAATGTATATTTATTTTATTATAATTATGTGTATATATTTCTGTTATGTACATATTGAAATGTATATGAAATGTATATTTTATTTTATATATATATATATATATATCCATAATTGTGTGTATATATTTCTGTATAACGCATATTCCTCAAATGTATATTTATAGAAATGTATATTTTATTTTATATATCACCATAATTGTGTGTGTGTGTGTGTGTGTGTGTGTATATTTCTCCTGTACTGTTATGTACATATTGAAGTGTATATGAAATGTTATTTATTTGAAATGTATATTTATTTATATATAATTATGTGTATATATTTCTGTTATACGCATATTCCTCAAATGTATATGAAATGTATATTTTATTATATATATATATATATCCATAATTGTGTGTATATATTTCTGTTATACGCATATTCCTCAAATGTATATTTATTTTCTATATATTTATAATAAAAAGAATGATGCAATGTTGTTTATTGTTATGCCTCTACCACCGGTATTCTGTATACAACAGGTATCTGGCAATATTTAAGCTTCTAAGCCAACTGGCTGATTAGGAGTCTATAATAGTGTTACAATGGAATACATGGCGCTATCTGGCAACTCAGCCAACTGGCTGATTAGGCGTATATAATAATAATGTATGCAATAATACTGCTAAAAAGAGGTATCTGACAACCAGCCAACTGGCTGATTAGGAGTCTATAATAATAATGTATGCAATAATACTGCTAAAAAGAGGTATCTGACAACCAGCCAACTGGCTGATTAGGAGTCTATAATAGTGTATACAATGGAATACATGGCGCTATCTGGCAACTCAGCCAACTGGCTGATTAGGCGTATATAATAATAATGTATGCAATAATACTGCTAAAAAGAGGTATCTGACAACCAGCCAACTGGCTGATTAGGAGTCTATAATAATAATGTATGCAATAATACTGCTATAAAGAGGTATCTGACAACCAGCCAACTGGCTGATTAGGAGTCTATAATAGTGTATACAATGGAATACATGGCGCTATCTGGCAACTCAGCCAACTGGCTGATTAGGCGTATATAATAATAATGTATGCAATAATACTGCTAAAAAGAGGTATCTGACAACCAGCCAACTGGCTGATTAGGAGTCTATAATAATAATGTATGCAATAATACTGCTAAAAAGAGGTATCTGACAACCAGCCAACTGGCTGATTAGGAGTCTATAATAGTGTATACAATGGAATACATGGCGCTATCTGGCAACTCAGCCAACTGGCTGATTAGGCGTATATAATAATAATGTATGCAATAATACTGCTAAAAAGAGGTATCTGACAACCAGCCAACTGGCTGATTAGGAGTCTATAATAATGTATACAATGGTATCGCGGTATCTGGCAACTCAAGCCATTTACGCCAACTGGCTGATTAGGAGCCTATAAAACAACGCCAGCCCGGCTGGAAGTCTTAATGTGCACTTGGCTCCTGCCAGGTGAACACCTCTCCTCCTTTCTCTCCTCCTCCTCCTTTCTCTTGGGGGATAACGCGCCGCCTCCAAGTTTCCCCCACCCCCCCTTTGCAACAACCCCCCTTTGCAACAACCCCCCTTCGCAACAACCCCGTTTGCAACAACCCCACCCCCTTTGCAACATTACATAATAACCTGCAACATTCCTGCACTCTCCCCTTTTTGCGGCTATACTACTAACAACGTCCAGCAAATTGATGTACTGATTATGATGTAATGAAATTATAAGTGAAAAGGGTGCGATTATTGCCCATATTTGTTGTGTTTTCGTGAAGTACTATGTGCGCTCTTGGTCAGTATTTTATGTAAACTTTTTCTTATATTTTTTCTATGTCGCCCTGATAGTAACTGTATAACTACAAAGAACTGTTTCAAATGTAAAGGCGATCGTTGATGAGGAATCGCGGGAATAGATTGTGAACTTGAGATTTGTGTAGCCACTGTAAGAAATTTTCTGTTATTTTTTTGGGCATGTATAGATTAGTTACAGATTGTAATTTAATTATTAGAGTGAAATGTTATTTTATGCAAATGTGAAAATTATAAAGTTTTCGGTTGTTATAATATGATACAATATATGTGTGGAACTTGTCATTCTAATTATTTCTTGTCTATCTCAACTCTGAATTGTTAAAAAAAAAAAAAAAAAAAAAAAAAATTGAAAAAAATATAAATTTGTTGAATAAATTTATTAACATTGTTAAACGATATTAATAAGTTTTACTAATGGAAAAACTTATTTTCAAGGGGCGATGCGAGTGTAGTAATGCTTAGTTAAGAATATTAATTTCTGTTTAATTAAATAAGATAATGTTTAATGTAAATCATTTACTAATAATTATGAAATTACGAAAAAGTATGTTTGTTAGATTTAAATTGTTTAAAATGGGTAGAGTTGGTAGTCCTGGACAGAGGAACACAAAGAGCCGGCTACCCATAAGGGAGTCCGAGAGATCAGACGTGTATTCAGATCAGACGTTTATTGAAATGGCTACCTTTAATATTGCTTGCACAACGTTTATGAAATGGTATTCAGTAAAGTGTGAGGATGTGGTGGATACCGAAAAACTTCCTATTCCCCCCTCCTATGCCTCTTTTAAAGCCACATTGGATTGTGCGAAGTTCCAAGATGTACAAATACTCTACGGATGTTCTGGTGAGACTGTTGAAGGCTTTCGTTGCACAGACGATGTGCTGAAGTATGCTGCAGGCTAAACTTTATAAAGTCTCACATACACCGTGAAGTAAAAAAACAACGCGTGCAGAGAGAAGCAGCAGGTATGGATAATGAGCCTTGTGGATGGGTGGTGTGACAAGCGGTATTACGTCATGCTACACCATGTCGATTACTCATACCCTACGTCTGAAAATGTGAATCTCGTGATGATGGACAATCTTAGGTGTTTTTATCACTATATTAACGTATATCATGATGAGGTTCATAGTGAGGTTGTGGCTAGTGCCATGCGTGAGTTTTTAACAGATTTTAGAGACGAGTATCGTTTGATGGGTAGAAAGGAAAAATATGAGCATATGTTCCTCTCAAATAGTGCGCGAGTGTGGAGATGATTAGCGCCTAGTTCTTATCCAAAGTGCGTAGGCTGGTAGTGACGAAACGGAAAAAAACAAATATGTGCAACAATTCGAGTCGTACGAACATGCCCATTCACGTATCATCGAGTCAGCCGCCCGTCGAACCGTTCCTGCCTGTGCCTCACACGGCTCATAGTTATCTCAGAGCTTGAACCGAGTAGACGTGCGCTCCTCGAATACGATGGAACTTCCTTTGAGCAGCATTCTCAACGCCTCGTACGATGTGTCCGTGACGAAATCGTTGCGCGTGTTCAGGCGTAATTCCGGTACCATTAGCTATGTACTGGAAACGGAATGTAGACTGACAAACAAACGGGTTTATTTAAGTATCGAGGAGATGAATAGAATCTTTGTGATAGTTGATAAGTGGTGTGAAGATCGTTATAAAAACCTGCTAACGTAGGTACAAGAAGAGAGCAGATTAGTGACGCGCCCTCATACGCCGTTGTATGTACGTTGTGTATAAATAACGATCGGCCGTGCATTGATATAAGGCTGATGTGGAAGAATGCTTCTGATAATAACGCTCTTATTCCTACGCGAAACCGTTTCATCCTCGACAGAATGTTTGAAATCGTCGGATTCCGTAAACTGAAACCTATATTAGACGCGCGTGTTACGGATATGCTTTATTTTGATACAGTTCTTGAATACGCATACACTGCTCTGCTCGATGGGTTTACCGAGTGTAGGACTGGTGAGAATGGTCTATTGCTGGATGTTTATTTAAAAAGTTTAGACTCTTTGAAATACCATGAACTTTGGTACAAAGCAATTGATCGGTACAAGGCTGAGCTCACCTACACCGTTCACCCTGAAGAACTATTTCTTTATATAACGCGCAGTTGCCGTAACGATTTAGAAGATTATTTCAATTGCCGTTATGTTGAGTGAAGAGTTCACGATTGAAAAGCTCGAGTCGGTAGAAATAAACCCTCGATTGGAAAAGCATTCTTATAAACTTGCGTTTAATAATGTAGCTAACGATGAACTCTTTGTGCGTGCTTTTGATTGTATTCTAGACGTATTTAAAGATGACTTGCCAACCGGTTGTAAAGTGGGGACAAAAATAGTACTGAACGATATGAAAGCCATTCATATCGAATACAGGTTTCCCTATACTTTAAGCGGTGAAATATTATTAAGCCGCATAGACTGCGTAATGCAGAGCAATAATGATGTAATTTTAAACTCGATTAAGACCGATTTTAGTATTTTGAAAAAAAAGTGAATTGTATATATATATTTTGCTTGACGATTATACGCATATTTCTATTGATTTGTGTTTATATATATATATATATATATATTTTGCTTGATATTTCTCCTGTACTGTTATGTACATATTGAAGTGTATATGAAATGTATATTTTATTTTATATATCACCATAATTGTGTGTGTGTATATTCTCCTGTACTGTTATGTACATATTGAAGTGTATATGAAATGTATATTTATTTGAAATGTATATTTATTTTATATATAATTATGTGTATATATTTCTGTTATGTACATATTGAAATGTATATGAAATGTATATTTTATTTTATATATATATATATATCCATAATTGTGTGTATATATTTCTGTTATACGCATATTCCTCAAATGTATATTTATATGAAATGTATATTTTATTTTATATATCACCATAATTGTGTGTGTGTGTGTGTGTGTGTGTGTATATTTCTCCTGTACTGTTATGTACATATTGAAGTGTATATGAAATGTATATTTATTTGAAATGTATATTTATTTATATATAATTATGTGTATATATTTCTGTTATACGCATATTCCTCAATGTATATGAAATGTATATTTTATTTTATATATATATATATATCCATAATTGTGTGTATATATTTCTGTTATACGCATATTCCTCAAATGTATATTTATTTTCTATATATTTATAATAAAAGAATGATGCAATGTTGTTTATTGTTATGCCTTCTACCACCGGTATTCTGTATACAACAGGTATCTGCAATATTTAAGCCTTCTAAGCCAACTGGCTGATTAGGAGTCTATAATAGTGTATACAATGGAATACATGGCGCTATCTCTGGCAACTCAGCCAACTGGCTGATTAGCGTATATAATAAATGTATGCAATAATACTGCTAAAAAGAGGTATCTGACAACCAGCCAACTGGCTGATTAGGAGTCTATAATAATAATGTATGCAATAATACTGCTAAAAAGAGGTATCTGACAACCAGCCAACTGGCTGATTAGGAGTCTATAATAGTGTATACAATGGAATACATGGCGCTATCTGGCAACTCAGCCAACTGGCTGATTAGGCGTATATATAATAATGTATGCAATAATACTGCTAAAAAGAGGTATCTGACAACCAGCCAACTGGCTGATTAGGAGTCTATAATAATAATGTATGCAATAATACTGCTATAAAGAGGTATCTGACAACCAGCCAACTGGCTGATTAGGAGTCTATAATAGTGTATACAATGGAATACATGGCGCTATCTGGCACTCAGCCAACTGGCTGATTAGGCGTATATAATAATAATGTATGCAATAATACTGCTAAAAAGAGGTATCTGACAACCAGCCAACTGGCTGATTAGGAGTCTATAATAATAATGTATGCAATAATACTGCTAAAAAGAGGTATCTGACAACCAGCCAACTGGCTGATTAGGAGTCTATAATAGTGTATACAATGGAATACATGGCGCTATCTGGCAACTCAGCCAACTGGCTGATTAGGCGTATATAATAATAATGTATGCAATAATACTGCTAAAAAGAGGTATCTGACAACCAGCCAACTGGCTGATTAGGAGTCTATAATAATGTATACAATGGTATCGCGGTATCTGGCAACTCAAGCCATTTACGCCAACTGGCTGATTAGGAGCCTATAAAACAACGCCAGCCCGGCTGGAAGTCTTAATGTGCACTTGGCTCCTGCCAGGTGAACACCTCTCCTCCTTTCTCTCCTCCTCCTTTCTCTTGGGGGATAACGCCGCCTCCAAGTTTCCCCCACCCCCCCTTTGCAACAACCCCCCTTTGCAACAACCCCCCTTCGCAACAACCCCGTTTGCAACAACCCCACCCCCCTTTGCAACATTACATAATAACCTGCAACATTCCTGCACTCTCCCCTTTTGCGGCTATACTACTAACAACGTCCAGCAAATTGATGTACTGATTATGATGTAATGAAATTATAAGTGAAAAGGGTGCGATTATTGCCCATATTTGTTGTGTTTTCGTGAAGTACTATGTGCGCTCTTGGTCAGTATTTTATGTAAACTTTTTCTTATATTTTTTCTATGTCGCCCTGATAGTAACTGTATAACTACAAAGAACTGTTTCAAATGTAAAGCGATCGTTGATGAGGAATCGCGGGAATAGATTGTGAACTTGAGATTTGTGTAGCCACTGTAAGAAAATTTTCTGTTATTTTTTTGGGCATTATAGATTAGTTACAGATTGTAATTTAATTATTAGAGTGAAATGTTATTTTATGCAAATGTGAAAATTATAAAGTTTTCGGTTGTTATAATATGATACAATATATGTGTGGAACTTGTCATTCTAATTATTTCTTGTCTATCTCAACTCTGAATTGTTAAAAAAAAAAAAAAAAAAAAAAAAAAAAATTGAAAAAAATATAAATTTGTTGAATAAATTTATTAACATTGTTAAACGATATTAATAAGTTTACTAATGGAAAAACTTATTTTCAAGGGGGCGATGCGAGTGTAGTAATGCTTAGTTAAGAATATTAATTTCTGTTAATTAAATAAGATAATGTTTAATGTAAATCATTTACTAATAATTATGAAATTACGAAAAAGTATGTTTGTTAGATTTAAATTGTTTAAAATGGGTAGAGTTGGTAGTCCTGGACAGAGGAACACAAAGAGCCGGCTACCCATAAGGGAGTCAGTCTTGAGCAGGCGCGTTACGCGTAAGTTGACGAAATGTAACGTAAAATTAATTAATTGTGTGTTCCTCTCCGACGTAAATTATTATAATAGAAATTTCATACTCGCATACCCCTAACTTAACTAAACCATTTTCGGAATCAATAAAACGTTCACAAGTGTTAAAAAAGAGTATTAATATACCCCCTTCCCCCTTTGTTTTGTAACGGACTTTCAGGTCTCGGCGCGGCTACCGGAAACTTTATACGATACGGCAAAAAGAGTGTAGAGAAACAAAGTGATAAATGAAAGAAAGAGCCGATAGAGAATAAATAGAGATATAGTAAAGTAGAAAGAAGAGTAAATAATGAGAAGAAAGTAATAATAAAACCTTTTCACTACATTTCCTTATATATATATATATATATATATATATATATATATATATTTAAACTGCAAACACGCAGTATAATTAACGTAAAGAACGACGCTTGTATAGGAGAATATTTCGCGCAGATGAG
Source organism: Bathynomus jamesi (assembly GCA_023014485.1). Classification (NCBI taxonomy): domain Eukaryota; kingdom Metazoa; phylum Arthropoda; class Malacostraca; order Isopoda; family Cirolanidae; genus Bathynomus; species Bathynomus jamesi. The sequence continues at coordinate 1,205,302 of JAJOZX010000592.1, forward strand.
AGCGAGGAGAACGAAACAAATGAAAAAAATGAGGTAACCACCCGGAATCGAACCCGGGATCTTCCGATTGCCGGTCAATATGAATACATTGAAGGCCGCTGGGCATTTTGAAAGACAAACATTTTGACAGCCGAACTTAATTTGCGGAACGTTGAGAAGCTCTTTTCGAATGCAAACTTTTTCAACCAAAGCGTTTGACCTCTTCTAACAATACAACCAAAAACACGATGTTTTAACTTAACCTCAACAAATTTTATCTAATCTAACCAAACCTAGAATAATCTACAGGGCATAACTTAACCTAACTATATCTAACTTTTATTTAGAAAAAAGAGTGTCAGAAGTTTCATGGGGTGTAAAAATCGAACGAAATATTTCTCGACACATTTTATATATATATATATATACACATTCAACTGCAAAGACACGCAGTATAAATAACGTAAAGAACGACGCTTGTATAGGAGATATTCCGCGCAAGACGAGAAAGAGAAAACAACAAATGAAAAAATGAAGTACCACCTGGGAATCGAACCCGGGATCTTCCGATTGCCGGTTGTTGTTTTCTCTTTCTCGTCTTGCGCGGAATATCTCCTATACAAGCGTCGTTTCTTTACGTTATTTATACTGCGTGTTCTTTGCAGTTGAATGTATATAATGTTACGGCATGCGGGAGGTGCCCCCTTGGGGCATTGGTTTCTGCGAGTATGTAGAGGAATTACGGCATTTGGAAGAGTGAAGTCCATGGTGTAGTGGTATCGCGTCTGACCGGCAATCGGAAGATCCCGGGTTCGATTCCCAGGTGGTACTTCATTTTTTCATTTGTTGTTTTCTCTTTCTCGTCTTGCGCGGAATATCTCCTATACAAGCGTCGTTCTTTACGTATTTATACTGCGTGTTCTTTGCAGTTGAATGTATATAATGTTACGGCATGCGGGAGGTGCCCCCTTGGGCATTGGTTTCTGCGAGTATGTAGAGGAATTACGGCATTTGGAAGAGTGAAGTCCATGGTGTAGTGGTATCGCGTCTGACCGGCAATCGGAAGATCCCGGGTTCGATTCCCAGGTGGTACTTCATTTTTTCATTTGTTGTTTTCTCTTTCTCGTCTTGCGCGGAATATCTCCTATACAAGCGTCGTTCTTTACGATATATATATATATATATATATATAAAACCTTTGGTTAGCTTCCGCCCGAAGTGTTCATTCTGATGAAGGTCAAGCTTTTCACTCCACCTTAGAACTACAGTTTAACGTGGAATCCGAACCACGCCCCACCAGCAGCCCAGCGTCTTAACCAGTAGGCTACCCAGGGTACCCATTTATCTACCACCACTTTCTTTATTGTATGGAAGGATGAACAGCTGGGTTTTGCTGCTGCGAGGCGGCTGCCGTCACCGAGTCTCTAACCCGGGGCCGATGGATTCGTAGTCAGCAACACTAACCACTACACCACCACTGTTTCTACGATATATATATATATATATATATATATATATATATAATCTGTTTTTCTTTAAGAGTGCAATATTCCCATTTGACGCATGTAAATTTCCAGGAAAAAGTTCGTCTAGAAACAAAATGTTTAAAAGCATAAAGAATTGCTCATCAGTAATGACTGAATTTTGTTTTGACATTTTATTACAATCACCAAAAAAAAAAGAAAATATCCAAACAAAAACAGACTATTACTAATTAGTAATTTCTTTGTCTTTTACATTTTTTCTGGGCGAACCTTTTTTTTTTCCGAAACTGTACAGTCGACTCCAAAAATTTACAAAAATTGAGTAATAAGGTAGGTGTAGCCAAACGTATCCTGACTTTTTCAGCTAAGTGTATGTATAGGGTGATAATATCTCACTGGAACAACCTCGAACTAATTTATTTTTTAAATCTTTATTTATATTATTTCATTTATTTATTTATTTATTTTTATTATTTATTTATTTATTTACTTCTTTTGATACGAGATTTTTCTTTTCACTTCTCTCATTTACGCTCGAGAGAGGTCATAATTTTACTCTTTCACACAAAAATTCGACAAACCTCCTGCTTTTAAGTGTAAAAAAACAATTAAATTTAATTGACATTATTTCTCTGAAGGTATTTTCTATGCCATAAACGTGTTTTTTTGTTAATGTTTTTGGAATGCACGTTTCTAAAAGATTTTGGTTTGATATAATAGCTAAAATTACTTTGCTAAAAATTGTATAATGATTCATAATAATGTATCATATTATGATACGATACTTAATTCTGTTGAAAATTGAAGGGTATATATATATATATATATAATATACAGGGTGTCCATACAGTTGAGGTTCATACAGGCAAAGTTTTTTGATCATGCAGCTTGTTTATTGTTTCGGTTTCTACGATGCTGGACTTTATGGGCAACCCTGTAGATTGTCTTATAACACACTTTCCCAGAATAAACTAACGTGAATTTGCTACTCAGTTTTAGGGCGTTTCAAAAGGTTACTTAATCTCTAAAATAAATTCAAAACTTTAATCAGAAAAATATACAATTTATTTAAAGTTTCAAAATACATTGAAGAGAGAATTGGTTGGTTGGTTTTTCAATTCTTACAGTTCAGATATATGATACTGTAAATATAAATATATTATCGTTTTTTCTAAGGGAAATTTTATCCAGATTAATAACCTAACTTAACCTAATCTGACCTAACGAAACCTAACCTAACCTAACTCCCCAGTGGCGCACCCTGGGATTTCCTTTGAGTAGAAGGGAGGCTGACGACCTATAATTTTTTTTTCGTGAGTAAACTTAAACACCCAAGTGTGAACCAGTGTTAATTTATTTTTACAAATTTATATACTGGTACCTTAAATGACATATCCAGTCTTTGTACTAGGGAGGAAAGGCGGTCCAATCTTGACTGGGGGGGTGGGGGGAGGAGTAAATGCCATTCCTTGGGTGCACCACTGTTAACCCCCAAAAAATTTGAGGCCACGTTGATGTGAGCCTGCGTAGATAATACAACCGGTATTATGTAAAGTATTCTTATCTGAATTTGCCGTTAGGAATCATAGAAGTTTTTCAGGTAAAATCGATCGGATTCATTTCCTTTATTATAAAAGGAAAATGCTTTTGTAAATATTACTATTACTACTACTACTACTACTACTACTACTGCTACTACTACTACTACTACTAGATAATAATAATAATAATATAATAATAATGATGAGAACATTTATATAAACAGTGACGCATTGTTTCACCAAATTAGGTTAATTTTATACATGCATAATTATTACATAAAACATTACTACTTTTTTCAATAATTAGAACAATAATTAATTATATTTAGTAGAAAATAATGAGATCAGATAAAAAAAATAAGAAATTTTGGGAGTTGAAATGAGATATGATGTTTGTGGAAACCATATTTTAAATAATTAGTTATAAGGAATTAATTAATACTATTAAAAAAAACTGGTAATGAAGTCGGGTACACTTCCTCGTACATTAGGAACTAATGAGGTACTTCTTTACCGATTTGGGAAATATATTTAAGTGATGAAACTCGCGTGTTATTTATAGGTATTGCATTCCATACAGCTGCTCCTTTGAAAGAGTACATTTCCCGCAATCCCAATTGTATATTTGTGTATCGTGGCACTGGCACTAAGGGAAGATGGTGAGGGTGGTACTGGCACTGAGGGAGAGTGACGGTGGCACTGGTACGGGGAAGGGGGATGTTATGAGACAAGAAAGTACCATATATTGTTTAACTCGCTTCATCGATGCTGGAGTGTAAATATGGCTGGGGTTTGCCAACTATGTTTTTTTTTTGGAGGTTTTCATACGAGGGTAAATTTGTCAAATACTTTTTTTTACTTTTTTAAGTGCAGTGAGATTCATACTTTGATAGGTCGAAGTTGCTGCTACTGTTGGTCCGTTAAACCTACTTTTACTTTGTGAATTTATTTTTGAGTGATAAAAGTTTAAAGTTTTTGTAGGAATTTCTGGTAGAATTCGTGTAAATGTTTTAATAAAGAGAGGAGTGCTTTGAGAGATTGTTTGAACTAACTTGTATGCATTTGTGAATGAATGATAGGGACAGATAGAAAGTTTGTGATTTTATGTTCGACGTTCATTTTATAAGTATTTGGGGTTTCATTTTTGCCTATTTCCCAAACAAACGAACAAACCGCGGGCTGCTTACGGGCTTCTGCGGCGGTTAATATGCGGACGGACTACTTTGCGGGTGCCCTGGCAAGCGTGGGTGCGCGTGGGGTCTTTGTAATCGCATCAATGGAACGTTTTTTGTTATTTTCAAATATTTTAAGAGTAATTTTTCAAGTCTTACAGTTTTAATACAAAAAATCTTTTGTGGGCGGGGCTTGCGTGTTTGTACTTTGATTTTTTTACAGGTAAAAAAAATTATATACAGGATTTTTTTTGGTTTTTGATTTTTTTTAATTGTATTTTAGTTTTAAAATATCTGAGTTTTAATGTAACTGCAATTTTTTAAAATTTTAGATTTAAACAGTTTCGTTTTTAGAATTGTCATTATAATTTTAAAATTTTAATTTTGTAAATTGATTTTTTTCTAAAATTTATTTTAATGTGAATTTTAATTATAATGTTTTTATACGTTTAATAAATTTTTGTAAATTTTTTTTTTATTTCTACGTAATTTACTTTAATTTAAAATTTTGCAAAAGCATTTTCATTCGACTTTACCTTATTAAGGAGAAGTTTGAACTTGATTTTTTGGGTCTTAATTGGTCCAGAGTGGGCGAGACCTTCATGATTGAATGTATATGTATATATAGGTAGGGGGTACAAAATATTGCAAACACACACACACACACACACACCCACAAAGAGGAGATTATCAATCATCTTGGCTAGTAAATACCTGTTTAAGTTCGTATTGGTATGATGTATACCCACATGGGTTGTTTACCCAGCCAAATCGATGCGTAGTTCTTAATAGCTTTTTCAATCATTTTAGGGTAGTCAAACCGGCTTTACGTGGCTTTATTGGCTTTAATTCTCTCTCATTCTGTCTTCTTGTCCGTAAAGTCAGGTGAAGAAGGTTGCGTTCGTCTGTCATTTCATTCTAAATAATATACAGTTTACTTTTAAACGAAATTATATACAGTATATCTTATATTTTAATCTGAAGTCCCATTTTCAACCAGAAATAATGTACTTTTTATCTTTTTTCGGATCACCTGAAGATCAGGGCCCCCAGCCTTCTTTAGTTAGCCTTATAACTGGCTAACTAACGAAAATATCACGACCTAACCTAACCAATCGTTAGGTCAACTTACGCTCTTGACGATTGGTTAGGTTAAGGTCGTGATATTTTCGTTAGTTAGCCTTATAAAGCTAGTTAAAGAAGGCTGGGGGCCCTGATCTTCAGGTGATCCCTTTTTCTATCATTTTCCCTTTTATTCTGTCTTAAAACTCAACGTTTTTCTGAATTAATTTATATCGAAATAAAAACTAATAAAAAGGAAGTGTTGAGTAGGTTGTGGAGGTGTGGTTGTAGTTTTTTTGTGTTCTGGGTTGTGGGTGTTTTTGGGGGTTGCGAATGGGGTAAGGTGGGACGTGGGCGCTGCCTTGGGCCTCTAAACTTCCTATTTTATTTATTACTTCATTATATATATATATATATATATATATATATATATATATATATATATATATATATATATATATATTAATATATATATATATATACAGTATTTATTACTTCATTTTTTATATATATATATACACACACACACACACACACAGGGCAATACCCCGATTAACGCGGTTGATTCTTCCACGGAAAGTACCGCGTTATGCGAATCAGCGTTGATCGGGGAATGTAATCAATGTGAAATAAAGTATTTCCTTCTCAGATGTCAACGATGAAGAAAAATCTGAAAAAAACACACTGTCTTTTTGCGTGAAAATGAACTAGTTTTAATTGTGAAACAACTGCAAACAATTTAGTTACGAATATGTTCAATGTTTAGCTAAAAGGGCGCTCATTATTACGTTCTTTTTTAATCTGTCAAACCATCCGCGAGACCGCGACTAGCAACAGTAAAACTTGATACTTTAGCGCTTTCAAATTAATTGTCATCTCGCTAAGCAGAATTCTTTTTTATTACAATCTTCAAGCCAAACAGATAAAAGCTATTTCGTATTTACCATTGTATACTGTATGTTTAATTTTTAGTTAAAAATTAACCCCTTTAATTTTGGAAAAAATATGTTGATATTTTCTGCATTTTTTTAAAATGGCGATTATTTTTAAAATTAACTTTGTTCCATTCAACGTTAAAAAATGCATTTTTGTAAAAAATGTTTGCTACAAAAACGTACAAGAGCGAATCTGAAGCATCGCTGTTCGGGGAATGGTGTCAAGGTTTTATCAGCGTTATGGCGAATCAGCGTTGAACGAATCAGTGTTATGCGGGTATACCTATATATATATATATATATATATATGTGTGTGTATATATATATATATATATATATATATATGTGTGTGTGTGTGTGTGTGTGTGTGTGTGTGTGTGTGTGTGTGTGTAAACTGTATATAATTTTTAAGGTAAAAATACTTTTCTCTTTCCATGTCTTTCTTTTAGGGATTAAAAAACATTAACGGGTTAAAAACACTAATGCCTCCCTTTGGAAGTCAAAGGGCCTAGAAGGGATTTAAAAAGTTCACTTTTGCGTGCGTGCCACCCTTCAACCCCACCCCCACTCTATCTCCTTTCCCCCCCCCCCCTTCCTCTCCTCCGTCGGCAGCTTTGCCCCCATACTACTAGTTTTAGAAGATTTAGCTCTTTAAACATTGGGAAATGCGACTTTGTCTGTTATAATTATTCGAGAGACTTTGAAGACATATTTTATGCATGACCTCCGAATGGTGTTTTATATATTTCTTTGTGTTACATAATCTTGTTATGCCATACAGTGAGTGCGGATGGATTAAAGAGCAATACATGCTAGAATAGTGTCTTTTATTTTGAATACAAATCTTAATATTTTCGATCTGATTTGCCTAAGAGACGGGGCCCGTTTCACGTAATGTATTTGGTTCGACCCTGTTCTCCTTTTAAACTTATTTTTCCCGCTTGGTAGTGTTACCGGATGTTTCAATGACTCTCCTTGGTTGAAGGAGGAAAAGGAACGAACCGGGCGACAGATTCACTTATCACACTTATTCACAGATTCATTTATCGATGAGTTATACATTAAATAAATAAAGCCTAATCACAATGAACCCTAATCACACTTCAGAATCTATGATAAAAGGAACAGAAATGAACAAACACAGCCGAGAGAGAAACAAACAAAACTGAATACAAAAGATTCATAGTTCAAGAAAAATGCCTAAACAAACTTAAGAATCTACAAACAAACACGAACAAAAAGAGCAAAACGAAAAACCAAACTTTGAGAGAAGCTATTTTCTATCCCAATTTGTTCGACCAGTCTTTTCAGGAGTTCAATAAAGCGAAAAATTATCTCTTTTCTTAGGCGGAGGATGTAGCTTTCGACCAAACACTTTCTCTCCAATATTTTTGACACTTATGGAAAAAGACTGCTAAAATGATAACAGTCACTTATTGTCGGCGAACCAACGACAAAATGAGGAGAAATCACAGTCTATAGATACACGTCTTTCACTTGTCGCCTTTGTTTGTGTATATATATATATATATATATATATATATATATATATATATATATATATATATTAGCAGAAAAATTAGAAACTCGGGTGATATAGAATCTGTGAAAATAGACACAAAACAGTATATACAAACACTATGAAATTTTACATCGAAAAATTTCTGCTCTTAAAATATGGAAGAAATGAGGAATTGAAACAAGCTAACTATTATGCCCCAAACAGACAGGAAATTCAGAGAAACTGAAAAACAAAAGCTTTACAAGTTATAATGATCCTCGATGTCACATTTGAAACACAAAATAAAATAGCAGTAAACAAAATAAAAAGAATTAATGGACACATACTGACAATCTCTAAACGAAGGAACAAGAATGTAATGATTTACTCGTTGAGAACAATGATCATACAAAAACTGGAATATTGCTCAATCTTAACGTCCCCAAATAAAAAGTAAGAAGTTAGTGAGTCCGAAGAACTTCATCACAGACATTTCACAACCAAGATCAATGGAGGCAAAGAACTAAATTGCTGGTAAAGATTACGTAAATTAAATCGATAATTTTGTGGTTCAACGTCGCAAATTCGTCAAGGAAACTTAACATCCTTAACGCTGAAGGAAAATAGCTTTCGTGTCAGACTATTTAACCAATTGCCCAAAGAGATTCGGAACGCAAACGGTGTCCGTGTGGAAGACCAGACATCTAGCTCAGGACAATCCCAGATGAGCCGGGTATACTTAGCTATGTGAGATGGAGAGCTCATGAAAGCAATCCTCTCCTTCACCGAGCTAATTTTAGAAGTGGGGCCACGTCCTTGACATTCGCGCGATAGAAATCTGTGCGCGGAACTGCTCGAAGGTTGCAATATATATCTATATATAAAAGTTTGTATTTGAACGCATCTGTATAAACCTGTTTTGTTATAACCTCCACGTAAGAACGATACGCGTAAGCTCAACCAAATAGATTAAGTCAGGGATTCATCCCAAACTCTCGTTAAATGAGACAAGTATCTACAGTAGTTTGAGTTACGGTACCCACTTATGTATTTATAAAGCTCCCTTAGAGGCTTAACTAACACTTGAATACATTAGAGGAAATCCATTTACCAAACTATAAAGAAAAGTCGCTCTATATGCAAACGTGCCAAAGGCAATATACAGAGAATTTATAAATACGGCGAGGAAATTTCTCACTAAAAAAAAACTCTCGATGCATATTTTGAAATGTTTTTAATTCGTTCCCCTAAAACCAAAAAAAAAACCAATTACCGAGCGTTTGTTATAAAAAAAAAAATAAAAAAAAAAAAATAAAAAAAAATTATATATATATATAATATATATAATATTATATATATATATATATATATATATATATATATATATATATATATCATAAATATATATATATATATATATGTGTATATATATATATATTATCAAATATTTTTCACGTGTTACTTTCGTGAAATAATTTTCATATATATATTATATATAATTATATATACACTGGGTATCAAATTATTAGCCACTTTGCAAATTTTGAAATTTCTGAGAAACCGCGCAATCAAACCTTGTACGATCCTGAATATATATTGCTCATGTGTATCAACGTTGTCTGTGTACATTTTATGGAGTTATGTTCATAAGTATGGATATGGCAACAATTTAAATAATTTAAGCTGAAATACAGCGTCTCACATTAATAGCCAGGTATAATGAAAAACATTTAAACAAACATTAAAGTGTTTTTTAATTGGATATTCAATGTACAAAGAAAGAAATCATCATAAATATGGAAATAATGAACATAATAATATCAAAATGACCTCATAAGGTTGTTAATAATGGATGTACGATCCTCCACTTGAAAGAACTTTCCTGAGGCGCTCATCCATTGAATTCGTCAAGGTGAGGATCTCATCTGATGAAATGGTACGAGCAGCATCCACAACAGCCTCCCAGAGTGTATCCTTACTCGAAAACTGCTGTCCATCTCGATAAACTCGCCTCTTCAGGAGACTCCACATGTTTTCAATCGGGGGAACACGCTGGCCACTTCATTAATCGAGAGCCAGAGAAGCCTAATTGCTGCAGATATTCCGTAGTTTTCTTAGCCGAGTGTGAGGGTGCATTGTCCTGCATAAACCCCAGCCTTCTCTTGAATGTGACCCTCTGCTTCTTGAACCACGGTAGAAGGTTTTCCTTTAAGAAGGCAACGTAGGCTTGGCAGTCATCTTAACGCCGTCTGGAACTCTCCATGGCCCAACCATCATACCTCCAACAATGCCTGCCCAAAACATGATGCCACCTCCCCCTTGCTGGCGTCTCAAACGATGAGGACGGTTCCCTCCAATTGTTACCCAACCCTTGCTCCATCCATCTGGTCCATCGAGGGTAGCACGGCATTCGTCAGTGAAGAGGACTTTTGAAAAATCAATTTTCATGTAGTCCTCTGCCCATTTCAGTCGATTCTGCTTATGAACTACCTTCAGAGGAGGCCTTGTAACAGGCTTGACGTGCTTGGCTACCTTCTTCAGGATGCGACATCTGGTAGCTTTCGACACTTTTTCCTCGCCACAACGTTTGAAAAGTTAATCACTGGTCAGGCACGGGTTTATCACAGCTTCACGCTTGATACGAGACAAGGTACGTCGAGAAACTGTCCTCGACACACTTTGTCAGCCCTCGAACGGACAGCACCAGGAGCCTCGACGAATCTCTTCACTGTGCGGTGATATCTTCCCAGGATTTTTTATATTTCCAGGGTTGTCTTCCCCTTTGCCAGCTCAGAGACGATGGTGGACTTCTCAGCAGAGGTTAAATCACCTTTGCGACCCATAATCACACACTTATTTGGCACCTGGCTAATAATTTGAGACACCAAAGTCGTTGCTAATTCATGCAAATGGCCGCCGTTTGTTTACGTTTGCGCAGAACGAAATGATTTTAATACTGTATGCGCAGATAGGTGTCGCCATCATTCAGTGTCGTGACATTCAGTGACTGTGAGTGACCTTGACGAATTCAATGGATGAGCGCAAAGTGGCTAATAATTTGATACGCAGTGTATATATTATATATTAAAAAGTAAATAAATACTGAGAAATTACAAATTCGGAAACGGTTTTAAATTGAAATACGAAATTTGAATGAATACTATTTTAAACTCGATGAAAAGCTAAAGATAATTTGAAACGTCACGAACCCTTTCATAACTAATCACAGGAACAGAAATGACAATAATAGACACTATTTTAGGTACAGGGTGAGACGACAGTCTATCATATGTTCCTATATTTATATCTATCTATCTATCTATCTATATATTTAGATAGATATATGTCTATCTACGAGTGTGTGTGTGTGTATATATATATATATATATATATATATATATATATATATACACATTTCAACTGCAAAGAACACGCAGTATAAATAACGTAAAGAACGACGCCTGTACAGTATAGGAGAACATTCCGCGCAAGATGAGAAGAGAGAACGAACAAATGAAAAATGAGGTAACCACCTGGGAATTCGATTCCCAGGTGGTTACCTCATTTTTTCATTTGTTCGTTCTCTCTTCTCATCTTGCGCGGAATGTTCTCCTATACAAGCGTCGTTCTTTACGTTATTTATACTGCGTGTTCTTTGCAGTTTGAAATGTATAATAGATACGGCATGCGGGAGGTGCCCCCTTGGGGCATTGGTTTCTGCGCGTATGTAGAGGAATTACGGCATTTGTTCGAGTGAGGCCCGTGGTGTAATGGTTATCATATCTGACCGGCAATCGGAAGATCCCGGGTTCGATTCCCAGGTGGTTACCTCATTTTTTCATTTGTTCGTTCTCTCTTCTCATCTTGCGCGGAATGTTCTCCTATACAAGCGTCGTTCTTTACGATATATATATATATATATATATATAGGGTGAACCAAATGTAGGTGGACAGTAAATGATAACGTTTATTTTGAGAATACATATTTAATTTTTTTGTATACTATAATACAAAATAAAATTTAAATAAATTTAGTTATAATATTTAATATAATAAAACACAAACACCATAGTTATAATGAACACCATAGTTATAATATAATATAACACAAACCGTATTCAACCTACTGTCCACCTACTTTTGGTTCACCGTGTATATATGAAAATTAAAATGAAAAGGTTTATTGGCAGACTATAGTCCATATGACAAATATTATTAATACAATGACAGTTTATATATTAAGGATAGAAATATATACAATTGATTAGAAATAATACTGTAATGTCGAAGTTAAGTGGAGCTACAGACAGACGTTTTCATACCAAGAAGTCCATAGCTTAGAGGATAAATGGCAGGACTCATGGATTAAGGTAGGTTGATTTTCCGCATTTTTTTAGATATCGACTTTGGACTAATCGAGATAGTCAGGGCTTAATATGATAATAACTGACAAAATATTTCAGATCCCTAGCTTTAACCGTTTTTTGAGGAAACCGTTTCAAAAATCGTCAAAAAATCGTACCGAAAAATACCGCATTTTCCCAATTTTCGGCCGAAAAAAACATGCTATTTTCATAAAAAATCCTGAAAAAAGTTACAATTTTATTGAAAAAAAGTAAAAAAAACATGTACAGAGTCAAATAGACACATTTAGATCCCAATGATCATAATTTTTCACTGTAAGAGCCCTTAGAAGCAAAGGAAGGCCTCATCTGGCGGCTTAGGGCTTTGGCCAGAATGTGTTTGTGCCTTGATTCGAGTCCATAAACAGTATGGGAAGCTTCAGATGTCAGCTTCTTCACGGCCCTTTCAACACTCTGAGAATGTGAAGGCAAATCAGGCAGCTCCAGCTTGGTGCCATTCAGCAATGCTTCTTGAAGCTCCTGGTCAGAAAAGTCTTCTGTGAGAGCAGGTTCACAGATGCCACTTTGAGAAAGGTTGATTAGTTCTGACCAGTGGGTAGCTTCAATGTTGATGGCTGTGATCTTCTTCAGCCTCTTCTTGGCTGGCTTCCCACTTCTAAAAGAATAATAATTAATTTATTTTTTATTCCAGTTTAAGATTTAATCCCTATTAGTCTCAGAATTGCTGATTTAAATTAAACTTAAAAAAAACAAAAAACCAGAGTTCTATAAATCCGGCAATTTTACAACTTAAAAATAATTAACAATCCTCAAAAAATACAATCATTTTCACAAATATGAGTTGGTGCAACGTTTTTTATACATTAATACCTTTCTATCTAGACTAGTCCAAGATCACAGTTCCAAAATCAACCTACCCTACAGTCATGGATAGCTTGGATGATCGGGTTGGTTGATTTTTTAATTCTTTGCATTAGACTGTATTGAGCACGTCTTGTTACCTCCCGGGAAGCTCGGGACATTGCGGGTAGCAAACATTTGCGAAGCTGAGCATCTCGGGGGTAATTTTGTAAGAGTCTAAAAGACCTGTTGTACAGCAAATTTAGGGTTCTGCCAGAACCTTTTTTATAATTTACCCAGAATTGCTGTCCGTATATATTACTGCAGAAAGTACGAAATAGAGTGTCTTTAGCTTCACATGTACAGAATCGAAAGTTCCTTATGGTCATATTCGCTTTAGCATACAGGCTTCGAGATTGTTTTCTTATATCCGAGTCATCACTCAAGGAGCTGGTAATAGTTTGACCCAAATACTTAAACTCTTGTACTTCCTCAATTACTTCACCATTCATTTTAAACCTTATATCAGCTAGCTGATTACAGCTTTTAAGATGAAATTGCATAACCTTAGTTTTTGTAACATTAAAAAGAATATCATGTTTCTGCGAATACTCTTCGCAGACTTTTAGTAGCCGATCCAGACCTTTAACAGAGGGACTTATTAACACCATATCATCGGCATAAACTACGTTATTTATCCTTGTGTTATCTATACAACATCCCACTGTTGCCTCGTTAAGTGAAGCAATTAATCCGTCAATATACACATTAAACAGCATAGGGGAGAGCAAGGAGCCTTGTCTCACCCCGCAAGAGGAGCCAAAACATTCGGATAGTACATTGCCCCACCTAACAGCGAAAGATTGGTGGGAATACCAAAATTTCAATAAATTTAATATGTACAGTACATGGGAACCTTCCTGTTTTCTAGTTTTGAAAATAAAATATTGTGGTTCACCCTATCATATGCCTTACTTATATCTAGGAAACAGCTATAAATAGTTGAATTACTGTCAATGTATTTAGATATTGTTTTTTTAAGTACATAGATACACAGGTTAGTTGAGTGGGACCTTTTAAAGCCAAACTGATTAGGAGATGTCCATAGGAAATCATTTAATCGGAGTAACAAGAGTTTTTCTAGTAGTTTCGAGAAGCAGGAAGCGATAGCAATAGGTCTGTAATTATTGCTGGACAGAATGTCTCCGTACTTATTTTTGACCAGGGGCCATGAGCAAGCATGGCTGATAGGAGCAGTGATATATGCAGACATACTACGTCATTTGCATATCTTAAGTGCTCATTCGATAAGTCATCTACCCCTGACGCAGAACCAGTCTTTAACTCTTTAATTAACCACTCTACTTCAGAAAATGATATCAAAGTATCTTCCCTTGTCCCTCCCACAATCGTTTCGCTGCAATCTATCTTAAGATTATCTCTACTCACACTGTTAAGAATGTTAGAGTAGTGGTTTTTCCACAGCTTTGCAATTTCATCCTCCCCCGACATCCCATCGATTGTCGGAGGGAGGACATTTTTGACACCAGTTTGATTCTTAACATATTTCCAAAATTTGTTATTATCGTTATTTATGCGAGCTTCACAGGCTTTTGATGCTCGAATAGACTCTTCTTCTTGTTTACATCGCCTTATGGCCGCCTTATGCTGACCCCTACTTCTACACATATTCATGTATACTGGTCCTAATCTGGGTCTACCATGAAAGCACCACAAATCATAGGCGTCTTTCGATTCCCTCTTCAGGGGGGCAATAAAATCATTCCATCCAGGAATAATCTTAGTATAATAGTTGTAAGATTTAATCAGGGGGCTTCCTGCTTCTCTTAACAGGGATATTATCTTACTATAATACCCATTTATGAGTTTACAGTGAGAATCATTTGAGCAAGGATTATTACAGGCAAGATGCAAAATTTCTAAATTATTAAAAAGGTGACTTGTTCTGTCTTTGTATTCTATTCTCTGCTGCATATTAACATTGGCCCAATCGACGCGATTATTCTTATATATATATATATATTAAAAAAACCGTAACCAGCCAAAAGATTACGCTGATAAATTATAATGCTAATAATTTTGTAGATTTTCTGAGTATATATATATATATATATATATATATATATATATATATATATATATATATATATATCAACGAAGAGATGCATAACAAATCACACAACATAAGACTGGAACTTATCTATCATATTACCCATAAATACAATAATGGTGTCAGTCAAGTGCTCACCCCTTTTCGTTCCCTTTGTTCTTTTCTATTCCTTCGGTCTTTTTGTGTTTTGAGGGGAAGGCTTTGTGGGGGTTTTTAGCTGTTACGTCGATTATGTTACAAGATTGAAACCAAGAATTCAACCCCCCCAAAAATAAAAAAATTCTCGCATTTGTCGAAAAAACGCAATTTTTTGAAGAGAGAAAATAACAAATATTAAATAAATGACGAAAGAAAAAGACGATGAAAAGACGACAAACGAATGGGAAAAGAAGATTACAACGGGAGAACCACGAGACTACTAGTGAACGACTATAACGCTTCACGACTATAATAGAAGGGTACAGGAAACGACTTATATACGCCTACTAAAGAAAGTAAACAACAGTAGGATGGTACGTCGGTACGACACGACTACAATAATTAAATCATAAGATGAGCAGAAATTCCCATTATGAAAATGTGTTTGAGTCCGAGGACTTGCATGCGTAAAAGTCATATTAAATATATATATATATATATATATATATATATATATATATATAACTGACCGGCAATCGGAAGATCCTGGGTTCGATTCCCGGGTGGTTACCTCATTTTTTCATTTGTTTCGTTCTCTCTCTCTCGTCTTGCGCGGAATATCTCCTATACAAGCGTCGTTCTTTACGTTAATATATATATATATATATATATATATATATATATAATTGAGGGGTCCCTTGTCTTAAGGTACCTAAGCGCCAAAATTAAAATTCGCCAGAAATCGCCTCCAAAGTTCAGCAATATTCTCGCAATAGTATCTCTGTTATTAATTGAGCTAGAACGTTCATTTTTGGCTAAATTAGAGTTCTAAGTATGCTAATGAAGATGTTGATGAGTTTTTGGAATAGATTTTCATATTTTATATTTTATATATATTTTTTTTTTAATTTTTTGATTTTCTTATTATGCCGAACTTTGGGTGAACTTTTGGCTGGCGATAGAGGTGAAAAAAGTAGCTCGCTTCATAAGGTTTTCAACCATACTTCTATTGTCGTAAGGTCATTATAACCCAAACCACGCGATAGAGGAAGGGTGAAAATAGTGATATCCATCAAAAACCCGTTTTCGCCTGTGGTGGTGCTTAGGTACCGTAAGACGCGCGACCCCTCATATATATATATATATATATACAGGGTGTCCCGTAAGTCTGGACCCATAGAGAAAAATAATAAAATTACAAAATAGTCCAAAAATTTATTACATAATCTGTTCAAAGTGTCCGCCGTTGTGTCGCACACATAGTTGAAGACGCAATCTCCACTGCGACAGCACTTTCTGAATCACAGTCGCAGAAATTTCTTGACACGCCTCCACAATGCGTGCTTTAAGGTGGAAAATGTTCTGAAGTTTGACCTCGTACACTTTGGATTTCAAGTGGCCCCACAAATAAAAATCATAATAAAAAATAATAAAAAAATAATAATAATAAAATAATAATAATATAATAAAAAAATATATTATAAATCCCTATGGGTCCAGACTTACGGGACACCCTGTAGTATGGCATTTTAATTTAATTTAACATAAATATACATTATTGATTCCCAATTTCTGTGGGACTTGCATCAAATTTGGTTTAAAAAAATTTTTGTTAGTCTTAGTACTAACGTTGTTAAATTTGACGAAAGCAATGGAACGTGGGAGAGGTTTAACGTTTGAGATATTGCTAAATAACTTTACTGATTATTCAGAACGGGAAAAATATTTATTTCGTTTCAACATTTTATAATGTAAACGAAAAAAACTGGGTATAAAGAGAACCGGTCGAAAAGGCAAGAGACAGATAATGATTGCAATTATGGAATTATGGAATTTAACATTGAGAGTGATTATAAAATGCGTTATCATATACCGTATTGGAAAAGGGATATACCGCCAGAGGTTGTGAATGGGATAACTGTGGAGGAATTGAAATTTTGTGAGACTTGTAATACATTCTCTGTGTCTGAGTCTGACGTGGGGTGTAAAGCGTGGAAGCTTTTGATTGCAAACCTGCAAAAAGTCGCGCAAAAGTCGCGCATCATAGGAATTTTCAGTGTTCATTATAATATATTATTCTTTTTCTTTTAGGTAGGGGATGACTACGAAATTAACGATAGACGAGAGGGTGAGGTTGTATATACTTTACGTGAAATAATTTAGTCTTAGAGAATGAATTAGGCGTCTTATCGCCGCGACAATGCATTTTTCTTTTATTGGACGAAAAATGTAGCCAAAAGTGTCCTGAATGCGATGGTATATTGCTTAATATCTTCAATTCCTTATGGAAAAAAAAGGGAGCAAATCTCATCAGTTATTTTTATTATCTTCTATCTTCACATCGCGTTTTCTCTGAACGTCCTCAGTGGCGATAAGACGCCTCCGGAAGGCGACGCGACGCCTCACTTATGCTACGTTGATTCAAACGTAGAAATTTACGATTTAGTATTATTGTATGTATGCACTGAACACAGAAAATTAAGTGATTTATGAATTTTGTTACGTTAATTCTGATGTGGAAATCTGCGATTCTGTGATGCATGTATGCACGGAGGATGAAAACAATGCAGACGACACATGTATAGAACATGAATGCAAAAGTGTTCTGAGACAAATGGTCAGGATGAATGATTCAGTGTCTAATGTGTATAATAATATAGAGGTGATGTACAGGGTGTTTCAGGTCGACCTTAGAAATACCAAAATACCAAAATATCAAATACCAAATATCAAATAACAAATGCCAAATACAAACTACAAATTCCCAATTTCACAATTTCCATATTTCTAGGGTCGACCTGAAACACCCTGTATATTGAAAATGGATTTAAAATTCATCTTTTATGTAAGGAATACCAAATTTGTTTATGATTATACCGTGAGTAAGAGGAAACGAAATATTAATAATGATGTTGCATTGATGAATGTTGATGAGGGCCGTCAAACGTCTGGTAAGAATGAAATTTCATGTTACAGTGGGACTGCAAACGAAGAACAAAAATTAAAGATTGGTAGGGATTATTAAGCGTCTGGTAAGGAGGTAAAATCCAGGGTTGATAGGGATTATTAAGCGTCTGGTAAGGAAGTAAAATATAGGGTTGATAGGAATTATCAAGCATCTGGTAAGAAGGAAATTTCGCGTTACAGTGGAGGAGGTTAGTCAAACCGAAAATGAAAAATTTGAAAATGTTTATAAGGAAGTTCCTTTGGAAAAGGATGCTGAGATGTATGGCATGCGTTCTGAGTTCTATATAACAGAAAATTAAAATATTTACTGTACAATAACAAATCTTATCTTTTATATTGTCTTAGCCCAGAAGTGTACCAGGATTTAGTCCAAACTGTACAAGAAGTGGAAGTAAGAACTCTCTTGAATAAAGGAACTATTTCTGAAAATGTTGAATGTTTGGATATTAGTTTCTAGACCAGTGGTTCTTCACCTTTTTAGGCTACGATCTAAATTCTGGTCTCGGTGCTAGCTCGGCGACCAGTGCCTTCAAACCGTTCACTCGTAATAGATAATAAAATAAATAATAATGGTAAAATGATTAGCAATAACATAAATAAATTATAAATGACAATTTAATGACCTAAGTTTGGGTCGCGACCCAGAGGTTAAGAACCACTGTTCTAGACTGATAAGATTATGAAAGTGCTTGACGGTAGTAAACATGACATTAAGATTAGTGACTTGGACATAGAAAGTTTTATAATGTTTACAAATGTTATAATATATTTCATATATTTATTTTAGATCACCTGAAGATCAGGCCCCCAGCTTTCTTTAGTTAGCCTTATAAGGCTAACTAACGAAATTATCACGACTTAACCTAACCAATCGCTAGGTCAACTGCACGCCCTTGACGAATGGTTAGGTCATGATATTTTCGTTAGTTAGCCTTATAAAGCTAACTAAAGGGGGCTGGGTCCCTGTAGCATAAATGGATGTAAGACAAAGAGAGAAAATGAATTTTAATTCAATTCTGAGGATCCTAACAAATTAGTACAGTTAATGTGCTTTTATAAACCTATAAAGCTTAAAAATGTAAGTACCGGTACATACGTCTGAAAATATAGTTGGCTTGGAGTGAAATTTGGACGAAAACGATCAAATGGCCTGTTATGGAAAGATGAAAAGAAATAAGTTGCATGCAATGATCTATTCTTTTATATGAATATAGATAGAGTAAAGATATATAAATTACTTTATATTAATATAGATTAAGGATATATATAAAAAAAATACGTTAAATTGATACATTTTTTGAGAAAATTAGGTAGGCTACATTAACTGGAAATTTTATTTGAATGACTTAATTAATATTTTATATTGTTATGAATAAAGTAATTTTAATTAATTTTAGCTTAAAGTACATAAAGTAAAATTTACAAATAACGAAGATTTTTAATAATCATCATTATGATAATTATAATGTTCATAATGATGAAATGTCCCGTTATTTACTGTTATTGAATACTGATGAATTATGGAATGGGATTTTTAGGAATTATAAAATCAAAATAGGAATTTAGCAATTTTAGAAATATAGGATGAAATGTCGCAATGACATTAAGTAATAATTCAGAATGAATCTCTTACAACTTCCTGTTGACATAAAATGTGAAGGTCCGAACCTACGTCTACAGCGAAGTAGTAGCAAACAGCTTGGCTATTTTTAAAATTAAAACTCATCCTGTTTATGATCTCTGCATAGTTTCGAACCTTAGTCATTGCTTAATAATTAACACAATAATTTATATTATTATTACGTAATTAAATTGCTGGATCACCTGAAGATCAGGGCCCCCAGCCTTCTTTAGTTAACCTTATAAGGCTAACTAACGAAAATATTACGACCTAACCTAACCAATTGTTGGGTCAACTGTACGCCCTTGACGATTGGTTAGGTTAGGTCGTGATATTTTCGTTAATTAGCCTTATAAAGGTAACTAAAGAAGGCTGGGACCCTGATCTTCAGGTGATCTAAAATTTTTTTAATATACTCTTATCCTGTTTATGGAATGACTTTACTATATAATGCATTATACATTTTTCAATAACTTGATGATGAAGGAGAGAATTAGTAACTATTTATTATTAATTTCAAGTATTACCAAATATTAATTATCGCTCGGAATAATTCAGTATAAATTGATTTAAGATTGATTTATTAATTAATCAGCTAATTAATTTCGATTACCTGAAGATCAGGGCCCCATGTATTCTTGTTTTTTGCTTTACAGTACCAAATATAATAATAAATTAAATTGAATGCCCGGTTAGGTCAACTGTACGCCCTTGACGATTGGTTAGGTTAAGTCGTGATATTTTCGTTAGTTTTTACGAAGATATCATTTGGTAATTGAGGCTGGGGGCCCTGATCTTCGGGTGATCTTTAATTTCTTCATGCATTGCATGTAAGAAATTTTGGGAATTTTAGGAATCTTTTGGATTTAATCTTTGAAGTTTAATGATAAGTTATGTATGATAGAATAACATGATTAGAGGTTTGGAATGAATGATGAAATTAATTAGTCATAAATATATAGAGAATTAGTCATATTAATTAACGAGAAAACGTATAAGAACTTAATACATAACTTTCCGGAGCGATGTCATGCATTGGAACGCATCGAAGTTTCGGGAATGTCGAATTCTGTCTCGAATATCGAACGAGGGATGTCATGCGATGAATGTTATACATTTCTTCCGAGTCATGGGAACAAGTTGATAAGATTCAAGGAAAGAGAAATGACTTAAATGGGGATGATATACATTTACTTCAGTGAGTTCTCATTACGTACGGACACGTATTAAGTAAAGTGCCACGCACGCACGCTCAGAACACCGAGAAGGATGACCACGAAGTCTCCAACGACAAGGAAATGAAAATTTATTAGTATTAATATAAAGACCTATTATATTATGATATTTAATAATAATAATAATAATAATAATAATAATAATAATGATTATTATTATACAATGAAACAACAGAAATTTAGATTTTATATATATATATATGCAGTAAAATCACAGAATAAAACGTGATCTTATTAATAAGCAAACAACCACAGGGAAAAGGAAAAAGAAACACGAAATCCGAAATATATCACGAAAGCGCTCGGATTTCGTGTTTCTTTTTCCTTTTCCCTGTGGTTGTTTGCTTATATATAATGTTATAATGTTATAATGTTTCAGACCAACAAAGACCCTAGGATCCACTCATGGCTGGTCTACCTAACTGTGTTCGTGTATTGTGCATGTCCTCCGTGGTGGCGGAGGGGACCTACAATTTTACGTGGGTTCCGAACCACAAGAACATAAGAAATTTATGTAAAAACTGCCGGTAAATTGGCAACGACCAATTTTTACGAACCTAAATAATTATCAATTTAAAACTAATTAATTATCGATTTAAAACTAAAGATAGAATCTCTGATCCAGAGGATCAAGTCATAATAGACTACTATCCACAAATATGTTACACTCTATATCTATTTATAAAGGACATGCAAATATATCGGATCCAAAGAATCCAGTCAATTTCATTACGGTATCCACCAAGTCACGGTCCATATCGATAGCGGACCAAGTCAAAATTTACAATCATATACATTACAATATATACACTTACGAGAAAAAGAGTAGGTGTGGCTGTAAAGACTGTACAGTAATGTAGAAATGTGTGTGTACCCATTTTGGGTCTCCCATTTAAAGGTGTTTGTGGGGCAAGTGAAGATCATGAGTTTTTCAATACGCAAACGATACAAACGCTTAAACATATATAATTTTGTAAATAAATCAACATTTATTAATTACAATTGTAGAGTAAAGCTACATTATTTATTTGATTAGATAGGAAATAAAATGAATTTTGTGTTTATTTCCTAGTACGGAGAGTATAGTATAGTATAGAGT
Source organism: Bathynomus jamesi (assembly GCA_023014485.1). Taxonomy (NCBI): domain Eukaryota; kingdom Metazoa; phylum Arthropoda; class Malacostraca; order Isopoda; family Cirolanidae; genus Bathynomus; species Bathynomus jamesi. Next base: position 1,227,371 of record JAJOZX010000592.1, read on the forward strand.
TTATAATATACTATACCCCTCCTGTCTATACTAGACTCTATACTATAGACTATAGCGTTTAGTATAGAGAGGAGGGGCGACAAGCTTGACCTTCGTAAAATGAGGAATCATCGCAGGAAGATTTGATTTCTCCTACCATTTTTCCTTTACTAAATATTCTTTCAGATTTAAAAATTGAAAGAATAATGAAAATTCAAAGAATATTGAAAGTACTCATGATAACTCTACATACAGTTTAACATACAGTTTAACGCAGTGCCATTCAACCTTTTTATGCCTACCGCCCACTTTTTACTATTTTTATGTGAGATAAAATTAGCCAACCGCCCACCAAAATTAAAAATCAACAAACATATATTAAAAATTATGTATGGTACATTATATATATTATATAATAAAACACTTATGCATTTACCTTTATTTAGTGAGATCCTTGTTCTTGATGCTTGGAAACTAAATTCCGAATGTTTGCTCGAATTAGTGAGGAACAAAACGAATGTCCACTCTTTCAGGGATTTTAAGCATTCCTGTTTTTGGTAAGAATGTGATTCACAGCACTAAAACCTGATTCAACTAGGTACGAAAGTAGGAAAAGCGATCAGTAATTTAAAATCTTTTTCCACATATGGGATATACATTTGACATCTTTTTATTTTGCCAAGCTGCATATAACCACCGTTATTGAATTTCCCTTGCTTTCCTCAATCATGTCTGAGTTCTAATAGCTCCTCTTGACATGTTACATCAGCTTCAGTAACATTTGCAGTAAACGGGTTTACCATCCAATCATATACTTCCATGGTTAAAACATCACTGAATCAAGTTTCAAAATCCGTTTCAAGTTTATTGAGATGATCAATAAACCTTTGTGTATCAATTGTTTTATCATCCTAATAGATAACAATTCTGGAAACTGGTGAAATTCCCTTTTTGAAAGATTGTGACTGAATAAATCCAACTTTTCAATGAATAATGAGATAACTTTTTGGCAGTTCATGAGTGTCATATTGGCTCCTTGAAGCTGCAAATTACAATCATTGCATTTCTTAAATATTCCTGCCAAATAACAAGCACCATTTTTTATCATTTTTAACTTTTGGCTAAGATCAACTTCATTTTGGTCTTCTAGAAACTGCACTACGCTCTCATATAGTTCAACAAAACGAGTTAAACATGCACCCTTCGAGAGCCATCGGACCTCTGTGTGTAATAATAACCTAACAAATTGTTCATCATTGTCATGACACAACTGACGAAACATTCGATCATTTTTTGCATACAATATTGTAAATTTTGTTGAATGTTACAAGAATTTTATAAATTTTCTTGCCGCCCACCTAAAAGCTCAAATCGACCACTAGTGGGCGATATCGCCCAGGTTGGTTGAAGACCGCTGGTTTAACGTCTTCATTCGAAGCTTTGGTTTGTTTTTAATGGTACTTGATAGGATTGATTCATTGATTTGATTTAATAATAAATAATTAATGATTTTTAAAGTAATTTTACTCAGTTTTAATGGATTGTTTTCAATTGTTTTCTTTTAATTTCGATGTGAGGATTTGTTGTATTATGACAATCCCAGTAGGGAAACCCTCCAAAATTAAAATAAACTCCAATAATTACTAATACGCATTTTTTTTCTTACGAATCCGTTTGCGTATTAAATATTCCCCCTTTTTTCAAGTATCATCACCCCCACCCTCCCTTTATGATTATGGCTAACACTCGAAATAGAAAAAAGGCCGAGACCCAGCAGTCTCCGAAATTAATAATTTTTGGGTGAGCTCGCGCATATTACGTGTCGAGCGGAGAAATAGGACTCGAACGTGTGTATAAATCAGTTCATAATTCTTCTTCAATAAACTTCTACATTTAAACTGAACCCCGTTGTCTTTATCCCTTCGTCAGAAAAAGCTAAGCATTATTTTTGCTTTAGAAAAGAACTGGTCGAAGATTTTAAAGGGGCAGTTAACGTAAGGACATTATCGGATTCTCAATCCACGGCCCGACGAATGATTCCTGGCGAATAATACAGTATATATATATATATATAATATATATATATATATACAGGGTGTAACAAAAGTCCACTGTCATAGGGAAATATGATATAACAGAATTGAACGAGAAAATAGTTTTAACTCTACATTACAAACAATACAATCAACTTGCCAATTAATCCAGTACATGCTCATATTGCATTCCATGTAGCCGTTCACGCATTTCTACTCGTTTCTCTCGTTCAATTCTGTTATATTCCTATGAGAACGAACTTTTATTACAGACTGTATATATATATATATATATATATATATACAGGGTGAGCGAAAAGACCTTGTGCACCTGCAAGAAGTGTTGTGAACCTGTACCTGCACTGTGTTGAAAGTGGACAGGTGCACAGGGACTTTTCGCTCACCCTATATATATATATTTTGTGTGTGTGTGTGTGTGTGTGTGTGTGTGCAAGGTAGGTTACTATGTATAAAAGTTAAATATGAATTAGTATCATATTTTCCGACCTCGGGATATGAACTCGTGGTGAATTTACAAATATTAATAAATGAAAATTTGTAATTTAAATTCCTTTTATTAAAAGTTAATAAAAAATAATTAAATAAAAAATCTTCATTAAAGTCTTCCGTGTTGATCACTCTCTTATGCCTTATGCCCATAAATATAATAAATATAATATAATAAATATAATAAATATAATATAATAAATATAATAAATATAATATAATAAATATAATATAATAAATATTTGATATAATAAATATAATATAATACCCATAAATAATAATTATATAGTACAGCAAAAGTAAAATGATCTGGTACCAGTATATGGAACATATCCTGGAATAGTTTTATTCCAGTTTCCAGTATTTATATAAGTCCCCAGTATTCACCCTGTATTTTAAAAAAGTTGAAGCTGTTTGTCGTCAATATCTCTATTCCTGTACTTCTTGTACTTTACGCATTCTGTACTTTTTGTACGTTCTGTACTTCTTGTACTTTACGTATTCTGAACTTTTTGTACGTTCTGTACTTCTTGTACTTTACGCATTCTGAACTTTTTGTACTTTCTGTACTTCTTGTACGTTACGCATTCTGAACTTTTTGTACTTTCTGTACTTCTTGTACGTTACGCATTCTGAACTTTTTGTACGTTCTGTAGTTCTTGTACTTTACGCATTCTGAACTTTTTGTACGTTCTGTTCTTCTTGTACGTTGTGTACTTCTCGTACTTATTTACTCCCTGTACTTCCTTTATTCCTGCGTATATTCTCGTGCGTCCGTAGTTTGTACTGTCAGAATTTAAGTGAAAGAAAGTTTGATCAATGCTCTTCTCTCTTTTTGGAACAATCTGCAAAGAAAGGCATAAGATTAGAAAGTTAGATGGAAACCCACTTTCAAACTTCTTTGATTATGCACCGAACTTTGCTCTATTTTGACAAATATTTTTTATATTATTTAAATATACAATAAAAACCAAAGGTAATGAATTTATGGGTTATTATTTTTTAAAATTTTAACATTGTTTATATATATATATTTTTTTTTTCGAGGGTGCATTCTGTGGGAAGTTTTATAGGTAGAACTCCGGACTTGAAGAGAGGTTGGTCCACGAAAGTAAGAGGGGTCTTAACCCTGATACACTCGAAAAAATATAAGTGAAATGTAAAGAATTTTGACACAATCAAATTATATATATATATTATATACACACAGTGTATATATATATATATATATATATATTATATATATATATATATATATATATATATATATATATATATATATATATATATATATATATATATATATATAAAATGATAGATACTCATGGAAACACAAGAACAATTTATTTTGAGTCTCGTTTCACTCGTTAGTCTTTAATGAAGAAAGTTACTACAAAAGGCAGGAATACTGCCAAAAGCTCAAATTTGGCAAAATGAAGGCAGTGAGCAGAAAGGAAATTGCCTTGGACAGATGGTTAAAAAGCCTCTTTATGGCGCAAATGGCCAGCCAGGAATGATTTAAACTTGGTAACAAAGAAATAAATAGACAATGATTTACTCGGGATATATATTGGACGGTTCAACTTCCTAATGAAGAATTTACCAACAATTCACACTTTAAGATAAAATAATTAATTCGTTAATTTTGCACAGTTTGCGTGATGCCGCAATGTCGAGGAGTCATGACTATGTTGAATACATTCCGAGTACACTGTACACCTACTAGCACTACAGGGTGTTCAAAAAGAAACGCAACCCAAAATAGAAAAGGGTTAAGTTACAATGATACATGCATTCTTTAATGGGTTGCGTTTCTTTTTGAACACCCTGTTTTACATTACAATACTATGAATATAACACTGGGCAACAAAAAAAATATAAAAAAATTCTGCTACTGGAGAAAATGCACCTTCTTGGGGTAATTTGACAGTGGTAATTCCAAAAATCTAGTTTAGAATTACTGGTCACCTCTAGGTTTTGAATTATGATAAGGTCATTCAAAATAATTTTATACATAGTCAAAATAAGTAACTTTTCCTGTAAAAACTTTACTCGTGCTTTGAAAATTGCATTGAAGAATGTTTTAAAACGCTAAAGGACACACTATAACTATTACAAATAGGATATGGAAGAAATAAATGCCCCAGTCAGGACCCATCCCTTTCTCACCTGGCCATACCAAGCTCCTGATTACCATTTATTTCATCCATCTCCTAATTCTTTATTGCTAAACATACGACATACTACTACTACTACAAAGATATACTAGTCAACTCAATGACCTACTAATACATACGTACTACTAACAAGTAACATTACATACATAATATAGATATTAATGGAAAAAAGGACTGAGTACATTAAGATTGCAATATTTACTGAAAATACATTTAAGTACTGTCAAAACACGTAGTACTATTTCTTAGTTATTTTTTTGGCAAAATATTTGCTTGACTTATTGCGCCTTTTGTTCATGCTCTCAGTTTCACGCTGTAAGAACCAACAGTAATCTCCCATCATCGCTGGATTTCATCGTCCTTGATAGCGCTGTTCCATCGTAAAGATATCTTCTTGAAATCGGTCATCATGTTCATCGCTCACTGCACCTAAATCATTTGGGAAGAAGTCTAGATGGAAGTGTAAGAAGTGCATCTTTAATGACATTCTACACCCCATATTTCGGTAGTTCTCGAGCATATCATTTATCATCCCAACATAGTTTTCATCTCTGTGATTTCCTAAGAAATTATGAACAACCAATTTGAATGAAATCCAGGCAACAAGTTCTTTCTGATTGAGCATTTTCTCAAAATCAATATCCATCAGCACTTCCCGAATCTGTGGCCCAACAAATATACCTGCTTTCAATTTAGCTTCACTGATTTTTGGGAACTTGTTAGAAAGATATCTGAAGCCATTGTCATCTTTGTTCATTCATTTTACAAAATTCTTCATGAGTCCCAATTTGATATGAAGAGGGGGTAGAAACACATTTTGAGGATTCACTAAAGGTTTTTTTAATGTTTTGTTTTCCTGGGATGTAACTCTCTCTCGGTGGCCATTTCTTCTTTATGAAATGATTTTTATAATGTCGACTGTCCCAGAGACATAAAAAGCAACAATGTTTGGTATACCCACTCTGCAATCCTAGAAGTAGTGCAATCACTTTTAGATCACCACAGATGTTCCACCTATGTTGATCATATTTGAATGGCTTTAAGGATAGTCTGCATGCTTTCATAGGTTTCTGTCATGTTCACAGTATGAGCAAGAGGAATCGATGGCTTAGTGTTCCCATTGTGCAAAAGTACAGCTTTCAGACTAACCTTAGAAGAATCTATAAAAAGTCTCCATTCTTGAGGATGATGCTCAGTACCCAGTTTTTTTCCATTAGTGCATCAACATTGGCACAGAAACACAAACTATCTTGCATGCTGTAATGAAGAGCAAGACTTCGATGGCGACTTCGATAAATTGAAACTTTTGTGCCTGGAGCTAATAAATTCCACTGCTGCAAGCGAGAGCCAAGAAGTTCTTCATGTTGCTTTGATAGAGACAAGTCACGAATCAGATCACTTAGTTCTTCTTGCGTGATCTGATGGGGCGGTTTATTCTGAGGTGCCATAGATGAACTAGATGAAGAAGATGACGATGAGTTATTATCTTCATCGCAGGATGACCCATCTGCTTCTGAATTTTCCGGTGGATGTGGCACTGTTAGACCATCCCCATAGGGTACTGGTTTCATTGCGGATGCAATATCTGGATAACTAATATATTGCTTAGTCTTGCTTGAATGTCTGGAAACATTTGTCATGTAAAAATAACAGTCAGTTAGATGAGGGCTTCTCAAACGTTTTTCACTTGCGACCCCTTTGGATCAGACAAATTTCTTCGCGACCCTTCACTCAATGTCATAAAAGCAATAGGTACTAACACTGTATATTTATGAAAAAAATAATATTTTCAAATGTTTCTGCGACCCCCAATAATATTTACGCGACCCCTAGTTTTAGAAGCGTGGAGTTAGATGATCTTTAGGTTCACGCCATATCATCGGAACTGCAAATGGCATACTTGCTCTCTTCTTATTCAGCCACTGTGTAAGCCAGATGTGCAAACTGTACAACACACATATGGATCCCAGTATTTTTCTTGGTCACCAATCTTACACCCAAAGCAGTGGTAGTAAGCCACCTTCACTTTGTGTATGATGTTCTTCCTTCGTGAAACTGTAATGTATTTTCCACAAATGCAGCAAAAACTGTTTGGGTGATTTTTGCATTTCCAGATTTTACTTAAACTTGAGGCAGCCGCCATTTCTAATGATCTGTGAAGAATAGAAAAGAATTTATGTTCACAAAACTAGAAATTAAAAGTGCAACAAACACAGTTCTGTGAAATATAGAACACCGGATTTAATTTTAATTGTGCACAAAGCTACGCGAAGTGTCGAACTAAATGACTGAGAGGCTACAGAGAGAGAGAGAGAGAGAGAGAGAGAGAGAGAGAGAGAGAGAGAGAGAGAGACGTCTGACTCTGCCCCCTTCATATTCAGACAAGAGACTACTCGAATGTGCTAGCAAATTGAGCATGTGATGAATTTGTTATTTCTGGGCGAATTTAGTGAGTGTGGGAATGAAGCAAGGCTGATGCATTTCATTACACTGAGCTGATTACATGATATTGCACACAGTACTGTCACATAATTTATATACGTCAGTAACTTAAAATCTAAAGGTGATGGAAAAATTCTGATTACATTTTTGAAATCAGTGCCATCAAATTACCATAAATCACCTCAGTTTGTTTCAGTAGCAAATTTAATGTTGTCCAGTGTAAATAATTCCATTTAATTACAATATTTAACATGTTTTACAATTACATAATTTATATAATTTATCTAATTTATGATACTTATTTGACGGAATATAATTTTAGTTTAGTTACATAATTTGATAATTCGTGTAGGGAGTTACAATGAACTTAAATGTTTAATTTTATGAGATAATTTAACAGAATAACCTAAGGACGGTTAACAGTGGTAGAGTTTTCCGGTAACTTTTAACATAACAATGGTGTATATTTCAGCACAAGAGAATTTTCAAGCAGAGTGACAGGAGATTTCAGAAGTATATTTTAGCACAGGAGAATTTTCAAGCAGAGTGACAGGAGATTTCAGGAGAACAACCAAGTCATGGGAATTTCGAAATTTACATTAGCTTTCCGGAGGGAGCGCACTGGTGAATTTCAACGCACTCGCTTTTGTTTATAAATTATTGAAAAATATAAAAAGAATGAAATATGTACGTAAAAACGTGTGCGTCAATAGATAGACAGACATAATAGTTAAATAGATATATGGGCTATCAATGAAATGGATGTAATATATATATATGGGAAAGTTCTTCATACTTTTACATACTCGAGATTTAACGGAAGTAGGGTGAGGTTAATTTATGAAACTGAAACGAGAACTAAATAATTAACAGTACACATACGCACTCAATGACTATGTACAGAGTGGCCACAAAGTCCCTTTGCAGTGGAATTACAGCATATCTGTATGTTGCCCTTGTTTTTCATGCAAAGGGACTTTGTGAACACCCTATACACGCATAGACAAACTTCCATAGATACTGAATGAGTATACATGACATTATTTTAAATACGTTCCTATGCTAAGTAAGGAATAATTGTTTGAATATAATTGTCAAGTATTTAGTTAAAGGGGATTATGTTAGGATTAAATTTAAGATTAATTATGTTAATTTACGATAATAAACATGGTGAAAACCAGTAAAAATAATTTGAGGGGATAATTTAAATCGAAGCGTGATTAGGGCTTCGATCGTATTTATAACCAAGTCTGAATTTTTGGGATTAATGATTTTTTCTAAGTAATTCTTTCTAAAAGTTTTCTCATTAATTCTTGTTTTGATAATACAGGGTAATTCACTCGCTGGTACCTCCCAGAATATCGCTAATATATCCGCTGGGACTACCAGCGAGTGAATCACCCTGTATAATAAGAGTATAACTGAGGTGACAATATAGACGGTTGAGGGAAAACTGAAAAGTCTTTTAATGAATGCATCAATGGATGAGTGAAGGAAAGAATGAAGAAGGACAATAGGAATAACTGACGAGATATAAGCGAAGCAGAAAAATGTAAAATCAGTACATGGTAGATTTTTACAAAAATAATACTTAATAGACTATGTACAAATGTACAAATGGGAATTAAAAATGTTGTTAATGAACTGTGCGAAGTACAAACAAGGAATTTAGTCACACTATGAGTACGCGTACATGCGCCAGGTTGTAATTGGTTTAATAGGCATACGTGATGTTATTTCGTAAAATACCAAAATTAACATGAAAAAATGGTACATATTTTGTACGAAAGTGAAAATAGTAAAATTGGGAATTGGGATATATATATATATATATATATATATATATATAATAATAATAATCCTTGCTCAAATGATTCTCACTGTAAACTCATAGATAGGTATTATAGTAAGATAATATCCCTGTTAAGAGAAGCAGGAAGCCCCCTGATTAAATCTTACAACTATCATACTAAGGTTATTCCTGGATGGAATGATTTTATTGCCCCCCTGAAGAGGGAATCGAAAGACGCCTATGATTTGTGGTGCTTTCATGGTAGACCCAGATTAGGACCAGTATACATGAATATGTGTAGAAGTCGGGGTCAATATAAGGCGGCCATAAGGCGATGTAAACAGGAAGAAGAGTCTATTCGAGCATCAAAAGCCTGTGAAGCTCGCATAAATAACGATAACAAATTTTGGAAATTTGTTAAGAATCAAACAGGTGTCAAAAATGTCCTCCATCCGACAATCGATGGGATGTCAGGGGAGGATGAAATTGCAAAGCTGTGGAAAAACCACTACTCTAACATTCTTAACAGTGTGAGTAGGGATAATCTTAAGATAGATTGCAGCGAAACGATTGTGGGAGGGACAAGGGAAAATATTTTGATATCATTTTCTGAAGTAAAGAGGTTAATTAAAGAGTTAAAGACTAGTTCTGCGTCAGGGGTAGATGACTTATCGAATGAGCAATTAAAATATGCAAATGACGAAGTATGTCTGCATATATCATTGCTCCTATCAGCCATGCTTGCTCATAGCTATATCCCTGCAGAGTTCATGAGGGTATATATCTTGCCCCTGGTCAAAAATAAGTACGGAGACATTCTGTCCAGCAATAATTACAGGCCTATTGCTGTCACTTCCTGCTTCTCGAAACTACTAGAAAAACTCTTGGTACTCCGATTAAATGATTTCCTGTGGACATCTAATCAGTTTGGCTTTAAAAGGTCCCACTCAACTGACCTGTGTATCTATGTACTTAAAGAAACAATAGCTAAATATATTGACAGTAATTCAACCATTTATAGCTGTTTCCTTGATATAAGTAAGGCATATGATAGGGTGAACCATAATATTTTATTTGCAAAACTAGAAGACAGGAAGGTTCCCATGTGCATATTAAATTTATTGAAATTTTGGTATTCCCACCAATCTTTCACTGTTAGTTGGGGCAATGTACTATCCGAGTGCTTTGGCTCCTCTTGCGGGGTGAGACAAGGCTCCTTGCTCTCCCCTATGCTGTTTAATGAGTATATTGACGGATTAATTGCTTTACTTAATGAGGCAACAGTGGGATGTTGTATAGATAACACAAGGATAAATAACTTAGTTTATGCCGATGATATGGTGTTAATAAGTCCCTTTGCTAAAGGTCTGGATCGGCTACTAAATGTCCGCGAAGTGTATTCGCAGAAACATGATATTCTTTTTAATGTTACAAAAACTAAGGTTATGCAATTTCATCCTAAAAGCTGTAATCAGCCAGCTGATATAAGGTTTAAAATGAATGGTGAAGTAATTGAGGAAGTACAAGAGTTTAAGTATTTGGGTCAAACTATTACCAGCTCCTTGAGTGATGACTCGGATATAAGAAAACAATCTCGAAGCCTGTGTGCTAAAGCGAATATGACCATAAGGAACTTTCGTTTCTGTACAAGTGAAGCTAAAGACACACTCTTTCGTACTTTCTGCAGTAATATATACGGTCAGCAACTCTGGGTGAATTATAAAAAAGGTTCTGGCAGGACCCCAAATTTGCTGTACAACAGGTCTTTTAGACTCTTACATCCATGAGTCCTGCCATTTATCCTCTAAGCTATGGACTTCTTGGTACGAAAACGTCTGTCTGTAGCTCCACTTAACTTCGACAGTGCAGTATTATTTCTAATCAATTGTATATATTTCTATCCTTAGTATATGAACTGTCATTGTATTAATAATATTTGTCATATGGACTATATATAGTCTGCCAATAAACCTTTTCATTTTCATTTCATATATATATATATATATATATATATATATATATATATACACACACATTTTTACCTGCGGGTTTGGGTGATCTTATATTGTTGTGGTAAATGAATGCAATCAAAGTTTATATATATATATATATATATTATATATATATATATATATATATATATATATATATATAAGTGCTCATTTTGAATCAGCTTTAGTATCCCAAAGACAAATAAATAGGGCAAATTCTTTCTTTGAACAAGAATTACAAGACAAATGAACTCACATTCATCAGCGGGTCTGGACATATGGAACGCTACACTGATTAAAAATTTTAAGAATTAAATAGCTATTCCCCTGTATTGAATATGGAAAAGATTTCCATACAAGTGCGAAAGTCATATCGTCTCGCCAACATATTTGAAAGAGCAAAACCTACGACTCTTTGGAACTAAACAAGAAAGGTTCATTAAGAACCAACGTGGATTAGTGCCTATATCATAGATTTTGCCTTTGTCATAACGATAATAGAGCACAAAACGGTATTATTAACGCGTTCGAAAACAAGGCCAATTATGATGTACGAGTACTATATATAGACTTTGCTAAAGCATCCGACAAGTGTGATCATAGAATAATAACCCATAAAATGAGAGATATGGAAATAGCAGGCAAAGTAGGTAAATGGACATATAACTTCCCTAGAAAGGGTCAGCAAGTTGTTGTAGTCCAAAGGATATCATCAATTTAATCAGAAGTACAGTAAGTAGTTCAGTACCGCAAAGAAAGTAACAATATTTGGTGCACTATTATTCATAAGCACGCTTACTGATATGGATAATGAAGTAACTGATAATAGTAAAGTATCATCCTTTGCTGACGATTCAAAAACACGCAGAAAAATTCTAAACTCCGAGGATACCGTATCTTTACAAACGAATGGAAACAGCATACAGGGGTGATCAGAAGACAAAAATATGAAATTCACAAAACGCAAACCTTCAACTCATATGATATGGAAAAAATGAAGAAGTAAGATCTATGAATTGCTATGGCCGAAATGGACAGAAAATTCAGAGAAATTTAAAAGCAAAAAGATTAAGGAGTTATAATGACCGACGATGCGAAATTTCAGACACAGTGAGAAAGCAATTAACAAAACAAAAAGAATAACTGGATAGATATTAAGAAACTTTAAGGGAAGAGACAAGAATGAAGAGATTCCTTTCCTGATAACATTGATCATACGAAACTGTCTTGAGAAGAAATTAGTCAGTTAGAAGGATTTCAGAGAAACATAGCAGCTAGGATCAGCAGATGCAAAGAATTAAACTACTAATAAAGATTACGTAAACAAAATCTACGTTCATAGGAAAGAAGAGAGAGAAGTACACTAACATACGCATGAAAAATAGAGGAACTAGTTCTTAATCTCAAACTGAACCCTATAACTAGCCAAATAACGGCTACAGAATGTTGGTTGTGGTTGTGCGAGACATATTTGCAGCCGAGGCTCACTACCACAAATCCTGCTACCGAAATTACACGCGGTCTTATCAAACGGAGCAACCACAGACAGACCCAGGTGAATTAGACATTTAGTATCAAATTGCGAGAAGTTTTCACTAAGATCTTTGTTCAAAAATTATATTTTTGGAGAACTCTCTTATCACATCTTTGAGTCGTCGCAGCACGCTGGTAAGGAAGTGATCGCGTTGATGTGATCTATGACATCTACAGAGATCAGTCGATCAAATCTGCCGAGCGTGTGAGCCGAGGTTCACAGGAAGGTGTCACATTCAACAAAATAAGACCGGTCACAAAATAAAAAATTGAAACGATTGCTGGCGTGCAGTGATACGAAAAAGGGGATAAGTTTCTGGTTGAATCATGAAGAAGAGAATCAAAAAAGAAAAAGGTTAGTGACCAAACAATGCTCGTCACACGTGAAGAAAAATGCTTCAAGCTTACTCACGAAAAGTGTGTGGAAGTTCAGACCCTCACATCCAGACACAAGGAAGCCGACACTCGTCTGCTCAAACATGCACAGCATGCTGCAGAGAATTACTAGGCTCTTGTTTTTATGGCAGATGACACTGATGGTTTAATTATCTGTCTCAGTCTGAGCAGTGCCACTGACAGCAAAATTTCCATCAGGCGTGGGACATAATTTCGCGTCAGGATGATTGAGATCAACAAAATTGGCTACAGATTTTGAGAAGTGAAGTGTGCTCAGCATTGCCAGGACTTGACTCATGGACCGGAGGTGACTCAATGAGTGTCCTTGGAAGCCAAGGAAAGATAAAAGCCCTTAAAATTATACAACAGAATCAGAAATACCAAGAAGCGTTCATCTCTGTTGGAGCATCGTGGATCCCCCCACAGGACGTTTTCAGCCAAATCCAAAAGTTTACATGTCAGTTCTACTTTAAGAACACGACGATAGTTGATGTTAATGATACGCGCTATCAGATGTTCTGTCCAAGGAAGGGTGATGCCCAATCCTGGCAGCTCCCATCCTGCGAAGACACACTGCTGCAGCACACACTTTATGCAAATTACCAAACTGCAATCTAGAGGCGCAGCCTAGAGAGCTCCCCGGACATTTCGGAGCCGTCAGCAGGTCATAGTTGGAAAGTCAACGACAAAGGAGACCTAGCGATATGGTGAATGACGGGCCTGCCACCTCTAAATGCCATGCTGAGTCCCATCCTGTGCAACTGTACACGGAATTGCAGTCAGACTGTTCGTGCATGCTTAATAGCTTAAAATGCACTGCTGCGCGTAAACTGCAGAGTTGCTCGAACATGGCACAAGAAAATCCCGATGTCGAACAGGATTCCAGTGATTGTGACAGTGATGAAGAATAAAGTCGAAACATGAAAGTGTAAATGAATTTGCAAGAAAAACCGTGGATTTACACTGAAATATATTTTATCATTGTATGTTACACTCCGTACACTACAGTCAGATTTCATTTGCAGTGGGGGCTCGGTTGAAAATGTTTTGACACCACCATTAGATAGTCCATATAATGATTCATTTATTAACTCAAACATCATAACAGAAAAATGTAGAAGAGAAAATAAATAATTGGAGAAAATAACAAAATCTGGATATTTTTCTTGACATTTTTCCTTATATTTTTCACAAATATGTACCAAAATGGTTTACATGAGTACTAAGATATTCATAATTTTATGTTTAACAACTTTAATTACTACAGCTTTAATTTCCAACCACTAGTTTTTGCCATAGAGCCAAAATTTTAAATTGCATGAATTCTGTTTGAAAATAGTAGCCATTTTTAAAGATGGTGTCCAAAAAGGCATTAAGCTACTCTTGTGAAATGTCCATCACACATTTTCAGATACGTCACAGTTTGGAGTAATTGAAAATCATAATAGGAATTAGTCCCCCAATTTGATGCTCAAATTGTGTCAGGCTCGCTTTGTTTAAATCCAATCGATAAGACAGCGCCAGCTGCATTACCTGGGCTCGTCTTTATTAGACGAAATCTAACAGTATTTTTATGCTAAAAAACTATGTTAATTCCAATTGTTTTAAGTAAGGCCAGAAGATGTTTCAAATTTACATGGTAAGGTAGGCTAAGGATATTTTTATGATCAAATTGTTTAAGCAAAGTTTATAGTCTAGAGGGGGAAAAGAGAGCGTGCAAGAAGACCGGAAGAGAGTCGAGAGCAGGGTACCAGAGCAGTCTTGGCAGTCGAGAAACTGAATATTTGAGGGGGAGAAGTGGACAAGACGAGAGGAGTCACGTAAAAGACATTAAAAGGGAGAGTCCTCAAAAGATTTCTTCGAGGAGACAAGAAGAAAGTTCGATCTGAACCAGGGGTGTCCAACCTTTTTACATGAAGGGCCATATTTTAATTAATGACCCACACCGAGGGCCAGTGTGCAAATTTTAGATAAAGTTTTATTTTTATTGAAATAATATATGACATTAGATAATGAATTTTCAGTATCCGCCAGCCGGGCCTGATACAAATCTTGGGAGGGCAAAATGTTGGACAAGCCTTCATACCTGTGACTTAAGTATATAATAATAGTTTTTCTTTACAACGTGTTTCATACCCGACTGTGACATATATGTGGTTCAAGTAATAACCATAAGAGGATCAATGACATTTTCCAAACAAACGAATGTGTTGGGACTAGAGACGCCGTCCTTAAGGAGCTAACCTACAGTATAGTGGTATTGTTCCCAGTGGGTGTGGTAAATTCTGGTTGCGTTAGTAATAAGAATCAGATGGGTAAACTCAAAGTGTTGTATGAGATAGGCTTGCCGCAGGTGCTCCAGTAAGTTTTATTCTGGGTTCGAGTCTCGGCTCGGATTTCAGTGATTAAAGTGTTTCTCTGGGTTGTCCTTGGTCGGGTATAGTAGTTCGGATTCCACGTTAAGCTGTAGGTTCCTACCGTCATACGACCTTCATAGATGTTACCAAGGAAGTTAAAAACCCAAAATATTATTATCATCATCATTATTATTATCAGTAGTAGTAGTAGTAGTAGTAGTAGTAGTAGTACTTCTGTGCTGTACATTGCAATGCTAGTTTTAAACCTCAACTATTTTAATGATAACTAGATTTCGCGAAATATTTGAACTTGTGACAAACCTTTGAAGTTTGTATTCTTCATCTAAATTAATGAAAACCCCAAAAAAGGAATATTGTTCGTCCCTCGCCTTGGTGTTATGCACTTACTGTTACCGTGTGAAGAGAAGTAATAACTTGTTTATTTCAAACAAGTTATTAACTCTCCTCAAGAAGTTTAACGCGATTTATCGAAACGTTCAAAACTTTCCGCGAAATTTCCATTTCTGTTTCTGAAACTGGACTTCTCGACATGAAAAGATATTTGTATGAAGGAACATGTCTTCCAATATACTTCAAGGAGGTCAACCAACAAGGCTATGTCTCATATATATATATATATATATATATCATATGATTTAGGCCGTTTCGAAAAATGGAAATTTATGATGGCTCAACGCACACATACTAAAAAAGTAATATGTCATGAATAAAGACTTCATGCAAAATATTAAGACAAGAGCTTATTGTTATCCCACCCCTCAATGCATATCTATTTTACCCCTCATGAGAAAATTTTCATTTTTCTGGCAAATATATTTATTTATTTTGTGATGTCCTCTTAAATTAGGTATATAAAATTCATAAATAAAATTGGAAGATAAGTAGGTCATTTTCAGGAATGGTCCAGTAACCCCCCCTATATTCTTTAGAGAGAATTCTAGAAAATTCTTCTTTCAGGATAACTATTCTAGAATTTCCATTTTTTCCCTTTATGGATTATATGATGTTTTATTTGCTTTTTCATCTATAATTACTGATATTTTCACAAGTTTACTGTTCTAGAAAGGTTACTTCATGTTACTTTACAACTTTCTTACAGTAATCAAGTCATAATATAATTTAGGTGAGTGATTAATGATTATATTATATTATTATTAAGACTAACAGGTGGTAAAACGTTTTCCCTCAGAATTATGGCAAAAACCAGAAACAAGTGTGAAGTCTGGTTGGTCGGACAAGTGCTGGAAGAGGGTTTTTCTTAGAAGCAGCTTCCAACTAACAGTGATGTCCTTAAACGTCTTTTTTATCACATTAAGGTGGGAAAGCAAAATGTCTCTGTAGCTTGCGCAACTGTAGCCAACGAAGTTATTGCTATGTGGGAAAAAGCCTCCTTAATTACATCCCACAAGCCTTATATTGTCTCAAAGCTTAAAAGGCTTTACAATAAGCATGAAGGGCTGGTCAAGAACCGAACTCGACGAACTCCTACCCAAGAGAAGAATGAAGCAGAATTTGTCACCAGCTTAAAGAAGCTTTTCGATGTAGCTCATTCAGAAGTGGAAACAGAAATAAAATTGCAGGATGATAAAGATTTTCTTAAGGATCAAAGGAACGATCGGAAAATGATTATGGGTCCAGAAGACAAGGAGTTTTCAAGAAAGGCAAAAGCACGACAGATAAGCATGGAAAGAATGGAAAAACTTCGCAGGAAATCAAAGGAAGAAATGAGGCAATTGACAAAGGTTGTGGATCTCAACCAATGTGAAAATTCCGGTTCAGGAGGAAGTGAAGAATCATCTGGTGATGAGTTGTTCTACAGAGCACTCTCATCATCATCTTCAAAAAAGGAGAAGCTTGAACCAGGTGTAATTGTTAGGGATAAAAAGTTCTTGGCTGCTCTGGACCGCACTGGAACATCTGCAAGAGCTGCTATGCACATTGTGGCACCTGCCCTTTCAGCTGCTGGAGTGGAAATTGAAGAGATCACACTTTCATCATCCTCTATCTACAGGTCTCGGCGATCAACACGGATGCAGATGGGAGAAGACATTAAAGCCAGTTTCCAACCAAATACCCCTTTAATAATTCATTTTGATGGAAAGCTTCTTCCATCCATGCATGGGGGTAAGATTGATGTAATGCCCATTGTTGTGACTGGTGCAGGCGAATTTAAAAATTACTGTCTATTCCAAAGCTTATTTCTGGAACGGGAGAAGAAATGGGGAGAGCAGTTTTAGATGCTTGAAGCAATGGCCACAAGTAAATGAGTGGGTAGCAGGCCTTTGTTTTGATACTACTGCAAGCAATACAGGTATCCATGCTGGGGCTTGTACCATCATCCAAAAGGCCCTTCAGAGATCACTCCTTTTTCTGGCATGCCGCCACCATATCCACGAGCTTCTTATCACTGCAGTTTTTGACATGTTTTTCTCTTCTTCGGGTCCACAAATTCCCTTATTCAATCGATTCAGAGATTGTTGGGATGACATTGATCAGCAGAATTACAAGCCCTATGAACCCAATGATCTCACCTCAGAATCTTTAGATCATTGGATCTTGAAGCACAGAGACAAGCTTATTTCTTTCATCAACTCCAAACTTCAAGAGGGCCACACTCGAGGTGACTACAGGGAATACTTAGAACTACTTGCACTTATCTTCCTTGGTTGTCCAATGCCTAAAACAAATAAAGGCTCTGATAGCAGATTCCACTACCCAGGAGCTTACAGCAGAGCTAGATGGATGGGAAAGGGCATCTATTCCTTAAAAATTTACTTATTTAGGAACCAATTCCTTCTCACCCCTCATGAAAAACAAGCTCTGATACGAATAAACGCCTTTTCAGTGACAGTTTATCTTCAAGCTTGGTATACATCTCCAGTTGGAATTGATGCTCCAGCAAATGATTTGGCCCTCCTCAAGATGCTACATATCTACAAGATCCAGGTTGATAAGGAAGTGGGTGCTACAGCCCTCAAAAAACTTCAGAACCATGGTTGGTACTTGAGTGAGGATCTTGTAGGATTTGGCTTTTTCTCAAACCTCGTGACTGAAGATGATAAGGTTCTAATGCTCCACAACCTTCACCACGCGCCTCCTCGAAAAGTGAGGGCAAGAAAGGTGGACCCCCGAATGTTGCAAAACCCCAATGACTTAAAGATTACCAGTTTTGTCACAACTCAAACACAAGACTTCTTCAAGTGTTTGAAAATAGAAATTCCCAAGAAACTTGAAGACATTGAGGAGCACCGTAATCGGGTCATGGCAGTCAAAGTAATCAACGACTGTGCTGAACGAGGAGTCAAACTGGCTACAGAGTTTAATGAGAAGCTCACAAAGAGTGAGGAAGAGAGACAACTGGCCTTTCAAATCATTGAAAATCAGAGAAAGGAGGTCCCTCAGCCACTGAAATCCCTATATTCTTAATCAATATATGTCTTAAATAGAATTTAAGTCGCTTTGTTTTAAAACATATTTTTCGTTCAGTCTTATATTTGCTCTAATTATCCATTAATGTAAAAGAAGTGCCATCTGAGGGGTGCCTTTTTATCATTCAAATAAAATGATATTTTGTCTATTTGTTTTTCTTCCTTTATATAAAAAAATAAAAGTGTGTGCGTTTATCAAAATTAAGTTTGAAAAATTACCATATAATCGTGAAACGGTCTAGTTATTATATACTGTATATGACGACATGACGAGCTCAATTTTCTTTTGGTGTCTATTGATACTAATGGTAATGAGAATATGGACACTGGACAGTGCAAGTTCTGATATGAGAGTCATTTTTGAAACACCCTAGTATGCACCTTCACGTCAAAACATAGAAACTGTGGTGGTCATTTGTATGTATAGAATTTCGGAAAAAAGTTCACCTAAAAAAATAAATTTTCTGAAAAGTATAAAAAACTCATTAATGATATTGGGTTTTATTTTTGAAAGTTTATTATTGTCACTAAAAAGAACAAAATATCGAAGCCAAAACAGAATATTACCAATTAGTGAGTTTTTGTGCTTTTTAGAAATTTTATATTTCTAGGCGAACTTCCTTCCCAAGCTGTACAGGCAAATAATAATAATAATAATAATAATAACTTATTTTGCTTTGATTCAAAATTCGCATTTGGAGCAGTTTTTGCTCTAAACGTTTAGCATTTTGTAGGAATTTAGCAAATATTTAGCAAGTTTTCTCTCCCTTTCTCGTTTTGGAAGATAAAATCAAGATGTAAATTTAATCGTAAATGAAACCTTTTAGCATCTCTCTCTCTCTCTCTCTCTCTCTCTCTCTCTCTCTCTCATTTCTTTGCTTACTGCTATGCTTTTATACTTCTTATACTTATTTACAATTCCGGTAGAAATTTTGTTTCTATAAAAGACGTATCGAATTCCTCTCTCTCTCTCTTTATCTTTCGCCGTTATATTTCAAAAGCGCAAACAAGCACGCAAGTCCCTCCCGACTCAACGCCCCTGAGCAAATCTTTTCGAATAATCCACACCAAAATAAAAGAAGGGAATGCGTTGTCGTATTTTGCATTCAGGACCATCAAAGCTATCTTTCCATTTCAGGCTGTGCTAAATTCTCCATGAAATTTCAGTCAAAATGTGGAGATTTTGCGGCGAAATTGGTATGAGCTATTGTGGTTGGAAGTTGGTATGAGCTATTGTGGTCGGGAGTTGGTATGAGCTATTGTGGTTGGAAGTGATATATCAGCTTCCGTCTCTCAACTATTGTTTCACTTCAGATGATCCACCGAAAGCCAAAAATTATTACACCGCACTTTTTTTAAATTGAATTTTTAACGTTCCAGTCTTGTGGATACGAGCTGGCTTTCGTTCGCATCTGAATCACTTTACGGTTTGCGAGATTATATAGTGTATCCGCGCTCGTACCATTCTACCTTCATATTAAACATTTTTCTTCCGCGAAAATTCATATTTACCTTTATTTTTTTTGTATATATATATATATATATATATATATATATATAACATTTTTAACCTCTCATAAATCGAAATTAACTGAAAAAGATTTCTATAAATCCGATGTAAAAATGATCAAAACATCTCCCAATGTTAACTTAGTAACGCAAATACCCTACCAACAAAATACAGGGTGATCAAAAAGTTGCAGTGCACTGATTGTAACTTGTTTATTTGTTTTTTGTTTCAGATTATTATAATTTATTATGATTATTATTATATTATTTTTTACCTATTATTATTAGTATCATTATTATTATTATTATTATTATTATTATTAGTTATTATTATAAGTTCTACGTTATATACAGTAATTATAAAAAAATAATAAAAATAAAAAAAACTCGATGCACTGAAATTTTTTGATCACCCTGTATTTATGGTACCATTTCAAATTAACTTTTATAAAATACCGAAAAGGGTGTTGTGGGAAAAACCCCGTCATTAAGACGAAATAAAAAGATAACATTAGAATAAATAATAAAGTCTTCCACAAGGCTCTGATATAATGAGGAATTCTGTAAAAATTATGTATAGAGAAAATGTACAATTTCCGAAATAAGTTCACCTACAAATATAAA
Organism: Bathynomus jamesi; assembly: GCA_023014485.1. Taxonomy (NCBI): domain Eukaryota; kingdom Metazoa; phylum Arthropoda; class Malacostraca; order Isopoda; family Cirolanidae; genus Bathynomus; species Bathynomus jamesi. Next base: position 1,248,160 of record JAJOZX010000592.1, read on the forward strand.
ACATCTGAAAAGCGTAAAAATTACTAATTTGAAATATTATCTTTTTCTTTATATATAATTTATTTTTTTATTTTTTTTAGAATTTATTTTTATCTTAGGCGGACTTTTTTCCTAGAGTGTAATTTGAAATCCAACACATCCTCAACACACACGGAAATATAGTGGAATGAAGCAGTAGCACAAATTTTTAATTACGAATCGGGCCTACGCGCAACGACAGTTACGAACAAAATTTCGAAATTATAAATTATCGATTCACCAATTGGTCGAAAGGCCATTACAGTACATCGAAACTTAATTTAACCTAATTTATGCAGACCTAATCTAGCACGATAAGTTAAGTTGGGTTAAATTTAGTTTCTAAATTCATCGAAACGTAAGTTAACTTATCTAAAACTAACTAATCTAATCTAAAACTAATCTAACTTATACTTAACCTATCGAAACTAACCTAGGCTAATACGATAAGTTAGGTTAAATTAAGTTTCTGTGATCTGATTTTTCGAGGATTTGGTTCCATGGATCCTTTTTCATTTCGAGAAAATGATATCATTAATTCGTTTTCTCGCGAGGAAAGAGAGAAAAAAAAAAAGAAAATAGAAAACACATTTGAAGGGAAACAATTTTAATCATTATTTTGACATGGGGAGGAAAACCTTTGCTTCCTGAATCATAATTTCCAAACGGGATAATTTTTAACGCGTAATAATTGTATCAATTATGTCAAGGTTTAAAAAGGGAAACTTTTTGAGCTTCCATTACGGTATATCAATGTTATTTTATGCAGTTATATGCAGTTTATGCAGTCATTTTTCATAGCTATGCGGTTGCGGAGCTTACAAATAGAGCTCCGCGCAGTTGCAGTTGCAGTTTTGTACCCTATAACATCATAATATTACCTAAGAATAAACAACACAATAAAATACCGCGTTTTAGCCACGCTTTTCCCAGTCTACAATATAATGACTATAATCTAAACTGTAAAAAGTGTGTTTCCAGGATGCGGGATGAGGACCCAACGCGTTTTGCATCCCACCAACCACTTTCCCCAACCACCGCCCATTCGAAAGTGGTGTATATAATTATAATATATATATATATACACACTATTTAATCCTTATATTTAAATTGAATTGCTGGGAGACTGTATTTCGAAAATAAAAGTTTTTCAGCTTTGTCCCCCTTCAGCCTATTCCTTTTTTCATCGTAGATGATCCCTGCTCCACTAAATAATTGTTCACTAGGAACACTTGAGAAAGAACATCCAAGGTATGTTCGAGCCAGTTTGCTAAAATTTTTGTATTTCTTTTGATTTGATTATACATCATCATTGCTTTATTAAATATAATTAAAATAATGCTTTTCTAGTCACCTAGCGTTGATAAATGTAAGTTATTACGTAATGCATCTATCCATCCAGTCCAAGTAGCAATTCTAGACATGTCGCAATTAGGGCGTAGCAAACTTTTACGTTTTGCACCCTTGAGTGAAGTCATGAGATGACAGGAACAGCATTTGGCGACGTTTATAGCATTTATAGCTATTACACTAGCATTTATAGCATTTGGTTGCCCTAGTAAGAAGATATCGTCAAACACCCTCAATAACCGCGCTGATAAATGCGGTTGCGGAGCTGAGAATATGTGCGGTTGCGGACAACCGCTACATCACTAATATATATATATATATAAAAGAGCAAAACTCAAATTTTAGGTTGAAAGGCACTTTAGAGAATATCTCAAAGAAGATCGTCCCAAAATCTCCTGACACAATAAAACGAAAAATGCTATTGTATACTTTTCTCAGAAAAGAGAGAGAGAGAGAGAGTTGATCAGAAAAGAAGGAGTAAGATAGAGAGAAAATTTTGTCGCTGCATGAAGGCGAAGGGAAGAGAGAAGTAGTGGAAGATAAAACAAGAAAGTGTAAAAGAAGAAATAAATAGAAGAGAGATAAAGAAAATCGAAATAATGTTTATTTAAAACGGCTTCTTTCGTGTCATGGATTTTTAATCCGATGAAGGTTAGACTCGGTCACGAAGTCATCAAAGCTTTGAAGAAATGAAACTAAACAAGAAATGAATTGCATATGAATAAAATCCTAAATTCAATAGTGTTGCTAAAATCAATTGAGTCTAGCGATAAAATGAACAGTTTATACAGTTGCGAGAAAAATTCGGCCAAAAATATCAAATTTAAAAAAATTACTTCAAAAATCAATTTCTTTTTTCCAGCTTTTGACCCAGAAATAAGGTTTCCGGAAAATGAATTGCTACGTATTAGTTTGGGGTTTTAATGGCTTCACCATATAATTATTCGGCGATTTTTTTTCCGCAACTATACATTAAACCTTTGGTTCTGCCACAAATATCATTTACTCCTACGGAATAGGCCATATGCAGACGGTGCTCTATAACTGAAGGTGAAGGAAGATTTCTTCCAAATTAATGTTAAATGTTTTCTCCCGGGGTTACGTCCCTTTTCCCCCAGTGACAACCGAATGTCCGTTGTGGGAGACCCTTCCATTGACCCGTTTGTGGGTGGGTGTTGCCGTAATTAATGCACGATATTGTTTACGACACGGAGATGAAGATGGTAGCGTGAACCAATTTTACATAGTAATGGAGTTACAATGAATGGTAACTTAGTCAATTATATCTTATATTTTTATATTGTTTTTCACTCCCTAGCTAAGTATAAAAGTTTTACCTCAAACGCTTTCCACTTATTTATCGATGAGTTTGTCTCTTTCACGAGTTTTAAACGACAAATATGACTTCCAGTTATTATAAAACAAAACAAAGTTTTAATATTTAATCTTATGGTTCACAGAATTAATTAATTAAATTTAGGTTGTATAATATTATAAAGAAGTAGGCCTAGAACGGAAAGAGAATTGGCCTAGGACACTGATAGCGAACCTTTTCAACCCTGGGTGTCAAAAATAAAAAATTTTCGTGATCATATTGAAGTGGCGTGTCACATACATAAATGATCACTGTTATCAAAGGAACATCGCAATTATAATAATAAAACTATCTATTCTAGCTCATTTGAACAATACAGGAAAAATAAAAATAAATGACAATAAAATGTTTTAAAATAAAAATTACAATTTTATCTGTTATTTAGTGACTTCTTTGTTGCTGTACTCTTGAAGAAAGCTCTTTCGTAGCAGGTGTGTAATTCGTACATTTTAATGCTACACAAGCAGCACTGACATCATCAACCAATCTGTTTCTCTTGTCCGTTTTGATGTTATTCAAAGTTGAGAACAAAGTTTCGCAGGAGTAAGTTGATGAAAAAATTGTCAGTATAGCTTTGGCAAGTCTTTTAAGAGTGTCAAAAGTTTCCGGGATCCAGTTCCACACTCTCAGAATTTCATTGTCAGAATTATTATTCACAGATCCCTGCAAGCGGTCTCGCTCGAGTGTTTCTAACTCAGATCTAAGATCAATAAACTTTTGCTTCCAAATAGAGCTGGATTGGAACTCTGCTAACTGCATTTCAAAGTCATTTAAATCTAACCAGTCAAACAAATCTAACTTCAGATTTGTAAAAACAGCTTTATCAGGATATTTTATAAAATTTATTGTTCCTTCTAACTCTCTGAACTGCACAGTTTAAAATTTCAACAAATTGTTCTCGAGCTTGTTCCAAGTCGTCTCTGTCTTGGCACTTCATTTCATTAAAATGTTTCTTCAACCTATGAAAATACTTATAACTTCTACTTTCCAAGTCACGTTTAAAAATGTTGAGCTTGCTTTCAAAGCCTTTGATCAAGCCAAACATTACATCAATAGTTTTTCCAAAACCTTGTAATTTAATATTGAGTTCATTCAGATGTAATGACAGATCAGTGAAAAACATAAGTCTACTGAGCCAAGCCACATCAGTTAATTGAGGATACTGTTCTGTATTTTTCATATTTAAAAATAGCCTGACTTCATTTAAGCATTCCACAAAACGTTCAAGTACCTTACCGCGACTTAACCATCGCACATTATTATACATAAGTAATCCATTATAAATTGAATCAACTTCATTTAACAGTGACATAAATTCTCGTTTGTGCAAAGCCCGTGAAGCTATCAAATTGACTATTTTTGTCACAACTGCCATTACATCATTAACTTCTTTTAAACCTACCTTTGCACACACCTCTTGATGTATAATACAGTGAAAGCATACAAGCAGATGACCAACAGTTTCTGTAAAATGTTTCACAAATCCAACATTTCGTCCAACCATATTTGGGGCACCATCTGTCGTAACTGACACTATTTTTGATATATCAATCTGTTTATCACGAAGCATTCTAACAACAACCTCACATATATCTGCTCCTCTTGTATTCAGAGACAAATTTTCTAACTTAAGTAATTCCTCATATATTGCATTGCCACTGGGATATCTAGCAATAATAGCTAATCGAGCCGATGACGTAGCATCGGTGGTCTCATCGAGACAAATAGAAAAGAAATCACATGCATTTAAGTCTTTTTTCACTTGATTTTCTATATCAGAGTTCATCTTCATGACTGTCTTTAACAGTATTTCTACTAATTGGTAATTCATTAATACGCTGAATATTAGTTGCTTTATTTTGAAAGTCATCAAATAAAAATGGTGCACATTTCATAAAAGCTTCCTTAACGAAATCCCCATCACTAAGTGAGTTTCCATGCTGGACAATAGTATGTGAAATACTGAAGCTTGCAGACACTAAATTTGAAGGCCCACTTACAAATTTAAGTAAAATGTCTGATTGAGACTATTTATCTTTTAACATTCGCAATATATATTCTTTACGTTCTTGCTCACTTTTTCTAGAAGCCACTGGTGGTTAGTGTCGAAATGCCTTTTCACATTCCAAGTTCTGCTCACAACTGTTTCACTACACAGGATGCATAGAGCTTTGTCGTTCGTATCAATAACGCCATATTTTTCAGTCCACCAATCTTGGAAACTCCTTCTATTCAGCTTCCTTTCTTTGACAATTTTATTTTTTTGTTTACTGATTCCGCCATTATGATAAGGCTGAAATATTTAAAAACAATAGCAATTCAAAATCATTAACACAAATATTTAATGTGACAAATGGATGTTAGAACAAGTAAAACGATGAATTAACGTTAGGCCTAATTAGTTTCAACGGTACCACAGTTAATAATGTTAATGGAGATAAATTTTCATTTTCCAACACAATAATATCAATAACACTTAATACTAATACACCAGCAAACACTTAATATTAATTAATAATGAAACATAACACTACACAACAGTGATTAATAATGACTTAATTAGACCCATTAAATCAAAATGCCCGTGTAAAACGACGCCATGGCTCGACTAAAGACAGAGAAAGAAGAAATCAGGGTTGCCAATTCTGAATTATGAATATATAATTCAGAGTTGCCAGCCAAAATTAATGCTTAATTTTATACTATTTATAATGGTAATTTATTTAAATTCAAATCCAACCACAGTAATATGTAATTAAATAGCTATCAAATATAGAGAATTGAATGTTTATTTACAAAAAATATATATAATCATTTCCTATTTAATTAGATGAAATTAAAAACGTCTCTTGATTTGATCGATTTTCATTCTTTATAGTTTTTGTTTAACTTTTGGACGATAGAAATGTCAGTTTAGGCGTGTCACCAAAACAACAGCAACGTGTCACCTTTGACACGCGTGTCATAGGTTCGCCATCACTGGCCTAAGACCTTGAAAAGAAATCCCCTTTCACATGCCCTAGGGAGAATTAAACTGAATTTACTGGCCGAAGTTCATATTGAAAGTAGGCCCTATTTACCCAAGGCCTAGGTCGAGATATTGAAAACAAAAATGACAAGGGAGGGCAAATACGATCTTCTGATGAACTATATCCACGACTCTCTGCTCGCTACTCTCTCACTGCTCGACTGTTTCGACTGACTTCTTGCACGCTCTCTTTCTCCCTGCAAAATTGTGATTTCAGGTTTTCATCTCGTATCGAGATATCTGATCATGAATTCCTTTTATTATACGTTCCTAAACCTTAGAAAGACCATTTAAATATATCATTATATAACGTTTTAAATGCCCTAACTGTTCCATATCATTTATATTGTTAAATCAATCCACTATTATAATACGGCCATTGAAAAGATAAAATTACTGCAATGCATGTTAATTTTCATTATTGTTTTAGCACCTGTATTTATAAGTGTGCGATTGGATGAAAAAATGGGTATCATATGTGGTTTAATAGGCAATAACGCATGCGCAGTTTCGTTCTGATCTTATAAGATATAAATTTGTGCATTGTTTTTGTCAGAAAATCGACTCGCCGCGAGGCTGCGTTAAATGATGGCCTATTTGTTCCCATGCTATTCATTTCTACCAAAATTTTACTATATTTTATATTATTAATAAACTCCCTATTTTAGCAAACCCAACATTAACTCCTTGAGGAACTTCAACTATACTAATGTTTTCGAATGTTGAAATGAAAAAGAGACAAGCTTGAAAACACTTCTAGATTTCTAATTAGAATTTATTTTAAATTCTTAACTAACCCGCAGTGGCCAGATTTTTCATGATTTCTCAATTCGCCTTTCCGTTTATCTTTTGACAGAACTTTAAAAAGCTAAACTGAATATCTACCAAACTCGTTTAGAGCTTTTAGTTTTCACAAAGAGCCAGCCGAAATTACGTTACTGTTGATGAAATTACTGTTTCATGTCACTTACCGATAAATCAATCCTTACAAGTGCCTGAAAATTTTCTACAAATTTTGAAGGTGACATAAAACTACTTCGCATCAATTTTATGTTGACTTAATTTTGCGTCTAAAGTTTCTTTTCAATTTTGCTGTGATGGATATTTTTCAGCGAATACTCGAAATTTCTATCAATTTTCCTCGATGTAACTCATGCGTGAAGGAAGTTTGCACATGCGCAATGAGTGCATACGTATAGCAAAATAAACCGCCCTTTATATGCCTATGGCGGTCTGTGTTATTGCGCATCCATTAACTGCATAAAAGAAATTAAATGTGTATAGTTGTATTTTTGTCAGTCATTTACAAATTCAGATTTAACCTTGGTTTTACAGGTTTGGGCGTTTGGCGGTAACGTTACGACACTTAATTTACAAAGACTCGCGGGTTCTATGCTAAAATCTTCCTAAGGTAAGAGTGTACCCAAACTCGAGCATCAGCACTTCCGTTTCGAACCTCCCTGTAACCAATATACTAATGACCTATAACCACTCCAATTTCTCTTGAGCAAGGAAAGTTAAAACACTTTAATTGAAAGGAAAATAAAACTTAATTCGAAATAAATATATTCAGCTAATAGCATACATAATCCTGAAGATGATAATAATAAACACACTTCACGCTAATGGCACCAGTAATTAAGTGTACACTAAGTAGAGCACTGGGGAAGAACAGGGAACAGACTTAGCTTGGACAAACAGGTTCACACAGGATAAGTGGCAAGCTAAATGCAGAGGTGGGTAAAATACCTTCATTTGTTGCTTAACTTAAAGTACAAGTAATCTTTGAAAAATGTACTCAAGTTAAAGTAAAAGTACACGTTATCAAAAGTACTTACGTTGGAGTACAAAAGTAAGTGTTTTATAATGTACTTAAGTACTGAAAAGTAAGAAGTTGTCCCAGATACGGCCAAGGATGGCGATCACTATTTTCTGAGTTTGAAAAAGAGCCGACAACCTCCGACATACTCGACATCCGATTATTTATAGGCTATAGCTAACTACTCAAGTACACTGACTTCCAATTTCTAAGTCTACAGTACGAGCGGAGATGGAGAGGAGCGCGCATGCGTGAAACAAGTGACGTCATCAGCTATCGAAAAAGCCGATTGGCTACCTTAAAATACTGTACTGAATGACTCTTCTGATTGGTTAATGAAACCCAAATGTTTTGGTAAACAAAATCTGGAATAATCCGGTTTCGGTGTCTTCCCCCTCTCAATACCTGACATTGAGAGGTGGCAGATTGAAAGCCGGTTTTTCCAGAATTTGTTTACCAATTTTGAATGAAATTGTCAAGCATACAGCTGTTTTGTTACTTCGTACTTGTGAAAAAACTATATAGGGCTATGGTTGATTGCCTGATACCCTCATCCGTTGGAAATTTCCAGCAGATTTCAGTGGAGAGTTAAACGACAAAAGCCCTATGTTTTTTCGTTAGAGAGTTATGAATATGTAGGTCTTTAAAGGACCACTTTACATTTAATTGTTTATGGTAATTTTAGCGTCGGGATTTTAGATGCCTATATGTGAACGAAAAGAAATTGTCCCACCTTATTTTTGCTGAGTCTTAGTTTGCTTCGATGTAGGGCGTTACGATCTTTTTCGGTGTAGGGCCGCCACGATGGAGTTACGCGATGAGTTAACTTCTTGTAATAAATATAGGCAGTCACAATATAAACACTTTTAGGTATAGGCCTATCCTCTGGGTTTTTTTTTGTTATTAAGTTTATTATAAGGAATTCACTCAGAACTTTAGGGAAGACAAAAGCACATCCTCCCTGTTTAAAGCGTTCGCTGTACATTAAACAGCTCTGAGAGCCGTTCCTTCGCGTTGTATTTTCATTATTTGCCGATCTGGCAAAATTTTGTTTGGTCTACTTCTCTGTGGTAGACTAAACAATAAATTGGGTTTTCTTGTTGCTATGTGAGGCTCGATTCATACATACAGGTTCTTTGTACGTATGGCAATTATTTCATTCCCAATAGGCTATGTCGCCAATCCCGAGCCAATTTTGTATAGATACTTAATTCAATTAATTAATAATTTATATTTAATTATGAAATAAAGGTACCACATATGATACCATGTTGTGAGCGCGTATAGTTTTTCCATAGTACTTTTCAGATTTTCGCAACATTGTACTTAAGTTAAAAGTACAAAATTTTTCCCAAGATTGTACTTAAGTTAGAGTAAAAGTATTACAAAAACAAAATGTACTTTCTAGAAAGTACATTCTCGAAAAAGATACTTGAGTATATCTACTTCACTACTACTACCCACCTCTGGGTAACCAATATTAACCAATTTTATGATCTTATTATTACAAATGATTCACAAAAAACACAATTTCTATTCACAAATAAACAGTACTTAAACTCAACCTTTACTAATTGGCGAATCACTTCAGCTTCTTACACGTAAAACTTGAGCAATCATTAATACATTGACAACACTTGAATTAATGATGTATAATTTACAAATCAAGGAACAACTGCTTACTCGAATTCCGCTACAAATAATAACCGAAATTTTAAAACAAAACATCCGTGCTTGAATTGACAGTTTTACCAACCTTGCCGATGACTTAAAACTACCTAATTTAATGACATCAGCAACACTCTACCACAATAGTCTGTGGCCAACTACTACGATGTTAAGATTTTGTACAAACGTATTCATAAAATGACTGTACAGAATACCCGTCCATAATGATAATGATAAAGAATTAATATTAGTTTTTTTAGTTCCCAAAGAGTGCACTTTTAATTTTTTTATTTTCTTCTGAATATAAAGTTTTTAAAAACAAACAAAAATTTTTAAGTATATAGTTCCGTGGCCACCAATTTTTTTAGTCAAAATTCGTAAATGCGTTCTGAGTGGACTAAAGTTGATGACGTTATCATGAGCTCTCAGCCAATCATGGCAAACCATATTGGTGACTTCATCTTTTGGAAAATCTAGATTTATGTGTGGTTGGTATATATATATATATGCAATTTTTACTATCCAAACGCAGTTCAGAAACAAATTCGGTGATGCTCCGCCTACACTTATGATGCAACTGATGTAATAATGTCACTGAAATTTCTTCCAGTTACAAAACTGCTTATATACATTATTGAATTATGTATAACCTATTCCTATATTTCGTAGGCTTAGACAGATGTAATTTGAGTGTGTTGGTGTGAAGGTGTTTGTCTCAACATTACAGTAAATGACTTGTATATATTATTGTAGGATGAGTATGAACTGCTTTTGCGTATTTAGAATTTAGGAACTTATTGAAGAGTGATTTATGTTGTGGGAAGTGCTTTAGCAAGAGTAAAATACATAAAAATGGTGAAAAATATGGTTCTCAATGTAATCAGGGTGAGTGTAGTACTGTATAATTAAAACAACACTATAGCCCAGTGTAGACCTAGCTACCCAATTAGTCAAAGGCCTACATGGTTCTTTTGGCCTTAATAATTTATTAAATATTAAAATATTCTTTATAGTTTTATATTTAATAAACTTTTTAATTATTATTTTTTTTTAATATTTAATAAATTTTCATTATTTTTAATATTTAATAAATTTTAATAAATTTTAATAATATTTAATAAATTAATATTTAATAAATTATTAATTATTAAGAATTAGAAAAAAATTATAGCAGTAATGGGGTGCATCACGCACCAGCTCACAGAAGCTAGTTTATAGGCGTAGGCAGGTTAGAGAACTGCGCGGGCCGATATTTTAGTTCCGTACCCGGCCAGTGTCCGTCAATATTTACAGAGGACCCCCCGCCCGGTCCGTACCCGCCCGTTGCGTTTCATGACAAACTCCGTACCCGGCCCGGTCTGTTCTTTTGTGAAGGTTTTTTGAAATAATGAAAATTTATTTTTTGCAATTTTGAAAGCATTTTAACTACTTAGCAGTAAAATAAAGAATATTTCACCAATAGAATTTAATAACGTTCTTACCTTTGCAATTTTATAAATTGTTGTATAAATTGGTGTGACATTATGAAATTAATTACTTTTTTGAATGGCTGCTCAAAATCGATTGGTAATGAAAGTTATAATTAAAAAAATTAACATGACTAATATTTTGAAAAATCCTTTTTCTTTTACTGTAGTTTTAAAAATATTATAAAAAATTGTTTTATGCGATTCAAATTGTACTTCAATGCGTGCTTGCTCCTATAATAATATGATGCGCATTAGCCGGCCCGTGCCCGGCCCGGGTCTACTTTGATTAAACATAGGCCCGCCCGCACCCGGCCCGTATCTACTTTGATGTCCATCGGCCCGCCCGTATCCCTCCCGCGGGTCGGGCCGGGTACGGGCCTATGGATTCACCCGTACCCGCGCAGATCTCTAAGGCAGGTACACCTTTGATGAAAGCTGGTTGTTTAGCAGCCTGCTTCTTTAGTGTCATTTCATGCACTGGAAGGATATTTTGGTCGAGGACTCGAGGCATTTGTAGAAGAGGTAACTCATTTCTACACTTCGTAGAAGGTAAAAATGGTTGGCAAAATTGGGAGCTCATAATAGTTTAGTAATAAGTTAGTTATTAATTATGGTTTCTGTCTCGCAGCTGCGTCCGGATTGTTAAATTTTACCAAAATTTTATTTCTTTGGCTAGGCTTTTATATATATATAATTATATATATATATATATATTCCGCCCATAGGTTAAAGCTGCTGGGATCGTAAAATCAGGATTTATTAATGAATATAAAATATAATGTATGAATATGTAAGTTAGGTTCAATAAATAGATCGTAAAAGATAGGAAATGGGCCTATTCTGAATTAAAACAGAGTACGTGACATGAACCACGAAGTCAGAACAACAGGTTTAGTTTTGTTCGTATTCGTATTCACGTCCAGCCAATCAGGCATAGGTTTGTTTGTCACGTGATACCCACCTTTAGTCTTGCCCAATCATGTTCTTAAAGACAAATTAGTTTTCAAATAATACCAGATCTACATAAGTAAGAGATTTAATATCAGAAAGTAGACCAATAAAGTTAGTTGAATACCGTAGAATAGGTAGGAAATTCTAAAAACTATCGAAATCATGTATTAATTTATGTTTCTTAAGTTGTAGGTGCAATAATAAATAAACTGAAGATCAGGTGTAAAACGCGAATGAAACAATGAAATCTACTCGATGAAAAAGGCAACGCATTACCAGAGAGTGAGAGAGTTGAATTGGTGTCAATAATCCAGCAGGGTTGAAGCGCCTTAAACAGTAAAAACAAACAAACAACAGAGTTGAATCAAGAAGAGTTAGACAGAGTCGTCAGAAGCAGTGTGTGCATCTTAAAACTGTTTTGCTCTCCCTCGTTAATTTTATTTCAATTTCTCTAATCGAGCTCGTGGGAAACAGGGCCTCTATTTAAAGATAAATTAAGAACAGTAAATTCAATGCATTACTCCCTAGGGCCAACGACATAGAATCTTCTATCCGCGGCTCTAGGGTTTTCATTCATGTCACGCGCGAGGGTACATCGTTTTAAAAGGCCTACTTGATTTTCGGTCAAGACTTAACCTTGTTTCTTGAATTATAAAACGTAAGTATTAAATTAATTTGTGAACATAAGATTAAAATTATAGAAATGTTGGTGTTTTATAATAAAACAATTTATATGAATGGTGAGAGGCTAAATTCTGAAGTTAGTGTATTAACGATAAGAACATTAGGCATTTATTCCTCCCCCCCCCCCCCCGGCAATTTTTTTTCCCCGATTAGGTCAACTGTATGTCCTTGACAATTGGTTAGGTTAAGTCATGATATTTTCGTTAAAATAGAAAAGGAACAAGTGAAATATTTGAACGAAAATATCATGACTTAACCTACCCAATTGTCAAGGGCGTACAGTTGACCTAACAGGGGAAAAAGAAATTGTTGGGGGAAAAGGAATAAGTGTCGAACATTAATTCACTTAGTTGTGGTTTAGTGGAAAAATTGAATTAATAGAAAAGTATCATTGGTCACGTTACCATCCTTAGTATGGGTGTGTAGTCACACAACAAACCTCTTAGAAATAAATCCATTTCGTCGACATAAATGAATTTAAAGATAACAAAAAAAAACAAGGAATTTAACCATCAACATTTAGCCTACATTCTCAACTACTGTAATTTTCCCCTTTGCTCTTTTGTGTCGTATGTTTTCATATAATCCTATGTTGAATCTTTTCATAAATTTGGTATATATTGTACATTAATTTTATATGATGCAAAAAGTCCAGCGGTCAACCACATCAAATTAAAGATTCTCATTTCTGTTATCTCGGTACATATTTTCAGCATTTGAAAAAACTAAAAAATGTAAGTTTTTTTTTTTTTTTTTTTTGACAATATAAAATAATTGTTTTGACGATATAAAATGTTGCGACAGATTCTTGGGCCGAGCCGTGACATGTAAACACCGAGCTACACAGTTTTTGGCTTATAATTGTGGACGACTCATTTCAAAACGAATAATCTTTTATTTTATTTCATTAAGTGAAGATTCAACTTCATAACTTTTGTCTCATTGTTGTTTCTTAAATATCATTCCTTATATATATACAGGGGTTGGACAAAATAATATGAACACCTTGATAAATGGCGGTTTTTATTCTTAATATGGAGTTGGTCCTCCTTTAGCGGCAATAACAGCTGCAATGCGTCGGGGAATTGATTCATGCAGCTTTTGGACAGTGGCTAGAGGAATCCTGAGCCATTCTTCGAGCAAACCCTGCTCCAGTTCCTCCAAAGACGCTGGCGGTGGGAATCGGCTTCTGACCTGCTGCTCCAACTGACACCACAGATGCTCGATAATGTTAAGATCCGGGGATTGTGGAGGCCAATCCAAGCGTTCTACTTCACTAACATGATCTTCAAACCAGTTTTTAACGACCCCAGCGGTGTGGATTGGTGCATTATCATCCTGGAAGACGGCGCCGCCATTGGGAAACAGCGTTTGGACCATGGGATGGACCTGGTCAGCCAATATTGACAGATAGACCTGGGCGTTAACCCTACCATGCAGTACTACAGCTGGGCCAATAGTATTCCACGATATTGCTGCCCAAACCATCACAGATCCGCCTCCATGCTTGACGGTTGGGATCAGGCAGTCGGGGTCATAAGCATCTTTAGGCTGTCTCCAGACGTAAACTCGACCGGAACATGGAAATAGCGTAAAGGAGGATTCGTCGGAGTAGACTACATTCTTCCACCGGTCCATTGACCAATTCTTATGGTCATTACACCATTTTCTGCGCCGCTCAATGTTGATGTGCGAAAGGAAGGGTTTGGCAATTGCAGCCCTCCCATGGTATCCAGCTCCATGGAGCTCGCGACGTACAGTTCTGGTCGATACCGGGCTTGCAAGATGCTGGTTAAGCTCTGCAGTCACTTTTGGAGCTGTGGTCTTATGGTTCTTTGTCACAATGCGCTTTAACATCCGGCGGTCTCGATCACACAGCTTCTTCTTGCGTCCACTATTGCATTTGTCGGTGCTTGTCTTTCCATGGTTTTGGTATGCAGACATGACCATAGAGACAGTTCCTCTGGATACATTGAACATCTGAGCGGTTTTCGTCACCGATGCACCAGCCATCCGCGCTCCGACAATTTGCCCTCTTTGGAAGTCTGACAGGTCTTTCATAACTGCTAATTCATAATTCACTCAGATCTGTAAAAACAACGTGAGGGTTATAACATGACGTATACACTCTCTGTTACGCATTTAAATAGGTTTGCCAGTCATTTGACTGTTTACTTTGTGTCTGAGCAGTCCGTAAAGATAACCGGTGAAATCGGCGGGTGTTCATATTATTTTGTCTAACCCCTGTATATATATATATATATATATATATATATATTATATATATATATATATAGTGTCCCATAAGTCCAGCATCATAGGAAAAATAATAAAAAAAGGCAAAACAAAAGCTTTTATTTACAGAACATGCGCAATATGTCCACCATTGTTTTCAATACACAAATTCAGACGTGATACCCAGTCAGCAAGCACATGGTGAATGATGTCAGGAGTAACGGTGTTACATGCCCCAATAATGCGCTGCCGCAAATGTTCAACACTCCTAATTTTCTCTGCGTATACCAGCGATTTCAAGTGGCCCCAGAGATAAAAATCTAGTGGTGTGAGATCCGGGCTTCTAGCTGGCCACTCCACAGGCCCTCGACGTCCTATCCAGTGACCAGTATTGTTGGTACGGGTATTCCCTTACTTGGGTGCTGTAATGTGCAGGAGCGCCGTCTTGCTGGAACCATGTTGGGAAATTTCCTTCTTCGTTGAAGACACTGGGAAATGCTTCTTCCTTGAGCATACGTAGGTAGGTGCCTCCAGTGACATGTTCATCGAAAAAGAGGGGGCCTATGATGCGATCCTTCCAAATGCCACACCATACCATCACCCGAGATGCACCTTGTTCCTTTGAAGAGGTATACCAGTGAGGGTTGTTTTGAGACCAGTAGCGGGTGTTCTGTCGATTTACCTCACCATTTCCATAAAAAACAGCCTCGTCACTGAACAGAATGGTGGACGGGAAATTGGCATCCCGAGTATATGAATTATGGTTTGTAGAAATAGAAAAATATGAATTTCTCCTATGATGCCGGACTTATGGGACACCCTGTGTGTGTGTGTATATATATATATATATATATATATATATTATAGCTTATTCCCTGTGTAGTGGTAACACGTGTTTCGATTGAAGTCCGTATAAAAGCTAATTAATATTGAAAATCTAGCAGTAAATTATCATTTGATAAGTGCCAGTACCTGTATGAATATCTACTGCAGGCAAAGTGATATTTTCTTAAGTGGTGAAAGTACGACATATACCATAAAGAGTAAAACAAAGCAAATTATTCTTACTCGATTAATTTCATCTGAAAAAAAAATTAGGTGCTCAGCCATATGATTGAAATAAGGCACTTTCTTTTCCCCAAACTTCCGATAGCCATCCCCTGATATCTCCCGCAGCCGCTCTCACGAGCACCAGTCAGTGGACATACACGACGCGTGACACCCCCATCACCCGGAGTAACGGAGACCACTCTCCCTCATATTCACCCTTACAGTCAAAATCCCGGCATCTCACCCTCTCCTTCTTGAGCAAATTTTTCGCTCACCAATCTTTATGTAATATTGTTTATAAATAGCACGAAAATAGGTAACGGATTTCTATAATTTTGCAATGTTTGCAACAATGCCACCGATGAATCGAAAGCAATCAGAGGTGATCTTTGTCGATTTCTCTTTAATTTTAACTGCCTGAATTGGAAAATGCAGACATTAGTCTTATAACAAGTGCCAAACAACGAAATGGAGTAAAATAGTTCTGTGAAAGATGTATAATGGAAATAAATTCGTTTACGTTTTATAAAACAGAATGAGATACTAAGGAAGCAGCGAAAGAAGAGAATATAAATGAGGAACAGAAAGAAACAGAAAAGGAGACGGAGAAATATGAAGCAGATACAAACACGTCATATTTTGGAATACCGACTCACAAAGAGGACGAAAAAATATTGTAACAAAGCACTAAAAGAAACACACGTACAGTAGATCAGTTGGAGAACACCAGAGTGAATAAAATAAATAGAGAAAAACAAGTGGAAAATCACAATAATAGACTGAGGTTATCTTTGAAAAAGGAAATGAAGCAAACAACAAAAACAAAGACCCCCACAGTGATAATGTAGAAAGATCTGTATGCATATACTACGCAAAGAGCTTTTGCAGATATAAGGAAGGACAGTGTATATATGAGCACCTCACCAAGTGAAATTTCTATTATAATAACGGCCACTGTAAATTCGGAGAAAGTTGCAAATTTTATCATTTGCAAGTACTATACAAGGTAGGAGGTCTGCAAATATGGTAAGAAGTGCTATTATCCTCACCTCCCAACAAACTCGAGGGACAATAGGAAAAACTGCAAAAAACCTATGAATACAAACCAAGGAACAAATTTTATCGACATCGCAGACACAATACGGCAACTAAGCCTCATTCAGTACATTCAGTCGATACAACTGAGAACCTCCGAATCGATCCGTTACCAAACAAGAAACTACCAGAACAAGTAACTGGAAACGGGGCTTTCTTGGAGACCATAGGAATAAAAAATACGCGAAACTGAAGGAAACTGAAATTGGAATACTCGAAAAACAACGCAAAACAGGATACATAAATATAGTCCTGGTAAATATTCAGGGGATAAGACCGAACCACACGATAAACAAAGTTTCACACCTGCAAGGATTTATGGAAGAAACAAGAACTGACATCGCATGGCTCACAGAAACACAGCTTAAAGACTGCCAAAAAGATTGTGAAAACTACGAGCTGACAAAACAAAAAGACTAAACGGTTGCTATGCTATATACGTACGTGAAAGCCATATGGCAGAGACAATAATAAGGAAATGAAACAGCTACGTGGAGCTCTTAGCAGTAAAAATTAAAAAACTTAACGTGATACTAATAGTCATCTACAGACCTCCGAATACTCCCACTGGAAAATTCTCTGAAGCCATTGCAGACATCAAAAACTTTATAGAGTATTATATTCGAGATGGGATGTTTTGAGATTTTATTGCGATTTTAATTTCCTATTTATAAAATACAAAGGAATGGGAAGAAATGTGTATATATACACCAGGACAAGGGGGGGCACAAGCGAAGAGCAGGAGCAAGCAAAAATGTTGATAGCTCTAACAAATGAATTTATGTTAACACTGGAGACAATAGATAACACCAGAAAAATTAACTGCTTGGATCTTGTATTTACGAATAACACCAACTTAATCGATGATATAAATTAATGCCGAAAAATTTCTCAGACCACGACATTATCGAGGTAGCCACTAATATGACAAGAGCACTAAAAGAAAATACTCATACTAAAGAAAGAGTTTAAATTAAAAATCTTAAATTTGCTTCTAAGACTATAAATTGTCAAGAAATCAAATCCCATATAGCACAGAGTAGAAAACAATTTTATAAGATAAAACAACCAAAGAAATGCTAATAACCTTGGGGAAAAAAGATGCTGGAAATTTAAGAAAAATATGTTCGGAAGTACAACCAAAGGGAAAGAGGAACTATTTCGAGAGGCAAAAACGAACACTATTCCGCAAGAGAAGGAGAGCAGCCACGAAGTTAATTAACTGCACAGACAACACCAAAAACGCGATACAAGTAAAATTGGAAAGTATAGACAGGGAAATACAAGCACTAATTAAGGGCCATTCAGAGAGAAAAGAGGAAGATACGGTGAAGACAATGAAAGATAACCCAAAATACTTCTATAGCTCCACGAAAAGAAGAAAAAACCGCAGACCACTATCGCACCCGTAAGGAAAAAAAATAATGAGCTAACCGATGATCTAAAAGAAATATCTGAAATGTTGAGAGCTCAGTATGAATCAGCTTTCAGTACCCAAAATAGGGACAAAGCAGTACCTGAGAGAAAAATCTTTTCTGAAGCGGAATTAAATGGAGAATATACTCGTATAACATAACTTAAATTTACTGCAGAAGGTACAGAGAAAGGTATAGGACAAATTAAATCAAATTCAATTGCAGGCCCGAGCAAATGGAATACCTTTTTGATTAAAAACTGTAAGAACGAAATAGCTACACCCCTTTATTGGATATGGAGAAGATCCCCTGGACACGGAGGAAATACCGAGCATACTAAAAAGAGCGAACATTGTTCCTATATACATAAAGTGGGGGATAGGTCTTAAGCAAAGAACTATAGATCGGTGTCACTGACATCACATCTCACCAAAATATTTGAAAGAATTGTCAGGGAGAAAATATATGACATTTTGGACAGAAAAAATTCAATGAGAACCAGAACTGATTCCGAGCAGGAAGATCGTGCCTATCACAACTTATAGAGCACTATAACAATATCATAGACGCCCTTGAGAGTTCCTTCAAGGAACGGCAGCAAGCTGTAAAACTCTAATGTGTATCATCATCAGAATCGAAAGTACGCAGCTCAATTCCACAAGGAACAGAATTAACCTCGCTCATATTCATTATCATGCTGACAGACATAGACAATAAAGTAGACGACAGCCAAAGCTGTGCGTGTTACCTCTTCAATGGAGCGCCGCTATTGCTACCGCTACAGCAAGAAAAATACAGCAGTGCTACTGTTGTCGCCAGGCCCGGATTAAGGGTATGGAGGGCCTAAGGCTAATGGGAAGGAAGGGCCTAAATATATGCAACAAATTCATAATCCGTAATAGCACATACATTAATGATTAATCACACAAACTATGACAATTTGACAAATGAAGGCAAAAAAATCTCCAAGCACTTATGGAATTGCCAGAAATAACTATTGATTACAAGTCTATAGACACATAACCTAATTGTTAAGTTGTGGGTCATAAATCATAATTCATCATAAATTTAATACTTAGTGTTAATTTTGTAATCCAAAGTAGGTAGTCACTTTATATGGGTACTATCACCATTTGTAATTGTATAAACTACATTCAAATAACTGTCAGAAATCGACCACAATTTATTTTAAAAATCAATGAATACCAAACTAATGTTGGTAATTCAAATGAGAATGTGTACTGGAAAAATTTGCCAGTATGAATTAGCAAGACCAACTTTATTGCTCAGTTCAAAACAAATTTTGTTCGTTTCCATTCATTTTACGTTTTCTATGAATGATTCATAGAAAACGTAAAAATGGCTGCTGGAGTGCCCATGATACTCAATTGTGGACCAGGATTCTAATGTCTCTAACTCTTTCATAATTGTCAACATCACTTTTATAATCTTTTATCTCCAAAATATGCACACCAAGGAACGTGAAGTGTATGTATCAAGTTGCTATGCAATTGTTAGAAAATCTAGAAGAGGAAGAACCATTGTTGTCCCAAGGCGATATGATGACTAAGCTGATTGATGCAGCATTGCTTGTATACAGGGTGGGCCGTAAGTTTCCATACATAGGAAAATTTAAACGTTTGTTTTTATGTTTCAGATACCCTAAGAATATGCGTTTGTAAGATCTTGTTTACTGATGAAGCAAATTTTTACGTCAATGGAGAGGTTAATCGGCAAAACATACGTTATTGGAGTAATGCTAACCCTAACTGGCTGAGTCCGACGAAGATGCAAGGTGCCGGTAAAGTGATGGTGTGGGCCGGGATATGGGGTGACAGAATTATTGGACCAATTTTTGTCAGTGGAAATCTTAATGCCGAAAGGTATCTTAACATGTTGCAAGAAGAGATTTTCCCATCCCTGCTAAACGAGGAAGGTAACTTCCCAGTTTACTTCCAGCAAGATGGAGCTCCACCTCATTATGGTTTTCACGTGCGTCGGTATTTGGATCAGCAGTTTCCGGATGCTTGGATTGGTCGGCGTGGTCCTGTGGAGTGGCCTCCCAGATCCCCAGATCTCACCCCCCTTGATTTCTATCTTTGGGGGCACTTGAAGGCCATGGTGTATCAGGAAAAGATACGAGACATAAATCATCTAAAGGAACGTATCACCAACGCCATTACAAGCATAACGTCAACTGTGCTAATGCGTGTT
This sequence comes from Bathynomus jamesi, assembly GCA_023014485.1. NCBI lineage: Eukaryota > Metazoa > Arthropoda > Malacostraca > Isopoda > Cirolanidae > Bathynomus > Bathynomus jamesi. The sequence continues at coordinate 1,268,531 of JAJOZX010000592.1, forward strand.
CATCAACAGTGGGGAACACGTATTGAAATGTGTTTTCAAAACAATGGCAACCATGTAGAGCATATTATATAAATAAAAATGGTTGTCCATAAAAAAATGTTTATTTTTCCTATGTATGGAAACTTACGGCCCACCCTGTATATTAAGTTAAGGTGTATATATATCCATCTCATAATTGTAAGGTTAGTGAAAAATTAACTTAATTTAGAGCTAGCATTTTTGGGCTTTTGTGGCATCATTGTTTGGGCACTCTTGTGGCATAATTTTTTGGGGCGTTGCAATTCAGTTTGGTTGTTTAGATACAAGATTGTTGCATCGTGCAGGTTGTGTTGTTGTTGCAAGGTTTAGAAAGAAGACCATAAATAGTGCCCCTTTTGTTTTTTATCTTAAATTCATGCAACTGAGGCCTAAGGTAGGCCCACATCGAGTCAGCAACCCTGAGGTAGGACCTAATAGGACCTCCAAGTCCGTAAGTTTTTAATTCTAGCTTAACTTGGGCTGTAGGTTGAACTGGCTTTTCAGAGCTTAGCCGTTCACGGCTCAGCTGGGATTTTGAACCCAATAAAAAAAATAATAATAATAACAGCAATGTTCTTCCTATGAAATAACCAATGCAAACATGAGCCAAACCAAAAATCAACTTGTAATACATACTCTTTTCGGTTGGTAGCCCTGAACAAAATTGAAGGGCCTAAAAAAATTGAGGGCCTAAGGCTATAGCCTTATTAGCCTATGGGTTAATCCGGCCCTGGTTGTCGCTATATATTTAGAAGTATAGCGGTGCTCCAGCTACTTTGAAACTGGCATTTTTCATGATAATTTTTTTGTCAGTCGATAATGTAAGAATGAAAAACGCTAATTTATTGGGAAATGGTAATACTTTATTGCTACAATAACATAATACAGACTTCTCAGAAAAGCCTATTTGTTCTCTTAAAAGCTTCTGTGACGGAAACATCGTCTTTTTTTACCGGATTCCGTTTTATGACATTAGCTAATGTACCTGGCGACGCAACAACACGGCACTAACACTACCTCGCGCTAAATGTTGCTTTGACGGACTGACGAATGGAAATAAGGAGAAATGACAAAATGACGTCTGGTTGCCTTAGGGCAGTGTTGCCAGATGGCATTTTTTAAAATCTGATAAATCTGATTAAAAAATCTGTAGAAATCTGTAGATTTATAATATTTATCTAAATAATAATTTTGACATATTTTTATTTAATTTACTGTCTTAAGGTATTATCAATGATAAAATCTTGTATAATATTTTCTTTATTTTTATAAACTTATATAAATATGGCACTTTAACATAAAAAAAGTAAAGTAAATGAAAGTAAACAAATTGAATTCCGTTACTTTGTGACAAAGGAAATACCTTTTGGTTATTGCTGTAATAACTATAAGAACACCGGAATACTTCTTTAATTCATACACATAAATGAAACCAAAAAAAATCCTTTTTAGATTTAAACAGATAAATATCATTTTTTCAACAAAAACAAAAACATTCCATGCTACCATAACGTAGAGGGAATATCAACCAATCAGCGCCGATTAAATGATTTAATCGGCATGTATATCGTAGTCAGAAGCGAGTCGACTCGACTTCTGAAACTGAATACCGAGAACATTTGTGTCCTATTGATTGAGACTGTAGGCCTAATATTTCCTTGTTGTAAATTTTGGAAGTAAATAATAATGATTGCTTGCTGGATTAAAAATCTGTAGATTATGCATAAATTATTGAAAAAATCTGAAAATCTGAATTGCTTCATAAAATCTGTAGATCTACAGATATATCTGTAGATCTGGCAACACTGCCTTAGGGAACAAGTTCAATACTGACGCAACAAGTTCACGACAGCAACTGCATTACGTAACACGTTTGATTTTTTTCGTAAGCAAAATGCAGTGGATGTGTATGCAATTTGAGTTTGACATGGTATCGTATTAAATTACATGCTTGAGGGAGAAAGGAACTATTAAGATCGTTTCGTAAATAAAACTTCATGCGAGTATAATAATGGCAGGAATCATTGGAATACAATTTACCTGTGAGTTCTTGTGCATAATGTCTGTGTACATAATTTGTGGAATAATAAGCGATACTATAAGACTGTTATAAAGCAAAACTGAGAAAATTTTATGAAAATAATTTATAATGTCTAAATAGTTTGTAACAGTCATAATATTTCGTTATTATGTTTCCTTATATTTCATTATTAGTCATTATCAAAAAATGAAAAATACTAAATTACTCGTATATATTATATACAAGGCCGGACTAAGGCTGTGAGCGGCCTAAGTTTAATAAGAAGTTACGAATACGAACAGTGAAACACCGCGATGCACCTCTGACTGACTAATGGCTCTACACTCAACGATTGGTCAATATATGTACTATACAGGGTGTTTCATAACATGTGGGACGCACTTTCAGGATGGATTCAGGACCTGAAAACAATGAAAAAGGTTTATATAAAACATATGCCCGAAATCGCTTTGTTTTCGAGTTACAGCCCGTTTTGTGTTCCAGCAATTCTTTCCACAAACTGTTTACAAACACTGCTTGCCGACAATGTTTGTGAGTGTGTACGAGACTTATATCATGTATGGCCTTACTGATTGTAATGTTTCGTACACTCTATGACATTTTTCAACATCGTTGAGTGTAGAGCCATCAGTCAGTCAGAGGTGCATCGCGGTGTTTCACTGTTCGTATTAGTAACTTCTTACCGTGAATAAGAGCAGTCCAGTGCAAAAAAAAACCTTAAAAGTTTTTGTGCTATTCAGTGATAGTGGGCATTTGAAGTGAGAATGGAGGCTTATTCAAACAGAGAAATGGCAGACATGCATCTTATCAGTGGTGGGCACCGTTAACCAAAAAGTTAACTTCGTTAACCGCTAATCCGTTAACCAAAAAGTTAACTTCGTTAACCGTTAATCCGTTAATTCGTTAAACATGTAACGGAAGTTACCGATAAACCGTTAACGTTAACTTTTATTATAAAAAAAATGAAGAACACAATATATATATAATTTAATTTTCCCTCTTCTTCTCGTTCTCCATTTTGTCCATGAGATGCATGTTGTCCTTCATGAAAATTAGCATATCAAAGTTTTCATCAGACAGGGATGATCTCTTGGCCCTCAGGATGTCCTTGCCCATAGAGAACAAATGCTCCACTGCAGCACTGGAGGGGATGGCTGTGTTGAACTTGATGAACAAGTCCACCAACACTTGCTCACCCAAGAAGGCAGCATCTGTCAGCAAGTCCTTGGAGTTGGTCTCCAGCCAGGTCTTGACCAAGTTCTGGGCCTTGCCCTTGAGTGACCTGTGGCTTCTGCTGCTCTCTTTTGTCTGGATGACAGCACTGAAGAAGTCATCCTCCTCCTCCTCGTTGTTGCTGCCTCCACTGTTGCTGCCCACTTCGTTGGACTGCTGCTTCATGGCCTCCTCGACTGTACCCTCCATGCTTTTCCTCACCCTGGCGACCTTGGTGTTGTCATACTTGTCCAACCAGATGAGGCGAAACCTGGATGGAAGGCAGCAGCCAGCTGGCATTCGTCATCCTCCAGGAGGGGCCCAAACCTTTTGTCGATGCCTGCCAAAAGTGCTCAGCACTGAAAATAATAGAAACTTTTAAACATTTATTTATGAATTTTTTGGGTTAACGGACTTGAGTTAACGGAAGTTAAATGTAACGGAAGTTAATTAGTCCGATAATGATTTTCAAAGTTAACTTAAAAGTTAAATCGTTAACGAAAAAGTTAACTTCGTTAATTAACGATTAACGGATTAACGGTTTGTGCCCAGCTTTGCATCTTATGTATGGATTTGCCGAATGTAATGCGGCCGCAGCAAGACGTCTGTATGCGGAAAGGTTTCCGAATCGCCGTCTGCCAGATAAGAAGACCTTTCAGAGAATAGACGAGCGTCTTGGTGATACAGGATCATTCAACAAGCGAGTTTCAGATGATGGTAGACCAGTCAGCGCCAGAACTGTTGAGTTGGAGAAGCGGGTCCTGAATCGCGTGGAGGAACATCCTGGTGTCAGCACCCGAAGGATAGCGGCAGCAGAGGGTGTAAGATACACAACTGTGTGGAGAATTTTACGGGAACAACAGCTTTACCCATATCACATTCAGAGAGGCTTTTTGTACTTGGTTCCTTCAACAGTGTGCTCGCGATCCTCTTTTTCTATCCTCTGTGTTGTTTTCTGATTAGGCTGCCTTCACAAGAAATGGCATGATCAATTTTCACAACATTCATCACTGGGCTAGAGGGAATCCGCATGCCATCATCCAGTCAAGGCACCAACAACAATTTAGTATCAATGTATGGGCAGGACTTATTGCCGACAACTTAATCAGTCCTTTTGTTTTGCCTGAAAGATTAACAGGAGAATCCTATTCCATTTTTTTAGGGAATGATTTAAGCGATTTACTAGATGAAGTTTCTCTTGGTGTCCGACGTCGTATGTGGTTTATGCATGACGGCGCTCCTCCTCATTTTAGTAGCGTAGCCAGAGACTATTTGGATGACCATTTCCCTGATAAATGGATAGGCCGTGGAGGACCCATTGCGTGGCCTGCTCGCTCCCCGGACCTGAATCCACTCGATTTTTACCTGTAGGGTCATCTGAAATCCATCGTTTACGTGACATCCATTGACAACGTTGAAATGCTTCGCCATCGTGTAGAACAAGGATGCCAGAAAATCCGAGCAATACCTGGAATGTTTGAACGCGTCAGGCAGTCTATGACGAGGCGCGTTCAGGCGTGTATTCAAGCGCAAGGCGACCATTTTGAGCACTTCCTTTAAAGGTAAGGCGGATACTTGATGGAACACATAACGGGCTGTAACTCGGAAACAAAGCGATTTCGGGCATATGTTTACATAAACCTTTCTCATTGTTTTCAGGTCCTGAATCCATCCTGAAAGTGCGTCCCACACTTCAAACAAATAGTTGTTAAATTTGGATAAATATACATTTCTAACAAAAATCAAAGCTACTGTATGTACATTAAAACCCCCCAGCAAAAACAGCATACAATTCAAATAGAGAATGATTTCTTCCTTCTTAGCTTTAAACTATGATATCAAACAAAACATCCCCCTTTCTTCGATATGCTGAATGACTAATTACATTAGGCTCAAATTCCCAACGTCTGAAAAACAATTTTGGAAATAGATTAACCCTTCGAAGCCAATCATACAAAAATGGATAAAAATCATACATACATATCGACAATAATACACCATCAGATATAATGACAAAAAAACCTCTGAACTAAAACTGAAAAATTCTTATTTTCCACCTCTGAAGATATAATTATGCCGTTATATATTATATTACTTAACCAACCTTCTGACAAAGATTTAGGGCTTATGATATAAAAATTAGGGCCTAAAAAATATGATTATAAGGGGCCAAAGGCTAAAGGTTAGTTCGGCCCTGATTATATATGTATATACTAACGAAATATACCATTCGTTCTCTAATACGCGCCAATTTAAAAAATGAATATGAAAAGTGTGAATAAAAGTGGAACTTGATACGTTTCACGTGATATATCCAACACTTTTTTGTATAGTTCCTCCACAAAAACATATTGAATAATTTATATACAAAATAAACGATTACCGTAATATATTTGAAAATAGGCATCAACACACTTAAAGTCAGAATGAGTGTTTTGTCGGTAGGTAGGTAAGGTAGAACTTAGTTTTATATAAAAAAAATCTGTCTATCTTTATAAATGTAGTATTTTATACTATAGAAAAATGCAATAAAAAAAGGTCACAAAGTGATTTTATTCATATCGTAAAATATTTGCAATTACTGTTAATTTAATGAAGAAAAGCAGTCAAAATAACTGAGCAGTCGTTCTTGTGTTAAATGACGTTTACTGTTTAACCAGTAACCGTAAATTAATTTTATAAGTGTTTAATTATATACAATATACAAATGATTATAATATATTTTCTATTAAAAATGTAGCGAGTAGCCGGACAGCTACTGAGAACCTTCAAAAGAAGGGACGAGAAGGTAATGATTCCCCTCCTGAAAACACTGATTATACCAAAACTTGAATACTGCTCAGTCTTGACGTTCCCATACAAGAAAAAGAAATTAATAAACTAGAAGTAGTCCAAAGGAATTTCACAGCCAAGATTGATGGCTATAAAGAACTCAACTACTGTGAAAAACTATGTAAATTAAATCTTTATTCGCTGAAATGAAGAAGAGAGATATACACCATAATTTACGAGTACATAGGGAAAAAGAAAAACTGGTACCTAACCTCAAACTAAACCCAATTAACATCCCAACGACAGTGGAAAATAGGAAAAGTAGAATGTGTAGTGTTTCTAAACTACTGTAAAGGCCTGACAAGAGACACCCTCAACCCTGAAGGAAAATAGCTTGGTTGTCAGGGGGCCAATACTTTCTAACCAGCCTTCAAAGGCCCTCAGGAACGTCACAAGGGTCAAAGTTGAAATCTTGAAAAGAAGACGATGTCTTGCTCAGGACGGTGCCAGATGAGCCGGGTGTGCTTGGTAAACTTGCAAAGTGTTTCTCCAAAAATCTTTTTTTTTAATAGGTAATATTTCAAATACCCTGTGTAAAGTTTGCTGTAGAGATTAAACAGAAGTCAATGATATCCTTTTTTTTTTTAGATATTGAAGTTATAAGCTCTAATAATATTAAACTTGAGTTTACAGTTTCCAGAAAAGCTACTCACTCCATCTCTCATGTTCACTGGCTTTCCTCTCATAGTTCCTTTACAAAGAGAGAGGCATCCTGATTGGTATGTTTTTAAGAGCTTTTAGGATTTGCAGTTCCTCGTATTTGGATGTTGAGTTCACTTATACTGTATTAAAGAATCTTTTACTAAATTAGGTCACCCTTATATTTTTATTGAAAAAACATTTGGTGCTGCTAGAAATTTTTTTTAGGACTATGACGCCTCTACTAAGGATTTTAAAGTTATTTTAGTTGTTCCTTTCAGTTCCGAGTCATTTCGTAATAGTTTGTCATTCGGTTTTCATACGGTTTCTAAAGTATCGTTCATTACTCGCACTTTTTTACGGAGGGACCAAATACCGGAGCACGCCTCTAACACTGGGGTTTACAAAATACCATGTGTAAATTGCTCTAAATGTTATATTGGTGCGACCATTGACTTTAAACGTCGTCTTTATCAGCACAAATATAGTCTAAATATTGCTGATGCTAACTCAGCTTTACATAAACATCGCCTGGAATGTGACAATAATATACATTAAATATTAATAATTCCTATCTTCTCAATGTTGGTAATAGCGATATGAGGGAACTGGTTGAGTCCTATTTGATACCCCCCCCCCTGAATTATTTTAACCCTCATTCCATAACATGCATAAAATATATCCTTGGTATAATTTACCACGGCTATGAAATAGGTGTTTACCATTATTTCATAATCTCGATGTAATATACCCTTGGAATAATTTACTATGATTATGAAATAAGGGTTTAAATATAAAAAAAAAGTCTTTTCCTTAGATTTTTCAACCCACTTTTATTTATTCAAAGAATCCCCTATAGTACGGTCCGTATCCAGACGTTTTCATTTGCCAGAGGCATAACGTTTCTTGAATTCTATTCTGTGTGCCCTTTCTTTCACTTCAATTATTTTTCCTGTCCGAAAGAAGAAGGAAGTACCTTCGAAAAGCTTTGCAGTTGCCTTTTAATTTATTTTTAATTCTTTGAAATTTTCTTTTAGAGATTTTACTATTAATATATATATATATATATATATATATATATATATATATATATATATATATATATATATATATTAAACAGAGGTTAACAAAAATAAATAGACGGTTACAAAAATAAATAGACGCCTTCGGTTTTTTCTATAGTTTAAGATTTGATAATAGAAGTTAATAAATGATAACAGATTTATTGAATCAATATATTTACAAATGTGTTGTTTTCACTTTTGTACTTTGCGCTATATAAAACTGACACACCTTCTGGTATTCCATTAATACGCTTTGACATTTGTTCTTGTGGACACTCATTTCGGTGTTTATTTACTTTTGTTAACTCCTCTCTCTCTCTCTCTCTCTCTCTCTCTCTCTCTCTCTCTCTCTCTCTCTCTCTCTCTCTCTATACTGTATATATATATATAGTGCGTGTGCCGTGCGGTTTCTGCCACGACCGAATTGAACCATTAATTATATTATCGACGCTTACCTGAACCCTTCAGCGATCCCAGTTGACTTTGTCGGAGCCTGAATCTGCGAAAGGTTTCGACAAATCGTCACTCTCGTAGACATAAATAACAAATGTTTGTCTCTGTTTTGTTTCACCTTTGAGTTACTACTAGTCACACTTGTCGCATTACTCAGGAGCAGAGTGCGTGGCACGTTTGAGATAATTTGAATAATTTAAATAACGTATGATTACAAATTGAACGAAACACTGAAATTCGCTTCTGTACTTTAATTATATAATCAAATTGGAAGAACCAAATTGGTAACATATCAAAGTAGTTAAACATTTTAAAAGTTAAGTCCAAGTTTACAATTTGAGAAAACTGAAAATGTTTACGTTCTTTCACTTAAACTTAGACTTATTCTTAGAATTATTCTTAGAATTATGATGATTAATTAATAATAACACCGGTCTGCATGAAAATCGATTTCTTTATTTTGAGTTGTGATTCTGAAGCAGTTCGCTGTGCTGAATTCAAAAATGCTACCAGTTTTTTTTTCTATCACCCACAGTTTTAAAGTTATTAGCAAAACAATTTTGGGGCGTTTTGTAATTTTTTACCTTTTTTATCTTTAATTAATTTCGTTTTTTTTCATATTTTTCAGATAGATAATTCTAACATTACGTCTTTAAAATTTTAATAATGGCTTCTAGAGGATGTACCCATAGTCTAGACATATTTTGTTATATTTGTGGTCGGTATGTTGTTGTAAAACAAAGGACAAATGTAACGACCTTCATTAAGAGAACTTATCATGCTTAGTTTGGAATTAAATTAGGAGATCAAGACAAAAGTTGGGCTCCACACAAGGTTTGTCTTACGTGTGTTGCGGCACTAAGGAATTGGAGCAAAGGTAAAAAGAAAAGTTTGCCATTTGGGATCCCTATGGTATGGCGCGAGCCTAGAAACCATACCGACGACTGCTACTTCTGTTCTTGCAATGTTAAAGGTTATAATGCAAAGAATAAAGAGAGCCTTCAATACCCGAGTCTTCCATCTGCAATAAGGCCGGTACCCCATGGTCCAGAAGTTCCTATTCCCCGCCCACCCGAGAGTCTGGATCAATACAATTCAGATTCTGATTCAGCTCCAAATCCAGACAATGATGATGTTTATGAACAGCCAACGGCTGACCGAGATCCTCCTAAACCATTAACCCAAGCCGAACTAAATGACTTAGTCAGGGATTTGAATCTGCCTAAGGACTCTGCAGAACTTTTGGGGTCTAGATTGCAGGAGAACAATTTATTGGCATCCGACACATACTTCGCTTGGTAAAGAAGGTAAATATATTTTGTTTCTTTCAGTTATTTTTTTATTCTTTCATAAACAAGCAATATGCTTGTCCAAGAGCTAGGAGCTATTTAGTTCTGCTTTAATTAGGTTTTACTCTATCACCTAAAGATTTCGTGCTACAAGGGGTGTTGTAATACCTCATCTGTCCCCAAATGTTAACCACCCATTGATGGGAGGGGAGAGAGTATTTTGCTGGGAACGGGACTGGTTGTTATAGATATTTACCCTACATTATTATGTAAGCGTTACTGTAGTCTATAACAACAAAATTTATGGTTTAGCATGTGCAATCCAATGTTGGTCTCGATAAGATGGTTCACATTTGGGGATAAATGGGATGGGAGATTTATGACTCACCCTGTAGTAAGAAAACCATACGTGATAGGGAAAAACTAACTATATTTTTGAGATCAGCGCACTCAAATTATATAGAATCACCAACGAGTTTGTAAAAATCGATCGACAAGTTTTTAAATGTGTACTGGTGTAATTATTGATAAATTGAAGCACGTATTAATAACAAAATGCGTTAATCCCTAATTATTATAAGGTTAGATTATATAGGGTGATTCACTGGCTGGTAGCCCGAGAATATCGCTACTGTATCCGCTGGGGCTACCAGCGAGTGAATCACCCTGTATTTTAATAGTTGGACGTATAGTAGTGTCACAATAAAAGATCGTCACAGAACATACGTAAACCAAAGATCGAGTAAAAGAAAAGAACAGGGTAGGCAACACTTCTCGAGTTTTTAATACTTCGTCCGGGGGGGGGAGGCCCGGAGGAGAAAGCAGTTTAGGGGCCACCTCTGTCAAGGAAGGGCTTAGCTCTTATGCGCCTATAAGGATACATTTCGTTTAAGTTTGGGCGGAGAAATACACAAATTACAATCTTGATTGGAAAGTTTCGAAGCGGAATGCTTCAAGGGGTTTACTAATAGGAACTAAAATAGATACTGTGGATTAGGAATTTTTTCTACTGGTGATTATGCATACTTTAACCCTTTATGGTCGAACTTTTTGTGTAGGGTTGAATCTAAATGCGTGTATTTGAAACGTTACGTATTCGACGCACAGTGCGGTAAAGGGTTAAGGTTGGAGGGCGACAGAATGGCGGGGAAAGAGGGTGATATTGAAGTTAATTAAAGGGGTTTAGTTTTGAGGGGAAATGAGGGCTCAAAACGGATCATATGGGTAAAGGAAGCACTTTAGCCGAGTTTAGTTACGATTTAACGATCAGAGGAGGCTGACACTTACTGTATACTGTAAATAGGATAGGGGAAGACGGACTGTATAGGGATGGAGATAATTATTCCTTGTATATGGGAATGGTAAAAAGAGTTTAATAATAATTAATTAAACAAGCCTGAGTAAGTTTAAAAAAATGCATTTTATAAGTGCTAAATCATGATGGCGTGTGATTGATGCTGAGGCAAAGAAATATGATTATTTTTAAACGTGTGACACTGTAAAAGGTTTGTATTTTTTTATTAACTGAAATAAAAGCATGACACTTTTACTGTACCCTCTATACACATTGGCAATTAATCCCCTCGCGAAAACATGCTCTATGTGATGTACCCTCATCCTCAACTCACGATACTTTCGACGGAAGAGTCTTGTCCAACAGTTTTTCTGCAGTTTATGATAAGAAATATCATGGCCACCAAAATCACCGGATCTAAACCCCTGTGGCTTTTATCTGCGGGGTTATTTAAAAGATAGAATATTGAAAGAGAATCCCTACACAAAAGAAGAATTGAAATCATTAATTGAACAAGAAATTTCTCAGATTTTAACGGATACTCTTTCCAGAGTACTGCAAAATTTTCCTCTTCACGTTGAAAGAGTTAATGAGCTCCTATTCTTCCTATTGTAATTCTATCGACACCGTATTAATTCGACATAGAATTGTTTAATTTATGTATTGAGGTTATATATATATATATATATATATATATATATATATATATATATATATAATATATTATATATATACACACACACATACACATATATACACATACACATATATATAACATATATATATACACACACATACATATATACACACACATACATACATACATACGCGAAAGGCCTTGGAATCATTTTTCTTTTTCCGCGTGGGTTGCATCATTCATTCATTTCACGTATTTAATTGTGAAATTCATCCCATATATATATATATATATATATATAATGTAAAGAACGACGCTTGTGTAGAAGAGCGTTCCGCACAAGATGAGGAGGGAGACGAACAAATGAAAAATGAGATACCTCCCAGGAATCCGGCCGGCAATTGGATGATCCCGGGTTCGATTCCTGGGAGGTACCTCATTTTTCATTTGTTCGTTCCCCTCCTCATCTTGTGCAGAACGCTCTCTCTACACAAGCGTCATTCTTTACATTAATTATACTGTGTGTTGTTTGCAGTTAAAATGTGTGTATATATATTTGACGAAAATAACACGTGAAAAATATTTATGATGAATAAAACCACGAATATATATATATATATTATATATATATATATATATATATATATATATATACTACTGTATATATATATATATATATATATATATATAGAGGATGATTAAAATATGTTACCATTTACATGGTGTTTTTTTTTATTTTTATTTTTTGTAAACATTTTTTGATTGAAACGGTGCCTCATACAGTCTCTACTTGCTGTCCACGGGTATCTATGCATGTATGAAAGCGTTGCTTCCAGAGTCCTAAGGTTTATTCAGTACTCTTTAAACTTCAAATTTCTGTAAAGAAAAACCATAAAAGTGTTAAATTTCTTTTAATCACCTTGTGTGTGTGTATATATATATATATTATATATATAATATATATATATATATAGTCCTATTATATCACAATACTGTATAATAAGACTAGAAATAACGGGTGAAAGTTGACAAGTAGAAGGTTCGAGACAGCAGTTGCCGAAAACTTTTTTACGCATAGAATAGTAAATAGGTGGAATAGTTTGCCGGTAGAAGTAATTAGTAGCACGTCTATAAACATGTTTAAAAATCGATTAGACGCATATGTTGATAGATTGGGTATAGTTTAAGGTAGTAAAATTAAGGTTTTTGTGCTTCGGAACCCATGTAAAATTGTAGGTCCCCTCCGCCACCACGGAGGACATGCGCAATACCCAAACTACAACGACAGTTAGGTAGACCAGCCATGAGTGGATCCTAGGGTCTTTTTTAGCCTGAAACATTATAATATTCTATATATAAGTAACACAATGTATCAATAACGTGGATTTTGCTATGCCCGAGGGATTATTTCCACTCACTCAGGCACGTAACATTCAAGCTGATATGTTTACAGTTTGAGCACTCGAGTCAAATTATAAATAATCTGACCTTTGGTCAATATGATAATAATGTAATTTAACCCCATTTAAATGATATGTTAACACGAGTGAAACGCATTCGCACATCCGCTCAAAAGAAAGCTTAATTACATCCTACCATTAATTTTCTTTAGATACTCGATTGACGCAGGCAAGAAGAGTTCATTGGACGTAATCGAAACTAACCCTTTTCATCTTAATCAAATCGTACCTACGAGTGTTTTTCCCCAAGTTTTCCTCTATCTTCGCTGTAAGAGTGACCTGAGAGTGCAAACATCACAAAGTTAAATCTCCACCAATCAGGTATCACACCACACGCCACACCCAGTCTTCCCTACAACACACACACACACACACACACACACACACACACAAACTCTCTCTTATATTATTAGATATTAAACGGAGAGGGAAATGAAGCAAATAAGAAAGCTTATCTTTTTATGACAATAATTCCTTCAAAATAAGTTGTTAAAGTAATTGACAAGAATTTTTATTTATACACGTAAAGAAGGCATTAGGGAACTCCTGTCGGGATTAAGTATTAAAAGCGGAACACAATTGTTACTTTTAGTTTTTATATATATATATATATATATATATATATATATATATATATATATATATACAGATACAGTGGTGGGCATCGTTAACCGCTAATCCGTGAACCAAAAAGTTAATTTCGTTAACCGTTAATCCGTTAATTCGTTAAACATGTAACGGAAGTTACCGATAAACCGTTAACGTTAACTTTTATTATAAAAAAAATGAAAAACACATATATATATAATTTAATTTTCCCTCTTCTTCTCGTTCTCCATTTTGTCCATGAGATGCATGTTGCCCTTCATGAAAATTAGCATATCAAAGTTTTCATCAGAGAGGGATGATCTCTTGGCCCTCAGGATGTCCTTGCCCATAGAGAACAAACGCTCCACTGCAGCACTGGAGGGGATGGCTGTGTTGAACTTGATGAACAAGTCCACCAACACTTGCTCACCCAAGAAGGCAGCATCTTGTGTAAACACATGAGTTCAAGTTCAAATATTTCCACATAAATTAAAATAGTCATCCATAAAATTGAAAGAAAACCAAAAGAAAACGATGTAGACTTATGCCCCTTTTGTCCTGTTGGTACTTAGAAGTTGACTCAATAAATCCTTTATTATTTCACACTTAAAAATAATAAACAAGAACAACAATTGTTTGAAGCATTCTTGAACATTTCAAGAACAAGATAAAAAATAAAATAACCCTTACCTTTGTTATTTGGAACAGATATGGCACAGAATATTCGGGAAGTAATTGCACTGAAATTTCTTCGGTCTTCACAGCAGAGATACTAAAGAGTAAACAGCCTCTGGCGCCACACGCTCACATTTACTTCTCAACGCCATCTATTATCTCATAAAGAAACTAATTCACATTGGGACTTGAAAGTACCGGCAGGATCAACCGGGTAGAAAAATAATTATGGAGATTTTAAAGATGTGGTACCTAGAAGTACCGCCAGGACATAAAGGGTTAAGGTGAAAACGCTCGCATTGTAACACATCAATTGACTTAATTTATGTCATCAAAGTGACATGAGAATTGAAATCTTACCTGATCAGTTTTATAGTTCTTGAAATGTATCAAGGAGACTACTAATAAGGTACTCACAGACATTATAAATATACATGACTTACTTGACAACGATTATTTTAAATATTCACTAGCACAAACATGTTGCGCAAGAGACAGACTGCAAATGAAACGAATGTAGTTATTTGTTGTAATTGTTACATATATATTATTGAAAGTGCCTTAAAATGCTCGTGATATTTCTTGAAAGAAGTTGAAACATTCAACTCAAATGGCAAATCTTTCCGCCTGATTTTACAGTCGACCATGTTTTGTTCAAACCAATGCCATAAATAACTACCATATTTGGTAAGACACAAATTGTGGCGACGGAAACAAATATATCGCCTGATTTTGCACTGCGGAAATGGAAATTCGTTCATCACTATTAACAGTGGCGGATTAATTGCGCACCTGCTCAGCACTGAAAATAATATAAACTTTTAAACGTTTATTTATGAATTTTTTGGGTTAACGGACTTGAGTTAACGGAAGTTAAATGTAACGGAAGTTAATTAGTCCGATAATGATTTTCAAAGTTAACTTAAAAGTTAAATCGTTAACGAAAAAGTTGACTTCGTTAATTAACGATTAACGGATTAACGGTTTGTGCCCAGCTTTGTGTATATATATATATGATGAATAAATATTTTTCACGTGTTACTTTCGTGAAATAATTTTCATATATATATATATATATATATATATATATATATATATATATATTTATAATTTCTGAATTACAGAATGATGTAAATAGTAAATATATATATATTATAACGAGCGAGAAATAGCATTTTTAAAAAGGTTTCAGCTATAATAATAATAATGTTATGGAGTTGTTTACCCTCTTTTGTATCGAAAAAGATTATGTGACGGAGGGATCGTATACGTTTACGTGTATAAAATCTTCCAGATGGAAAATTATTTGCGTACCCGAGTTTTAGAATTTTTAGTTGTTATTTTTTTGTTTCCAACAAGTGTTTGTTTGTTTAGTAACAAACAATATTGCGAGAAAGTTTGTGGAATTAATAGTGGCTTGAATCCTCTTCTTTCTCTCCTCTTTTTCTGGGGTCTACCCACCCCCCCCCCCCCCCCCCCCCCGACTGTTTGTATTCACCCTTTCTCGCTTTCGTGATTCTTGGTATCAAAATATTGATTTTCTTATTTAATGATCAGGAGTTTCAAATGAGGGCTGGATTTTTTTTTTTCATACAACCCACACCTCCCTGGGTAAGCTCGTGTTAGAGCGCTGGGTCGTTTATCTGATGACCCTGGGTTCGAATCTCGGCTCGGAGTTCCGATTTCATCTTCCTTGATGGGCTAGTGATTCGGAGGAGGTTCCCTCCGTCATATGCCTTTAAATGTCACGAAGAAGTTAAACGATCCCAAACATTATTACTCGTACAACTTGACTGCGTATTTTTTTATTCGCATTACATTTTTAAAATTATATTATATACCACTTGGCACTATTTGACACACTCTAAATAGAAGTACATGTTTCGTTAGACGTTTCATTGGCCCAATTTTATAAATTTGGAAAAGTCTAATGCATTAGACATTTTACATTAGGTAAACATTTCGTTAGGCGTTCAGTTAGTCAATTGAAATGTCAAGGCTAGGCTCAGGGTTCAGGGTTACAGCCAAGGCCAAGCCAAATAAATAAAATTAATAAATGCACGAAAGACACTCGCAAGACTTACGCCTACATGGATTAAATGAATAAATGCACAAATATAACAATTGTTTTCTCCTCTTTAAGAGATGGCGTATAACTACGAATACTAAATAAACTGCGTCAGAATTTCAAAATATTTTTGACCATAATGCGCATGCGTCTAGGCGCAAAGAATAAAAAAATAACTTATTGTACAAATGAAATGTTTAATATCTACGCCTTTATATATTTGGAACATTTAAGCACCATTTTCAGATATTTGAAATATCTAGTGAACATTTCAAAATAACTATTATTATTTATTAATGTTAGAAAGCTAAGTTCATTATGGATGTGAAGTAAACGCTTCGTGTGTATATATATATATATATAACAAAGCGTCTAGTATCATTTAGAGTGCACTGAAAACAGTATGCAAAGATTTGAGAAAATAAAAGAAACGCAAAATACAGTTCATGGCGTCAATCCTTTCCAACTTGGGAAAGAGGAAGTCCTGAAATGTCTCTCAGAATTTAGAGTATTTTAAGGAGTGGATGCACGGGCATATCAAACGGGTCTAACATTAAATTTAGGGTATACAAAGAGACTGCATGATTTAAGCTTTTCAGGGAAGCACCTTAGATCTGTAACATTCAAAACTTTTATGTAACCCTTTATCACCCAACGGCACTACCAATTTTACCCTGGCTTACGCCAGACGATTTTATTCAGTTTCAGAAAACACCCATGCACATTATTAAAGGGTTAAGTTACTCAACTCGTAAAGGGTTACCCTATTTTTTACAAAAAGATATTGACAAGAATAACGTAAGCGTAAAGCTTGATTTAAAAAACAAAACAGAATTCTTATTTTAGCAATTTAATTCTGAGGGTTTCCTTTTTAAATACTACATTCGTTAAATTAGATAAAGAATTAAGCAAACTGAAATGAATTCTTTAATAATTGCTAAAAAAAAAAAAAAAAATGCCACATCAAATATAAAATTAGGTGCTGGTTAAGTATGCGGTCTACCTACGATTGGTTAGGTTTAATCATGATATTTTCGTTAAAACTAACGAAAATATCATGACTAAACCTAACCAATCGTCAAGGGCGATTGACAATGGGATGTAAACAAACAATTAGTAAACAAGATAAGAAGCTATAATTAAAAGGTAGACCGCCGAATCGTAGGTAGACCGCATACTTAACCAGCACCTAAAATTATTATTATTATTATTATTATTATTATTATTATTATTACATAACTGAAAAAAAAATTTAAAAAAAATATTGTACCAAAATAATAAATGAAGAAAATAATATGTTGTAGGGGAACATAATGTAATTCTTTAGTTAAAAGATAATTAATTCAACAATTCGTGGGTACAAATTGAAAACAAAATTCCTGACAAGATATTTAAGAAGAAATTCTTGTAATGATTTGGGAAAAAAGCTTTCAACTCCTTCGTAGATTCGTATAAAGTTATATTTAACGGTATTCGAACAAGGGCAAGGTATGACAAAGTGATCTCTGAATCTAATATTGTAAGAGTGATTAAAACATGATTTACGCTCAGTGTTGTAAATAAAGGGAGTATACTATAATTATAGTGTACATACAGACCGTGACAGTAAATTTCGAAATATCTACGTAATTTTAATTAAAAACATTATAAATCAAATCAAATTTGTTGATATTACAGTATTTTGGAGGGACTGAAATGACCTATGAGAATTGAGAGCTAATAAGACTTCACTCGAGACCATTACTCAGCGAGTGAAGCCAGATTAGATAAACCAACAATAAAATGATCTGACAAATTCTATAATTAAATAGTTCTCAATTTTTATTCGTTATCCTATAATATACATTAGTGGTTCCCAACCTTTTTTAGGCCAACGTCCCCTTATCTCCATCAGTATTTGCTGGTGCCCCCTCATAAAGATAATAATACAGGGTGAGCGAAAAGTCCCTGTGCACCTGCAAGAAGTGTAGTGAACCTGTACCTGCACTGTGTTGGAAGTGGACAGGTGCATAGGGACTTTTCGCTCACCCTGTATAACAGGATAAGTGATAAGTGATTTATTAATAGAAAGTAAAAGTTTTACAGTTTACTAGAGCCCCCCTAAGATTCTCAAACGCCCACTGGGGAGGCGGTGGCGCCCACGTTGGGAACCACTAATATACAGTATGTACATAAGAAATATTTCTTAAGAACTTGAATTATCATTATATATTTCAGAATAAAATTTAATACAAACCTCAAATATTTATATAAAACCTTTCAATACTGTTATTATTTGCTATTATATAAATTACAATTAGAATAATTGATAAATGGTAAAATAAAAAAAATAACCCATTTAGTTTTAGATGGATTTAAATACAATTTGTTAAATCCGCCACTGTCAAAAGATTCGGACCTTTCAAAATTTGAAATTAATAGTATTATCGGTATACAGGATTAAACTGCAATTAAAGAAAACAGAATATATTGTATAGGCCCCCGAGACAACTTCTTTCAGGTAATCCGATATATACTGGCAATTTCTCAGAAAATTACTGGAATTTACTGAGACTGGACTTTTCATGAAAATATTGAAAATCCTTCAATCGAAGCAAGTGCCCTCAGCTGACGACAATATTTTCATCAAACTTCGATGCTTGATGAAGTACTTTTCCTGGAACTGACTCCTTGAAAATAACTTAATCGAAGTGGGTGGCGCCATCTATTGGAGAAAATGTCAATTAATTTCCACTTCAGTTTATTTTCATTAACCGAGTGTAATTACATGCAAGTTACTTTATGTTAATCAGGAACAACATACTAACAACAACTTAAGTTTTAAGATTAAATACATTAAAAATAAATTTACCTTACCTCAGTCAGATTTGAACTAACATGACAAACTGGATCGGAATGACAACTGTTTCATAACATAATGATGTGAGATATGATTAATATTAAATCATTATCATTATTAATTTACTGTTAGTATTATTACTAAATCATTATACTGATGGTTGTTTAAAGCCCACATTCGCGAAGGATGTAGATAAAGAATGAATGAACGAATACAAATGACTGTACATGAATGTACAAGGGTGTACACGAATGTATAGGAATGTACACAAAATGTTATCGCTAATCAGGATACAGGAACACGTGTGGTAATGCAACAACAAGCAGTGAGTAACGAATAACAAAACATAATGACACGATGGTAACAGGAGAGACCAGAAGATATAGACGAATAACATGGGCAATAGATAACAATGGTGTACAGTAAGGTAACATGGGTGTCACAGTAATATAACATTAAGATGAAATACAGGGTGCACCGTAAGTCTCTTTACCTTCGTATTATAACAAAACTCACTTCGGTAAAGCGACTTTTGCCCATTCTGTATAACGAATGTAGCGAAGAGAGACTTTTTTGGAGATATTTTTAATGAAATGAGGAGTTGTGATCTGACAGGCACAATTCGGCGGGACTGAACCCTCCAAATTATTTATTGTCAGTTAGCTACAGAAGAAGGAACGGCGCAAATGAAGTACGTGCGTGTACATACAGTAGTTACAAGTATGCAAAGACATATACGTAATAATGAATATACGGGCATAAGTAGACATAGGTAGACGACATTGGTAGATAGAAAAGGTATGAATGTTACGAGTCGGTACAACGGGTAGGATTTACAGGTAGTTATTATATAGTTTAAATGAAAATCTACAAATTATTAATATTTAATTACCGAAACTAGAATGATACATTTGAGATACCTGAATGAATAAATGAATAATTTTATACGCATTTAAAGTCCAAATACGGAGTAATTGCTAATACAATTATGGAGTATTTAGTTAAAGGGGATTCGGTTTAAGATTAGATTGGGGCGGAGGATTAATTGGGGCTGATTTATTTCTATTTGCATTCATAATTAAAGTTAAGGTAAATAATTAATAATTAGAAATGTCATCAGAATTTCGATTGTTCAACCAATTATAAATTTTTAATGATCGTTTTTATTGGTTGATATTTTATAATATAGAAATAAACACTGCTTCACTTTTGACGGTTGAGGGATAATTGCATGGTTGATAATAATGCGGGTAATTGAAAAGTCTGTTAATGGGTGCGCCAATGGATGGGTGAAGGGTCGTACGAGAGGAATAACTGACGAGACATACGCGAAACAGGCTAGTGAAATCAGTACTTGATATATATAATATTAAACCGACGGATTAATTGCTTCACTTAATGAGGTAACAGTGGGATGTTGTATAAATAACACAAGGATAAATAACTTAGTTTATGCCGATGATATGGTGTTACTAAGTCCCTCTGTTAAAGGTCTGGATCGGCTACTAAAAGTCTGCGAAGTGTATTCGCAGAAACATGATATTCTTTGTAATGTTACAAAAACTAAGGTTATGCAATTTCATCCTAAAAGCTGTAATCAGCCAGCTGATATAAGGTTTAAAATGAATGGTGAAGTAATTGAGGAAGTACAAGAGTTTAAGTATTTGGGTCAAACTATTACCAGTTCCTTGAGTGATGACTCGGATATAAGAAAACAATCTCGAAGCCTGTGTGCTAAAGCGAATATGACCATAAGGAACTTTCGTTTCTGTACAAGTGAAGCTAAAGACACACTCTTTCGTACTTTCTGCAGTAATATATAGGGACAGCAACTCTGGGTGAATTATAAAAAAGGTTCTGGCAGAACCCTAAATTTGCTGTACAACAGGTCTTTTAGACTCTTACATAAATTACCCCCGAGATGCTCAGCTTCGCAAATGTTTGCTACCCGCAATGTCCCGAGCTTCCCGGAGGTAACAAGACGTGCTCAACACAGTCTAATGCAAAGAATTAAAAAATCAATCAACCCGATCATCCAAGCTATCCATGAGTCCTGCCATTTATCCTCTAAGCTATGGACTTCTTGTTACGAAAACGTCTGTCTGTAGCTCCACTGAACTTCGACATTACAGTATTATTTCTAATCAATTGTATATATTTCTATCCTTAGTATATGAACTGTCATTGTATTAATAATATTTGTCATATGGACTATAGTCTGCCAATAAACCTTTTCATTTTCAATATATAATTATATATATATATAATATATATATAAAATACTTAATAGGATATGTACAAAAGAGGATTAAAAATGTAACGAATGAAATGTACGAAGTACAAACAAGGAATTCATCAAATCATCATGCTATGACTGAAATTACAAGTATGACGGTATAATAGGTTTAATAGGTAAACGTTCTTTTATCATTATTACGTAAATTAAGGAGATTGATAGGGAAAGTATGGGAGAAACAGGAACGATAATTTGAAAATGAAATTACTCTTGGCTGTACTTCAACGAAAGTAAGAAATGGAAGGAATTCGCTCTTACAGCCAATTTATGACGCCCAAAGTTGTAAACAGTACGGAATTTGGAATGATGAAAAGTCATTTCCGCCTTTGTGATATATATATATATATATATATGTAAAAATGAAATGAATAATCAATATTCATTTTTACATAAGAACCAAAATCGCTTAACGCGAGTTTGGATAATAATTTTACTTGTGGCTTCCTATTTTTGATCGTGTCAAAACCCTACGATCTACCATACCTATGGTTTAGTCGTATCCATTTTTATTTTTATAGAAGTTATTAATTAATTATGATTGTCTTGCATCTCACCCTCGTCCCTAGATTATGCATACACATTGCATATAACTCTTTGCCTCTAATTCGTTCTTGTAAATCTTCCTAATAATGCTTTGTATTATACGTACAAATTCAATAACTATGACGTCATAAAGTAACTTAATTCTCTTCACGTTTTCCATACCTTGAACACTGAATCACGTGTTTAGTATTTGGACATCTTCCGTATTGAATGTATGGTAAATTCCTTAATAATAATAATAATAATAATAATAATATAATAATAATAAAGAAAAAAAAGAAACTTCATTCTCTATACATCATTAGTTATGTTGTTTCCTACCTATTGTCTACTGATACCTATCAACCTATCAGTCCATATTTTACGCGTCTCTATATACGCACACAACCATTGGATTATGTACATGTAAAATACGTCCACATATATTTTTTTTTTTATTTTTTTTTAAGTGTGTTCAATTCTCAAGGCATTCATTAGGCTTACAGTAGTTAAATGCTCAAGTTCGCGAATCAGCAGAACCGAACGTTTCTAAGATAAACAACATCTTTCGCTCTAATCCAAATCTATGACATATAATGTAATATAACATATTATGTTGTATATAAATTATCTTGTCATGTCTCATGTACTTGTGTTGTACTAATAACCATATATAATCTGACCATATAATCTGACCATATAATCTGACCATATAATCTGACCATATAATCTAACCATATAATCTAACCATATAATCTAACCATATATATATATATATAAAAACACTGTAAGAATGGTAACGACGTAATGTACTTCAATGAAACTATAATTGAATGTAATGACTTTATATATAATGTAAGAATGTACTTTAATCGAACTGTAAGGGACAATCATAAGCGAATGGGAAGTAATCCATAATCGCAATCATAATTGTAATAAACCCAAACAAAAATGATATCGCCTTCAGAAATGAAGAAGTGACAAAAAAAAATAAGATTAGTTTTTATTTTTATTTATTTTTTTTTTATTTTTATTTGGAAACTTTCAAACACCTGATCGTGTTTAAAAGGGGGGGAAACTTAACCTCCAACTGCCATCCCCCAACATTCAGGCATATTTTATACATGTATTTGTAAAATGAAGAACACTTCATTACGAGACGCTGCCTTGGTGACTGCGAAGAGCCTCCCCTGGTTAGCAGCCTCGCTGCGGGGAGGGAGGTCGAACCTCTACCCCTGTAAATTCAGAGCAGTACCTGTATATTTTTAAGAAGTAAATTTACAGTAAGAGAAACTTTTTATTTTCCCCCTCGAGTTGGGCTATCGTCAAGGAACTTAGAAAGTCGAAAGTTATAAAGTATCAGAGAAAGAATTAGAAAATTATAGAAGAAAAGTATCAGAAGAAATATCCGTTGCTTGCCTCCCTAACTAGAACCCCCTTCGAATCCGAACCGACAAAGGGCCATAAAGGGGGGGTTAACAGTTGGCGACCTATAGCCAGGATAAACACATAGAAGAAGGAAGGGTCTAACAGCTGGCGACCCTTACCAGGATAAGAAGAAGATTTATAAAAGAAGATTTATAAAAGAAGATTTATAAAAGAAGATTTATAAGAAGATGATTTATAAAAGATGATTTATAAAAGATGATTTATAAAAGAAGATTTATAAAAGAAGATTTATAAAAGAAGATTTATAAAAGATTTATAAAAGAAGATTATAAAGAAGATTTATAAAAGAAGATTTAAAAGAAGATTTATCAGGATAAAACCATTTGACCGGCGTGTCACGACTTCTAGTTCGTAACATCCACCCTTGACCGGTGTGTCACGACTCCAAGTTCTCTACGCCTAGTTTTCATCCAAGAACAAGTGGCCAGCAAGACACGTCTTCAGGACACGTCTCTGAGGATTTTGCCAGTAGAACTTTTGTTAAGTACATTTTGGTTTCTTAAGTAATTTATAAACACTTGAAAAGTCAGTATTATTAACAGTTAATAATGAGTATCAAGTCAGAATTTACACAAAACACAGTGAACATTTCAGACACCAGTGATACATTTTTTTTAGTGAAACAGTAATTGTAACAGAGTTAAATGTAAGAGAAGTTAAATGTAAGAGAGAATTAATTTCAGAGAGAATTAATTTCAGAGAGAATTAATTTCAGAGAGAGTTAATTTCAGAGAGAGTTAATTTCAGAGAGAGTTAATTTCAGAGAGAGTTAATTTCAGAGAGAGTTAATTGTAACAGAAAGTTTATTGTAACAGAAAGTTAATTGTAACACAGAGTTTTGTAACACAGAGTTAATTGTAACACAGAGTTATTGTAACAGAGTTAATTGTAACACAGAGTTAATTGTAACAAAGTTAATTTCAGAGAGAGAATTTCAGTTATTTTCAATGTTACATTCAATATAGAATAATTTTATTTTATGTACCTTCCCGTACATTAGAATGAAATATTGTTACATTTTTTATTTTTCTGTTTGCAAATTTTTTTCAATTACTGAATTGAATTGACTTGCAAATTAAGAGAGAGAGAGTTTATAGATTTAGAGAGATACTTGAAGTAATTTTGAAGTCATTTTTTTTTTTAAGTCATTTTTTAAGTCATTTTTTTGAAGTCAGTTTTGAAGTCAGTCGGTTGCACCAAGAGTGTCAACCAAAACAGAGGTTAATCGTCTCCACTTGATAAAGATCAAATGCAGTCATTTTCCATTTTTAGTTGATCTTCACTTGATAGCAGTTCAAGTGCAAGACAGTTTAAGTTTCAAGATACTACTTGATAAGAGTTCAAGTCAGATAGTTTCAGAATACTTGATAAGAGGTCAAGTCAGAAGGTTGCGCCAAGACGGCCAACCGCCCCAGAGATTTTTATAGAAATACTTGATAGAGTTCAAGTCAGAGAGTTTTATTTGAAGTCAGACAGTTTTATTTGAAGTCAGACAGTTTTAGCTCAAGTCAGAGTTTATTTCAAGTCAGAGTTTTACTTGAAGTCAGAGAGATTTATTCCAAGTCATTTTTATTCCGAGTTTTAAGTTAGTTTTCAATGCAGTCAATTGAATTCAACTTTTCCTTTGTAAATTAAGAAAATGTAATTTAAGAATTTAATTCAACCTTTTTTTTTGTTGTTCAAAAAAAATTTTAATTCAACCTTTTTTTGTGTTTGTGAGAAGAAAATTGACCTATCTGTCTTTTCTTGTCATGCCATGGTTACGTATATAGATATATAGTTATGTAATTCATTAATTGCCACAAAACCGTTTTTACAATTGTTTGTAACGATTTTGGTAATTATTGTAATGTATACGTGATAATAATAGTTGTGTAACAATTAATCGATCATGTACCTAATTTATCTGCTCTGTATGGTCGCGAAATTTACCCGTATAACCGCACATGCCCTAAAATTCAGTTGTGTTTATTCTTTTTGTCATATAATTTTAATAAAACTTCTACACAATAAAACATATGTATTTATCATATGCAAACAAGTTTTCAGACTAAAATATCAAATAATTCAGTCTATCAACATTTAACGAAAGAGTATAATTTTTCTACTTAACATGCAAAAATTATTAAACATTTTTAATATTTTTTTTAGTATATAAAAATTTTTAATGTAAAATTTACCTGAAATTATTAAAAAGAAAAGATTGTTCGAAATGCTTTCCTTCCATTTCAATAACACTTTTTATTCTTGGCCGAAACTCATCTAAGGTTCGATTTACTTTTATTTTTAAGAATATTATAAAATTATGTTTAGCTCATTAAAATGCATAAATTGATTTATATTTTAATTTGTATTCTTAATTTTCTTAATTCAATTATCGTACCGATACTTCTGGTTAATGTTAATGGTTATATAGTTCATATATAGCTAGGAATGTTACTAGTCGAATTTAATTCCATCTTCCAAAATTCAATTTTTAAACCGTGAGATTTACTTTCATCAATTGTAAGTCCTCTAAGTACATTTCTTTGTATTACCTTAACACGTGGAACTGATTTAATTAAATACTTAAATACTACCTTGAACTTAAAGGATTTTATAATAATAATAATAATGATAATAATAACAACAATACTTGACTCAAAAGATTTTATAACCCTAAAACCCATCTTAAATTATTATACATTATTTTTAAACTTTGTTAATTCAAAAACCTTCCAAATCTCTACACATACACACGCATGTATGCACACTATATATACTATATATACAAACCTTATTCTAAAATCATTCGATATCACAAACTATTTCATAGCGTGTAGGTGCTAACTCTGCTATTTATATAGTCCTAAGCCTTTTTGCTTACTATATATAAATTTTTGCTCAGGCATTTATTCAGTTAATTTAAGAATCCTCTCCGCTAGTCTGTCCCTCAAAGTTATGATACACACTTTGTATCTAATACACACAAATACACACTAGACCACAGGTCTATACATCATCCATTACGTAATTCGATTTTTTACCTACAATAGTCAATAAAATTAGTTATAGACTGCACGATCAGGTAACTTTGGAAAATAATTTATATTTTTTTCCTTTACCTACTATTCATTATGTACATAATTTTTTCCCACAGAAAAATAAAAATTTTGTAAAAAAAAAAAAAAATTTAACAATATCATTCTTTGTCTAGCGTAATTGTTTGTCTAAAATTGAAGTATTAATCTTTGAATTTTTTATATTATATAATAACTCACTTGCTCTGTATAAAAATTTGTAATGTAAAGAAAAAAATTCGTCATCTAACTTGAAGTAGTTAGGATGTTATTTTCTCATTTGTATTGTATTAATGGTACCATATTAGATTATTGTATAAATATCGTTTTTTTTTAAAAGGGGAGAGCAATGTAAAAATGAAATGAATAATCAATATTCATTTTTACATAAGAACCAAAATCGCTTAACGCGAGTTTGGATAATAATTTTACTTGTGGCTTCCTATTTTGATCGTGTCAAAACCCTACGATCTACCATACCTATGGTTTAGTCGTATCCATTTTTATTTGTTATAGAAGTTATTAATTAATTATGATTGTCTTGCATCTCACCCTCGTCCCTAGATTATGCATACACATTGCATATAACTCTTTGCCTCTAATTCGTTCTTGTAAATCTTCCTAATAATGCTTTGTATTATACGTACAAAATTCAATAACTATGACGTCATAAAGTAACTTAATTCTCTTCACGTTTCCATACCTTGAACACTGAATCACGTGTTTAGTATTTGGACATCTTCCGTATTGAATGTATGGTAAATTCCTTAATAATATAATAATAATAATAATAATAATAATAAAAAAAGAAAAAAAAGAAACTTCATTCTCTATACATCATTAGTTATGTTGTTTCCTACCTATTGTCTACTGATACCTATCAACCTATCAGTCCATATTTACGCGTCTCTATATTACGCACACAACCCATTGGATTATGTACATGTAAAATACGTCCACATTATTTTTTTTTTATTTTTTTTTTAAGTGTGTTCAATTCTCAAGGCATTCATTAGGCTTACAGTAGTTAAATGCTCAAGTTCGCGAATCAGCAGAACCGAACGTTTCTAAGATAAACACATCTTTCGCTCTAATCCAAATCTATGACATATAATGTAATATAACATATTAGTTGTATATAAATTATCTTGTCATGTCTCATGTACTTGTGTTGTACTAATAACCATATATAATCTGACCATATAATCTGACCATATAATCTGACCATATAATCTGACCATATAATCTAACCATATAATCTAACCATATAATCTAACCATATATATATATATATAAAACACTGTAAGAATGGTAACGACGTAATGTACTTCAATGAACTATAATTGAATGTAATGACTTTATATATAATGTAAGAATGTACTTTAATCGAACTGTAAGGGACAAATCATAAGCGAATGGGAAGTAATCCATAATCGCAATCATAATTGTAATAAACCCAAACAAAAATGATATCGCCTTCAGAAATGAAGAAGTGACAAAAAAAATAAGATTAGTTTTTATTTTTTTTATTTTTTTTATTTTTATTTGGAAACTTTCAAACACCTGATCGTGTTTTAAAAGGGGGGGAAACTTAACCTCCAACTGCCATCCCCCAACATTCAGGCATATTTTATACATGTATTTGTAAAATGAAGAACACTTCATTACGAGACGCTGCCTTGGTGACTGCGAAGAGCCTCCCCTGGTTAGCAGCCTCGCTGCGGGGAGGGAGGTCGAACCTCTACCCCTGTAAATTCAGAGCAGTACCTGTATATTTTTAAGAAGTAAATTTACAGTAAGAGAAACTTTTTATTTTCCCCCTCGATTTGGGCTTCGTCAAGGAACTTAGAAAAGTCGAAAAGTTTAAAATCAGAGAAAGAATTAGAAAAATTATAGAAAAAAGTATCAGAAGAAATATCCGTTGCTTGCCTCCCTAACTAGAACCCCCTTCGAATCCGAACCGACAAAGGGCCATAAAGGGGGGGTTAACTATATATATATATTACTGTATTATAATTATAAATTATAGAAATTATAATTACAAGTATGACGGTAACAAATAATACTTATAATTATAAAAGCCCTCGTGTTACGTTATCATCATTTCCTTTGCAGTACCTCTTGTTCTTCTTCAATAACCCCCAAAATGTCTTTGCATGAACAATGAAGAAGGAGAGTCGGCGAGTCTCGAGAGTGAGGTCGGGAAAGGCAGATTGGGACGGAGTTCTCTGACCTGTATCCCTTAAGACTTGCTCAAGGGCTCCAGATTCTTGCCTCCTAATGGGTGGATCTCGAGATTATTGGCTACAGGGGCACGGAGGAGTCTCTGAGGCTAAACTCTTAGGAGGGCCTTAGTTGGATAAGTCTTCAGGGTCGGGAATGTCACTGAAGTCATAGTTGACTTGGTATTTGTTCTCGGGGCAAACCAAAGTATAATTATTAAAATTTGGCATACTTTATTATTTATTTATATAAATGACTTTGAATTTATTGAACATATCCTAAAGCTTGCTTTATTAACGTAATTACCTCAATTTACCTGTAATAAACGTGAATCGCAATACTTGATTCATTGTCAACCTAAGATCACACTGAGAATACGGTCAAGTGGCTTATTAAATAAATATCTCACTCCTGCAGCACTCATGAACACTTCGCGACAGTCCTGATCATATATATATATATATATATATAATATATATATATATATATATATATTATATATATTATATCCAAAGCAGATAGGATCCAGCTTTGGGACAGGACCTAGGGTTCAATCCCATCATGAACGGACATGTTATATACCTTGAAAAGTGGACGCTCAATTTTGTCAGTTGAGGTTTATGTTTTGTTTTTTGGCTAAAAATACAATAGTTACCCCTTTTTCTTTGATGTATTCAATCCGACGACGCGAATGCAGCGAGTCTTTTGCTTATATTGAGGTTCTGGATATAGTAGGCTAGGTGTAGCTGTAACCCCTAGATCCTGTCCCAAAGCTGGATCCTATCTGCTTTGCAGATAGCTGGTGAAGGAAGCTATATTTTTCGGGCCTCTTTGCGAGTGACCCGTTACCCACGTCGAACTAACATCATGAAAAAGAAAAAGCTATAGTGTTTATCATTTATCATTACTTATTCGGACTATGGTGGATTTAATTTTCCCAGAAGAGTTTCTTGTTCCATGCACGCCGCACGGTCTGTGTGTATCACATATATATATATATATATATATATATATATATATATATATATATGTCGTAATGTAGAATAGGCAAACTGATGTATAATAGATGATGGTGATCGTATTTTTGTTCCGAGGTTTGAGAGGGTTCTTCGATGAGTATTTCTTCCGTACTTCAATCCCTTTCCAGCTATTGCAAGACTACTTCTAAGACAATTTTAGTCACCCATCTACTAAGATAAAATTAGAAGATGTATATGAGTATAGATGAGCATATTAGTATATATATGCATGAACATATACATTTGATTTGATTTGTGTTATTTGTGATCAAATACAAATACAAAAAAATAGCTATTTTAATTCACACACTAAAGTTGTCTTAGAAGTAGCCCTGCGCTATTATCTATCAACTTTGTCTTAGAAGTAGCCCTGCGCTAGTGTCTATTAACTTCCACTTTCAGGCGGATTTATTGTGGAGTAACTTCTTGATCGGTAGCTAAGCAAGTCAATAGAACAAGAAGTTGATAGGAAATCAAGTCAAGAGAGTATTCTTCTATTACGACTCCCTCTAAAGATACCTAGTTCTAGTCGGAATGCCTTCTCATCCCTCTTTAAACTCTCATATCAGTACACGCGGTTATATATATATATATATATATATATATAGTGTGTATACTGTATATATGATGAATAAAACCACGAAGGAAAGGAAACACAGAATGGTGCTCAAGCGCTTTCGTCTAATGACATCCTCAGGAACACTGAAGTAAATAAAGAGTTCGAGACTATATATACAGTATAGGTTACAAAAAAAAACATACACACAGTATATATATATATATATATATATATATATATATATATAAATTGTGGGAGGAGCATACAAATTTATAAGGGAAACTAACAAAGTTTTCACTCTGCCCTTCTTGTCTAAACCCATTCTGAACGAATTCAAAATTTTAGCACTTTGCCCTTCTTGTCTAAATCCGTTCTGAACGAATTCAACACAAACAATCCATTTGATCTTGTGTTGAATTCGTTCAGAACGGATTTGGACAAGAAGGGCAAAGTGCTAAATTGATAGTTTTCCTTACAAATTTGTATGCTCCTCCCACAACTTTTATTTCTATATATATATATATATATATGGAAACAGTAACATTGTTGTATAGTTTAATATTTAGCAAACACTGCCCACAAGAAGGTAGATTATGACAAAACCTAATTAGTCTTCAACATGACCCCCCCCCCCTTTCCGGACACGACAGAGGTCATAACGAGAGGCTAATTCTTACGACCACCTGCATGTGGTTTAGCG
Source organism: Bathynomus jamesi (assembly GCA_023014485.1). NCBI lineage: Eukaryota > Metazoa > Arthropoda > Malacostraca > Isopoda > Cirolanidae > Bathynomus > Bathynomus jamesi. The sequence continues at coordinate 1,299,467 of JAJOZX010000592.1, forward strand.
ATAGACCCCGTTTCTTCAAATGTGTGGTACCACTGCACTATGGAGTCGTATTTAGGAGCTTCTCGAACAACATACACACGGCGAAACTCGCGCTGTACCGCTGTCACACTCTCAAACTTAGCAAACCAAATGACACACTTCGCACGTTGTTGTGCATTCGCCGCCATCTTTGAAACTGGCATATGTCTCATAAGTCTGACAGTAGATGGCGCTCGTACGTCTGGCAGCGGATGGCATAGCCTATTAGAAACTCTCACATTTTATGACCACACATGCAACAGATGAGCGCTGTATCACTTCTCGTAGATTCTCACAGCGTTTTTATTTTATCCATACCCAAACGGATCACCCTGTATATATATTATATATATATATATATATATATAATCAAATATAAAGAATATAAAGAATGAATAAATATGATGAACAGAAACTTATATAATATATTTAATTAATTAAAATTAAAAATAAAATGATATAAAATATAGGAGTGTGATCAATAGTTGAAATATGAAAAAGTTAAAAGGTGAATCGAAAGTGAGAAGTGTCTTACCAAGTTATTATCAGGGTGAGGGACTAATTGAACAGATTGGTTGTTGGAAGAATCCATATTCGAAAAGTTGGAGCCAGACGGAGTGATGGTGGATTTCTTTTCGATGGTAAGGTATGAGAGTTTATCTGGCTATGTTTAAGTTAAAGGCGGAACTATAGTCGTTGAGGGTTGGTTTAACCCTCTAACGCCGACTGGGTCGAATACGTACCGTTTTAAATACACGCATTTAGACTTAACCCTACAAAAACGTTCGGCGTTAACGGGTTAATACTGAGGATGTAAAGGGACTCTAGAATGCGGAGGTCGATTAGTTGGTTGGTTGAGTTAATAATTTTGAAGTTGGAGGGAAGTAGTGGGTGGTTGTAAAGGTGGCAGTGATCCCTTATTGCTGATTTGGAAGGTTTATTTAAGGGCTGCGATGTTCTGGTAGAAATACCGCGATGCTCGTCCACTCTTGTTTGATATTGGCGAATGGTGCTGCCAATATAGTTCGCTTTGCAGCGGCCACAGTTGAAAACGTAGATAGTGGACGAAGCAAGGGGCTGGGGTGTTTTTTCTTCGTGGTTGAGGTATGATTTGATGCTATTATTGTTGGTGAAAACGAATTGAAAGTTAATTTGGGGGTAAAGAGGGGTGAGTAGGAGGCCGAGTTCTGAGAGTACTGTAGAGTATTTTGTTTGGAATAGTAAACTGATAGTAAATAAAATTATAATTTTTTTTTAGTATTTCGTTGATAAAAGTAGTAAAAATATGACTATGAGAATATACTCCACTTCTTAAACTACTCAAATAAATGAATTTAAATTAAAGTATTTGGATCACCTGAAGATCAGGGCCCCCAGCCTTCTTTAGTTAGCCTTATAAGGCTAACTAACGAAAATATCACGACCTAACCTAACCAATCGTTAGGTCAACTGTATTTTCTTGAGATTGGTTAGGTTAGGTCGTGATATTTTCGTTAGTTAGCCTTATAAAGCTACTAAAGAAGGCTGGGGGCCCTGATCTTCAGGTGATCCAAGTATTTTAACTCGTGTTAAAAACTAAAAAAAGAAATAATAAAAATAAAAAAAAGATAAATTAAAAAGTTAATTTGGTTAAACCGAAATGCGTGATTAGAGAATTTATTGAATAATTTTAAAAATTACTAAAAATTGAACATAAATTAAGATAATTTAAAAATAATTAAAATTTCAATTATTTATCAATATTAATCCAATTAGTTACAATTTAATTAATAAAATTTTATTAAAGTTAATATGAAATGCAATAAATTCAACAAAAAAAAATCTTCACAGGAATTCTTTAATGACCAATTTACTTAGAATCATTGATGTGTGCATTATTAATTATATATATATATATATATATATATATATATATATATATATGTGACCATGGAATCATAATACATAAACTGAAATATATGGGAATAACAGGAAAAGTAGGGAAATGGATATATAATTTCCTTAGTGAGCGGAGGCAAGTCGTTACTCGTTACAGTACAAGGAGTATCTTCATCAGAATCAGAGGTCTTCAGCTCAGTACCACAAGGAACGGTATTAGCTCCACTACTCTTCATAATCATGCTAACTGACATAGATGAGGACGTTACCAGAGACAGCACAGTAACATCCTTTGCAGATGACACAAAGATCAGTAGAAAATACGAAAACCAGAAGACATAGGATCTCTACAAACCGACATAAACAAAATTTACAAGTGGACGGAAGACAACAATATGAAGTTTAACACCGAGAAATTTCAGCTATTACGGTACGGAAAAAGAGAAGACCTAAAGTCCATGGAATATTATACCCCAAATGGACAGGAAGTCCAGAGAAATTCCAGAGCAAAAGATTTAGGGGTTGTAATGACAGATGATGCGAAATTTGAAACACAAAATAAGATAGCAGTAAACAGAGCAAAGAGAATAACGGGTCTGATATTGAGAACTTTTAAACGAAGGGATAGGAATGTAATGATCCCCCTACTGAAAACCCTGATAATACCCAAACTGGAATACTGCTCGGTCCTAACATCCCCATATAAAAAAGAAGACATTAGACAGCTGGAGGGGATTCAAAGAAGTTTCACAGCCAAGATCAATGGGTGCAAAGAACTAAATTACTGGGAAGGTTACGAGAACTAAACCTATATTCACTGGAAAGGAGAAGAGAGAGATACACCATTATTTACACTTGGAAAATAATGGAGAAACTAGTCCCTAATCTTACTCTGAATCCCATAACTCCCCAAACAACGGTGGAAGGTAGAAACGGTAGACTGTGTCGTATTCCCAAATTGAAGGCGAGACAGGGAACATCCTTAACCCTGAAAGAAAATAGTTTTGTAGTGAGAGGACCAAAACTATTTAATCAGCTGCCCAAAGACCTAAGAAACACGAAGGGAGTTGCAGTGGAAATCTTCAAAAGAAGACTTGACGCCTGGCTCAGAACAATCCCCGATGAGCCGGGCGTACCTGGCTATGTGAGGTGGAGAGCGCAAGAATCCAACTCACTACTTCACCAGGCCAACTCGAGAGGAGGGGCGACACGCTTGACCTTCGCGAAATGAGAAATCATCACGTGGAACCTTTGTAAGGTTGTAAGGTAAGGTTATATATATATATATATATATACACACAGTTGTATAGAGTATTTACATGGAAATGAAATTGTTTGTGGGTGTGTATTTTTGATAATATTGTAAAATATTTTAAAGAAAAATAAAGTTTTTTATTAATAGAAATAACCTCGGACGTTTTCCAGTTTATGTACCGTTTTCTACAATGTTGGCTTTTATGCAACTTTCTAGTGTTTCTTTGCTTCTGTTAGGCACAGCATAGAGTAAAACAGAAGGTTAGGTTAGGTTAGGTTACGTTAGGTTAGGTTAGGTTAGGTTGGGTTATCAAGAACTTACCTCTCTTAAAAAGTTGTTATAATCGACGGCGGTTGTATAACCAATCAAAAATAAATTATATGAAAAACGGTACACAAACTGGAAAAGGTCCATAACCTCGGTTAAATTAACGAAATCGTTAACATATTCGGTGTAACTTTATTATTAATTAAAACGAAATATTATTAATTAATTAAAAAGAAATAATATCAAGGTCCCGGTTTACGTCATCCGTACTTATAAATTATGAATTTTTGTAGGCTACGTATTTGAATTTAACTTATATACAACGTATGTTAACTTCAAAGTTTAATGATGTTAATATATTTTTATTTTCTTTAATAAATATTCTAAATAAATTGGATCACCTGAAGATCAGGGCCTCCAGCCTTCTTTAGTTACCTTTATAAGGCTAACTAACGAAAATATCACGACATAACCTAACTAATCGTCAAGGGCGTAAGTTGACCTAACGATTAGTTAGGTTAAGTCGTGATATTTTGGTTAGTTAGCCTTATAAGGCTAACTAAAGGAGGCTGGGGGCCCTGATCTTCAGGTGATCCGAAGTTTTCCATAAAGTGTTCTTATTTCTGGAAAAAGATTTTTGTTCCTCTCTTTTTCCTTCTTTTATTTTTGTCCGTTTTGGTTTATACTGAATGTTCTTGCATCTGTGCTTTGTCCACCAATGCACTTACATTCTTGTCATTTGCTAGAGCATAAATGGAGCACACAAAGGTTCTACTTATGTAAGTATGAGCTAATTAGTCCACCAATGCACTTACATTCTTGCCATTTGCTAGAGCATAAATGAAGCACACAAAGGTTCTACTTATGTAAGTATGAGCTAATTAGTCCACCAATGCACTTACATTCTTGCCATTTGCTAGAGCATAAATGGAGCACACAAAGGTTCTACTTATGTAGGTATGAGCTAATTAGTCTACCAATGCACTTACATTATTGCCATTTGCTAGAGCATAAATGGAGCACACAAAGGTTCCACTTATCAATCCGATTAAGGTAGTAATTCAATCCGGTTAATTAAAGCATACCAACTCTATATCGAAGAAGTAAACTACCCGAAATAAACTACCCGATAGTAATTGGTTAAAAAAACAATAAATAAAAAAATATTTTTTTGTTTATGTTATATTTTGATTATCTATTATCTATTATTGATTCTCACTGCAAACCTTCACTAATACTGTTCAGTAAAATTCATCATCACATTAAATATTAAAGAGTAAAATAGTAAAGTTCAAAGTTCAACTTGAAGTCAATATTCTCATTACTCTATGAAGAATTTGTATAGAGGTTTTATAAGAATTATTATTATTATTATTAAGAAAATAAATGCAGGATTATGAATTGATAATATGGATGTCGATAGACTAATCTTAAAATGAATTGACACTTATATACAGGGTGAACCATAAGTCGCTTTACCTTAGTATTATAACGAACCTCACTTCGGTAAAGCGACGTATGGCTCACCCTGTATATGCCTTCCTATTAATGATAGTTTAATGGTAAGTAATAGTTAGGATTTCCAATTTCTTATAAATAAGCCTTACATAGGATTTAGAAACATTTATTAGGAGATTTTTCTACATGATGACAATGACCAAGGTTCGAAACTTCATAATGCGTAAATAGGATGAAACGATTTTCATACTGCAAAATATCACTGACGGACGAAGAGTCTGTTTTAAAGTGTTTACAGGAAGCCTTTTCGTTAGTATTTACAAGCAGTCTTTTTATCATTAACATCAAAATTGTAAATTTATGACTTATTTATACAAAATATTTCTCCTAATATTAATTTTTTTATATCATTACCACATCAACACCTTAACATGCTCCGTTTTCAACACCTTAACATGCTCCGTTTTCAACACCTTAACATGCTCCATTTTCAACACCTTAACATGCTCCGTTTTCAACATCTTAACATGCTCCATTTTCGAGTGAGAAACAAACGAAAATGCAGATATGGAAACAACTGAGAAAAATGAAATGAGTAATTACACCAGTACACATTTGAAAACTTGTCGATCGATTTTTACAAACTAGTTGGTGATTCTATATAATTTGAGTGCGCTGATCTAAAAAATATAGTTAGTTTTTCCCTATCACGTATGGTTTTCTTACTACAGGGTGTGTCATAAATCTCCCATTTATCCCCAAATGTGAACCATCTTACCGAGACCAACATTGGATTGCACATGCTAAACCATAAATTTTGTTGTTATAGACTACAGAAACGCTTACATAATAATGTAGGGTAAATATAAATATATATAACAACCAGTCCCGTTCCCAGCAAAATACTCTCTCCCCTCCCATCAATGGGTGGTTAACATTTGGGGACAGATGAGGTATTACAATACCCCTTGTAGCACGAAATCGTTAGGTGATAGAGTAAAACCTAATTAAAGCAGAATTAAATAGCTCCTAGCTCTTGGACAAGCATATTGCTTGTTTATGAAAGAATAAAAAAATAACTGAAAGAAACAAAATATATTTACCTTCTTTACTTGCAAACATTTCAGGACTTATTCCAAAGACTTAAGACTACGGAGGTAGATCTGACTAATGACGACTAAACCGGTGCTTCTTTGATGTTTTCTTATGCTGTGCGTTAGGCTGATCTCGTTGCAGACACCAGCAGTAATCCGCCATCATATTTGTATGCCATCTTCCTTCACATCTTCTTTCCATGGTTTTGATGTCCTGGTGAAATCGTTCCCCTTGCTCCTCACTGACATCTCCGAGATTTTCGGGAAAACGGTCAAGATGCAAAAATAAGAAGTGAACTTTCAGGCTCATGTTGCAGCCTAAGGCGCAAAACTTTTTAAGCATATTTTCCACCAGTCTTTCATAATTTTGGCTTTTGTAGTTTCCCAAGAAGTTTCCAACAACATCTTTGAAACCAAGCCATGCTTCTTTTTCTTTATTGGTCATTGTGTTCAGGAAATGATCGTCTGTCAATAACTTTCTAATCTGAGGACCTATAAAAACACCTTCCTTTATTTTCTCGTAGCTAATCTTTGGATATTTTGAACAAATGTACTTGAAACACTCACATTCTCTATTCAGTGCTTTGACATACTGCTTCATGAAGCCTAACTTAATGTGCAAGGGTGGTAGAAGGATTTTATTTGGTTCAACTAGATGTTCATGTAAAATGTTCATTGATCCTGGGGTAAGATTCTCTCTAGGAGGCCAAGTTTTCCTCTTCCAGTGCTGGTCACGTGCTCGACTATCCCATTCGCAGATGAAACATGGCATCTTAGTGTATCCTGATTGCTGCCCAAGTAACATGCAAAGGACTTTGAGATCCCCACACAATATCCATCTGTGATTTTGATACTGAATTTTTTCCAGAAGCAGTTTCATGTTATCATAGGTCTCTTTTAAATGAGTAGAATGGGCCACTGGGATTGATGCATATTTGTTACCGTTGTGCAGTAACACTCCTTTTAGACTGGTTTTAGAGGAATCTATAAACAACCTCCAGTCACTGGTTTGGTATTCGATGCCTAGCTTGCACACTAATCCTGTGATGTCCTTGCAAAATACCAAGGACCATCTTCTTCGAAAAAAGGCACGAAGTCTTTCTCACGATTTCTGTACCAAGCGAAGTGTGTGTCGGATGCCAATAAATTGTTCTCCTGCAATCTAGACCCCAAAAGTTCTGCAGAGTCCTTAGGCAGATTCAAATCCCTGACTAAGTCATTTAGTTCGGCTTGGGTTAATGGTTTAGGAGGATCTCAGTCAGCTGTTGGCTGTTCATAAACATCATCATTGTCTGGATTTGGAGCTGAATCAGAATCTGAATTGTATTGATCCAGACTCTCGGGTGGGCGGGGAATAGGAACTTCTAGACCATGGGGTACCGGCCTTATTGCAGATGGAAGACTTGGGTATTGAAGGCTCTCTTTATTCTTTGCATTATAACCTTTAACATTGCAAGAACAGAAGTAGCAGTCGTCGGTATGGTTTCTAGGCTCGCGCCATACCATAGGGATCCTAAATGACAAACTTTTCTTTTTACCTTTGCTCCAATTCCTTAGTGCCGCAACACACGTAAGACAAACCTTGTGTGGAGCCCAACTTTTGTCTTGATCTCCTAATTTAATTCCAAAATAAGCATGATAAGCTCTCTTAATGAAGGTCGTTACATTTGTCCTTTGTTTTACAACACATACCGACCACAAATATAACAAAATATGTCTGGACTATGGGTACATCCTCTAGAAGCCATTATTAAAATTTTAAAGACGTAATGTTAGAATTATCTATCTGAAAAATATGAAAAACGAAATTAATTAAAGATAAAAAAGGTAAAAAATTACAAAACGCCCCAAAATTGTTTTGCTAATAACTTTAAAACTGTGGGTGATAGAAAAAAATTGGTAGCATTTTTTAATTCAGCGCAGCGAACTGCTTCAGAATCACAACTCAAAATAAAGAAATCAATTTTCATGCAGACCGGTGTTATTAATTAAATATACAGGGTGTACATAAAGTCAGGATCTATTTTTGTGAAGCACTTGGAAATTATATGGAATTCAATCATAAAATGATAAAGTGGTAACATTTATTAAATAATTAAGAGTAGGATTCGACGTGACGCCCATCAGTATCCCTGCACAGCTCAAATCGTTCCGCAGCATTTCTAAACACATTCTGGAGCATTTGCGGGGTTATGTTATCTGCAGCAGTTCGTATACGTGTACGTAAGTTTTCAAGACTCGTAATCTTCGTCTGATAGACGTGCGATTTGATAAAGCCCCATGCAAAGAAATCTAAAGGGGTTAAATCTGGTGATCTCGCTGGCCAGGGTCTGTTGCTTCCTGCTTCCGCGTCCGATCCAGCGATTTGGAAAACGTCCATTTAGATAATCCTGAACAATTTTGGCATAGTGACAAGGAGCATCATCATGTTGATAGACGACGGGGATAGGATTGTTAGTACCGTCGTCTATCAACATGATGGTGATCCTTGTCACTATGCCAAAATTGTTCAGAATTATCTAAATGGACGTTTTCCAAATCGCTGGATCGGACGCGGAAACAACAGACCTTGGCCAGCGAGATCACCAGATTTAACCCCTTTAGATTTCTTTGCATGGGGCTTTATCAAATCGCACGTCTATCAGACGAAGATTACGAGTCTTGAAAACTTACGTACACGTATACGAACTGCTGCAGATAACATAACCCCGCAAATGCTCCAGAATGTGTTTAGAAATGCTGCGGAACGATTTGAGCTGTGCAGGGATACTGATGGGCGTCACGTCGAATCCTACTCTTAATTATTTAATAAATATTACCACTTTATCATTTTATGATTGAATTCCATATAATTTCCAAGTGCTTCACAAAAATAGATCCTGACTTTATGTACACCCTGTATAATGTAAACCTTTAAAGTTAATTTTATTGCAATATTACTTCTAACTTGTTCCTCTATCGTTTCCTTATTTGTTTTACTGTAGAAACTGTAAAATATAAAACAGGAAATCACAATGACGTCATATCTATAAATATTTGAGGGGTCCTGCGTCTTAAGGTACCTAAGCGCCAAAATTAAAATTCGCCAGAAATCGCCTCCAAATTTCAGCAATATTCTGGCAATAGTATCTCTGTTATTAATTGAGCTAGAACGTTCATTTTTGGCTAAATTAGAGTTCTAAGTATGCTAATCAAGATGTTGATGAGTTTTTGGAATAGATTTTCATATTTTATATTTCATATATATTTTTTTTATTTTTTTATTTTCTTATTATGCCGAACTTTGGGTGCGATATCTGGTAGAGAATGATTCCATTGATTTTTCATCACTATTACTAGCACAGTGAGACATTGCTGCACACGTTGATAATAGTTAGAATCTGGGTGAATAGAATAATCCACGCAATATTCAGCAATATGAGCACGAACACAGAACGCCTGCTAACAGCAACGCGAGTCTTAAGGTACTGGTGGGATGTTTGTGTCGTGTCCCTCTCGGCGCGTGGAGCGGGTGGCCAATCAGAAAGCAGAGCGGCGTGGCTGCCATGTTTTCATTGGCTCGCGCTCCTCCTGCTGTTCCCGCCACCCAGAGACCGAGCGTCCCACCCCCACCCCCATCACCAGTTGAACGGGATATTGGGGCCTTAAGACGCGCATCATATCTGGGCGGCAGAGCCCAGCTGGCGATAGAGGTGAAAAAAGTAGTTCGCTTCATAAGGTTTTCAACCATACTTCTATTGTCGTAAGGTCATTATAACCCAAACCACGCGATAGAGGAAGGGTGGAAATAGTGATATCCATCAAAAACACGTTTTCGCCTGTGGTGTCGCTTAGGTACCTTAAGACGCGACCCCTCAATTTTTCTGACCGCGTGTTTACGAATTTTCTCTCTTAGTACGTTTTGAGAAGATACAAGGGTTGTTCAAAATAAGCTTACAAGGTGTTTTGAAGAAATTGTTTTATTACAAGGCAAGTAATTATTACAAGTATTTCAACAACAACTTATTATTATTTTTCTGCATAATCACCAAACAGATTCAAACATTTGTCGTAGTGTGGGATAAACTTTCCGATGCCGGTCGAGTAAAATGTGGGGTCCTTAGTTTTTAACCAGTTTCGTACGGCCGCCTCTGTATCAGGATCGTTTTGAAATTGTTTACCTCCGAGGTGTTCCTTTAAGGCTGGAAACAAAAATTCGCTTGGTGCATGGTCAAGACTATGGGACGGGGGGATGATCCATGACTTCCCAGTGTAATGATTCCAATATATATATATATATATATATATATATATGATGAATAAACCACGAAGGAAAGGAAACACAAAAAGGTGCTCAAGCGCTTTCGTCTAATGACATCCTCAGGAACACTGAAGTACATAAAAGGTTACGGCCTATATATAGGTTACAGAAAGAAAAAAAATAAATAAATAACATACATACACACCAACATACATATATATATATATATATATATATATATATATATATATATATATATATATATATCTACACACATACATATATATATATTTATATGCAATAAACGGAGAAGTAAAAATAAAA